>QLSS01000006.1:1750263-1895059 GCA_024372645.1 Trichomalopsis sarcophagae
TATATATATATATATATATATATATATATATATATATATATATATATGTGTGTGTTTACTTAACTTTAAGTTACATTTTGTACATACAACTATTTAAGTCTGGATGAATGACAATTGTAAATTTTGTTGAGTTTGAAAAGTATGATTGATATATGTATAGAAACCAAAAACGCTGACGCTTTTCGTCAGATATATTTTACGAATCTAGCAAGAAGTATTATAATGTTGCTTGTATAAGAAGAGATTTCTATCAATTCCGTGAAAATATTTCAATTAATGTATCTAACAATTATTGCGCATGTAATGTAGAACGTAGTGTATGTCGTTTAACGATTTTCAGGTGTTAAAATGTAATAAGGTAAGCATATTTAATAACTTGAAAGAATAGTGCAACTAAATGCGACGACTCAGCATGATACAATCACGAAGAAGAACAGTAAAGTTCTTGCCTTAAAGAGATACTTATTTTTTATATATTTTTTCGATAAAATACTACTGCCAAAAGATACCTACTGGTACTTTCGTACATTTATATCTATATGCCAACATGATCCAATCATTTTTTGTACCTTGAAAATTTGTATATCGATTTCTTACGATAATTTAAATATGTAACTGTATTAAATGTAACATAGATTGTACTTATAGAAATATATATTTTTTCTAACATTTAAATTTAATTAAAAGTGTACAAAGATTATGCATCGATTAAATTATGCAAGACGTTATTTTGTTGAAAATATGAGTAATCTTTTATATAAGGGCGTCTTTACTCTTGTATGAAAATTATAAAATAAATTGATTTTGGGGTTTGAAAATGATTAAAAACCATATATGATTCAGAATTTTTATTTTCGTTACAGATAATATGCAGACGAATACAGATTTTACAAAACCAATTTTGCATGCATCAAAAGACGCATGCAAGATTTGAGTATAGATGTGCAGACCAAGGCGCAGAATTACTTTTCAATAACTCATCAATTAATTTAACATGAAGTTTCAATTCAATTTTATACAAAATAACAATAAGACAGATAATAAAAAGTAATTCTGCGTTATTTTGCACATTAATAATTTTTCCAACGAAATTTCATCAATGCACATACTTTATACATTAAATCCCGTTGAAATACTCAATGCGGTACACTTTTATCCGTAGAATTCTAGTAATTATTACTCCGTCAGACTTTAAAAAGTTGCATCGCATTATTTAGGACCCATCACTTTTTCCTGATTATATACAAAGTAAAGTGCAAAATATTTTCCTCCTTTTCTTGTATCTCTTAAAACAAATGACACTTTTACGTTAGTTTTTATCGTTATTTACTATTACATATATAAAATCTTATTGTTTTTGTCATGCCATCCTACCCTGCCTGTTAATATATAAACGTACTATAGCTGGAAAAAAATATGAGTGATATTCTATGTTTATACTGGAGAAATACCTTGCAAAAGACGAAGAATTCGAGTAAATTGTAGCAGGTGCAACTTTTCGATTATGTGTTAAAAACAAATGCTTTTATAATGCTTGAAACCCACGACAATGGGAAATACGTCACCTGTTTCTTGAATGATAAATTACAAGAGAACAGAGTCACTTTATTCTACAAAATCAGTATTTAAAAGAAAATTAAGAAAACGTTATCAGTAAAAACTATCAAGACTGGTCAGATGTTTTCTTAATTCATATTTACCAGATCGTTTGTCGAAAAACCCATTACGTGGAAAAAAAGATAACTTTGATAAAAATTAAAAAATAAATTTATTTTTGTTTTAATTTACAAATTCATAATATATACAGAAAGATCATGACATTTATAAAACTTTTAAAACGGTTTAGGAATAACCTAAATCATTTTTCAATTCTGTCAATGGCCTTATCCATTCTGAAAAATAGATCCTCGGTACTGCAATAATAAAGAATAGCAAATGTACAATTGGAATAGTTAAAAAAATTAATTAAAAAATTACGCATTTATTAATTTTTTTCTTTATAATTTTTACTGAAAATATTATCTCAATACTCATAATCATTTTTCAAATAATTTCAAATGAAAATGTTAAGAAGAGAGATACTTTTGCGTATAAATTAAACAATAAAAATATAAAAAAAATTGGCTACATAATTTCAGTGCAACTCTGTCCTCAGTCTAAGATCGCTAAGATCACAGTTTCGCGATCACGTGGAAGAGCATTTTTTTTCTCATTCAATCTTCTCTGTTATCCGTACTTTAACATGCGGTATATTTTTCACTTTATATACTCGTTCGCATACATATATATTGCGCTCAGACGTGAAACTTTCAAATATACAATTTTTGGTTCTAATCGATTCTTCTTAATAGATTTAAAAAAGAAATAATTAAAATGTACTTGAATCTTAAAAAAACGAAACATAGCTAATATATTACGTTTTTAGTATGCAATTGATATTTGATGCAGAAAATAATTTTGATAATGTCTTCTTTAAATCGTGAATTGCTGAATACGTTGTAAGTAAGCAAACAAAAAGTGTAGATTTGTACATTTTAATGCATTAAAGGATCACACATCGGGTGCCGAGTTCCAACTGTTTTTTCCTTTTTATTTTGTTCATTGTAGCCTCGCTTTATAGTTCGAGTGTCATCTAAAGTTACATCGATAAGAAATTGAATGTCTGCTTCGATTTCAGAGCCTGTTCAGTCGGAACGATGGCTTGATTTTATATAGTTCATTCATTAAAGAAATCTTGAGAAAAATTCAAATATTTACTAAATCTTAAGGAATCGAAGAAGCAGCATGTTCAATCGCTTAAAAAGAAACCATTTATATCGTTTTCAGTACTAAAAATATTTTCTTAGTTTGTTTACTGTATTTTCTTAATCACGTATAGCTTGTTTAATTTATTATAATCATACTCACTGTAAACTTATCTAAATTATGCAATTATAATGATAAAAATTATTCTGCGATATAACAGCCTTCGACATTTCTAAAAAAACTACATGGGACCCTCTATGAGACTAATCTTCATTGTACAATAATAGAGGCTTCTTCCAAGGAAAAGAAGCGCTAAAAGGAATGCACCTAAAAAGAAAGTAATCTAATTAATATGTTTTATTTGGAAATCATTTTTGGATGTTTTGAAACTTTCAATTGTATTAAGTTATCTGCAATTATTATTAAGTTTGTTGTAAAAAAAAAAAAAAATGATGAAATTGTTACTCACCAACATAAGCAACATAAATTCCTCCATTTGCTTTTACAAGTGCATATGTTCCAACCTTGAAAAAATAATTTATCAGTTAATAATGCTCATAAAAACTAATAATAAAGACTTAGGTAAAGCTTTATTTGTACATTCGCATCATAATCAGCTATATTAAATTTTACGCATCAAAATCAAGTCTCTTTAGTTCGGATTTCTAAAATCTCAGTTTCAGCAATATTTGGCCGCAAAAATACGTGCGCGTTCTATTATAGTGATGACTCAACATTAACATCTGTATTTCTTTTCTTCATTCAACATGTATATTATCAATAGCTTCTCCGTTTGCGTCTGTTTATTGACTTTATTCCGCATTGGTAACCACGAATTCCGAACATTCGATAATTTGAACTAAGTTTTCAAATTGAGAAATCTTATACAATAATGAAAAATAGAAATAAAAAAATTGATTGATTTTGTAGCATTCTTATAGATTGATTATAAATTTTTTAGAAAACTATTGAGCTTACCGTTACAGCAATACCAAGGACTAAACAGATAACTCCAAGAATAATGAAAAGAATTCCACGTCCCCTTGCAAAATCTGGTCCAACAGATGAGACTTTTCGACAATGCGGACAACGAGCCAAAGCATTGTTCAATGTATTAAACTGAAAAATGTAATATTAATTAGCACATTCAAGTAGTTTTCCTGTCAGAACCTAAAAGTTGTAATACATACCAAAAATGTATCATGGCAATGAGCACAGCAGACTCGACACATTCCAGGCATTGACAAGACTGGTGGTGTCACCGGACTTGGTGCCAGATTAATAATTCTTTTACAATTAGGCCTTGGGCAGGCAATCCTCTGTGATGAACTTTTGCATATGAGCAGGCAATTACATGGACAACGCACATACTTCTTTCCAGGAGGAGCATTCTTGATCGGCTACAAAATACAGTTACAGTTATTTCAAGATTCTTTTATAGTAAGATATCCTAATATAACATTTTGGAGAATGTTTCAAACTTACAGTAGCTTCATTGCATTGACTGCACTTGACAACGTGCTGATCTCTCTTGCCAGATATGTCAATCATAGCTTGACATACTCGGCAGGTAACCATGTGCATACTACCCTGACTAGCTTGATACGATGGTGGCAATTCATCAGGACCAATTGGAGCAACCGTATTAACTTGCTGCTGTGCTTCTGCTCCTGAAAATTTGTTAAATAAAGTTAATATTCATATATGCTGTAAAACAGTCAACAAATCCAGTAAAAGTCAAAACAGTTGTAACTTCTTCAAGGTCAGAAGATTATTCTCTTAATGATAACTCAGTCAAAACTGGAGTACTCATACATGTATATTTTACAGTTGATTAAAAGTAGCCTTTAAATATGTCAATTACTATCTCTGTATGAGTATATTTGAACAGTTTCATACAATGTGAAAGTTTTCCTGCTTCCTGCACAACAGTCATTTAATTTATCTAATTAAAGTAGGTGATACAAATATAGATACATCTTTGTATTTTGATACATTTCTAAAAAGTTTATATCTTGTGCATTGAATTTACTGTATATTGATTCATACACTGTACTGGAGCAGTTTTCAAAGTCAGCTATGTTATAAGTACACTTTATCTGAACTGTTTATTACATTTTGTGAATCATGCCAACGTATAGGAAAGTTGACTGTTACTGTGACAGTCAGTTCATTGCTTTCATTTTGTATTCACACAAAGAATCACTTAATAAGATCCAATTATACACATTACATATTACAAGAAATCTCAAAGATAAAAGAGTGACTGATTTATTTTAGTCAGCGATCAATTATCTTGAAGAAAATTGGAGCTTCAACAACATTTTCAACATTCTTTGCAACGAATTTAAACTAAAATTCAATATTTCACTATGTCCCTATCGTACGCACATTCAATCCCAGCAAAGCACCACTGCTCCAAAACCCCGACTCGGCCAAAGCATCCTATCCAAAATCTCTCCAAGGCAACCGTCCGTTCCATACATCCAGATCCACCCAAATCATCCTCGTTCTCAACACATTCAGATCAGAGCCAAAGCACAAAGAGCATAAAAAGCCTATATACATCAGCTGCCTGGGTGCATTAGCCAAATAGCATACATCCCGTCTCGACGATTTAAAGAGCCACAATAAACAGTAACAAGTATATCGATAAAGTTAGCACACAACTCACCTGCCACTTCGCTGCTGCTGTAGTTGACATTTTCGTTCTTGAGCAGCGGTTGACGCTCGTTCTCCTTGCCGTCGCCCATGTCTACGTCGACGTCCTCCTCCTGGAAAAGCTGCCTACTCTCGTGGTAGGCTCGCGACGACGATAATACCTACACTGACAGAGGCGCAGATGACGACGAGGGGAGGAGCGGAATAAGAGACAGAGACGGAGCGAGAAAGAAAGCCGAGAGACGAAAACACACAAACAGCAACCGACACCTCGCGTGATTCCCGGACACTATACCCGCTGCTGACTGGGAATGCTGCACGTATGTATATAGGTATATCTATGCGTGCCTATGCCTGTTTCTTCTATGCGGCTGGAGTTGATTTGATAATATACTACAGTTGACCGTAGAGAATGATTCTCTACGTCATTCTTCCTCCGCGATGATCCTGATGTGCTTATTATCTTCTTAGTTCTCGTCTCTTCGCCGAGAGAGAAAGAGAGAGAGAGGGAGGGAGAAATAGCACACACCACTGCACTGCGCTTGTGTAGGTATATGTATATATATATATAAGTGTGTCTTTAAAACACGATATTCCGAGGAGCTATGAATCACATCACGCCGCGAATGTCGACATGATAATGCAGGCTCGTACGCGATCGCAGCACATATGTTTGTGTCGTTTCCTCGGCCCTTTGTGTGGGTGCGCGATCTGATTTGCGGATCCTCGGGTTGGGTTGGGTCTGTCTTCTGACCGTCACTCTACGCAGTCTGTTATGCTCCCGCGATAGACAACTTTGATAATTCCTCTCTTGACGCTATCACGAGCTAATCAGTTTTTCTTTGTTCGAGATATAACCCAGCGACTCTATTGATTGTTGTACAGGGTCAGTTTAGTGAAAAGAGACCGTCAGGTCACACGATCGATCGACTTATAGTGGTTACAACGCTTTATCCGTTTCGGCGAATCGCTGGAAGGTTCCAACAGCAGAGGACGTTTCTCTTGTAGCTCGCGCTCCGATTTGCTCCTCGACCCTTTTCATCCTTTTGCGGTGGCTTTCGATGTTTATCGGATAAAATTGAAAAATATCGACAACGCGGTGATGTATCGTCGCGTGCCTATCAATTATCGGCGTTAATTACCATTGATACTCCAAATATCGATGAAATATCGGCCAGGACTAAGTACTCCGAAAGATCCAGGTAAAGAAATTAATGAGCGCGAGAGGGGAGGTGGGAGCGGAAGAAATTTATACTATATATATATATATATATATCTATACTCGCGGCTGCAACCCTGCTGGTGCGCCGACGACAAGGCGTCGCGGAAAGGCCCAAGGGTGGGCCTAACCTATAAGCATCATTCGGCTTTTGGCAGGCACAAGAGAAGAGGGCCTATACGTATAAATTCTAATATTCGTAACTGCATACTTTGACCGTGAAATTTGGATTATTGAGTGTGACATTCTTGTGATCGATGTAGTACTCTTTAAAAGATTCTTGTTGCCAAGTTCTTTGTGGTTATTGAGCGTCATGTTACTCTTATGTTCTTCTGAATGATACAGTACTTTTTAAATCAATTACACAGATACTCCAGTTTCTACGTTAATCCTTGCCCAGCGTTAAATATTTAACGCAAATTGTTACACTGGCATAACGTTCCGTATTTTCTGCAGACTCTCGAGACAAAAACGGAATACACTAACAAAATTTTCAGCACACTGGAAAATGCCCCCGAAATGCAAATTCCAAGAAGGTACGGTGCTTGTTTTGATCGCTGTAATTATTTCATTAACTCCAAGTTTTGTGTTAGATATACGAGTTGCTTTGACGAAGATTCGTGCGATTATCGGCACGACGCCGGCTTTGCGCGTCTCTTTACTTTTTTTGTAAACTTGTAATCTTAGTGTTGTAGAAAAATCATTTGTGTGTTTACATTCGTATCTTGTGATTTTTTCAGGTGAAAAAGTTCTGTGCTTTCATGGTCCACTCATATATGAAGCTAAGTGTCTGAAGTCTTCCTTCTCGAAAGATGAAAAGCAGATAAAGTATTATATACACTACGCTGGTTGGAATAAAAAGTAGGTTAATCAGCAAATAAAGCTCGTATATTTCTTCAGTTACCAAAGCATTAAAACTGTAATGAAATTTATAATGTAATTTATAGCTGGGATGAGTGGGTACCTGAAGAACGAGTACTGAAGTTCAACGACACAAACGTGCAGAAGCAAAACGAAGTACGGAAAGTGCATGAACAGGCGAGCAATAAGCAGAATAGGAAAAGTGGTGGTACATCCAAAGTTCAAGGTAGACGGAGCGAAGGAAGTAGAGACAAGGAAAAAGACAGTGACAGCAGAGCGAGCACACCTGTGGCACTTCTGGAGAGAACACCCAGCAGAGCCAGTAAGTCTGGAAGTGCACTCACACCGACGTCCACAAGCGATTCACCACTGGAGGCACCACGCAAAAAACGAGGGCGACCAGAGCCTTCGGATGAAGCAGAAGAGTATACGGTTAAACAACAAATTCATATAACAATACCTGATGATTTGAAGTATCATCTATTGGATGAATGCGATGTTATAACGAAACAAAAGAAGCTGCCTTCTTTGCCTATGAGTATTACTGTAGAAAAAGTTTTAAATGATTACATAGAAGCAATTGAAAGTGGAAAGATTAATGGTGTAAACAAGTAAGAATTTTATCTGACAACAATGTAACTCTATATATTTTAGGTGTGTTTTGATCCTTAATATTGTTTTTCTCTTTTTTTCAGGGAAAGTGCTATAGAAGTGACAAAGGGTATACGGGAATACTTTAATGTATCCATAAATATACAACTTTTATATTCTTGGGAGAGGCCACAATTTGAAGATATGGTGCCTGAAGACTCTGATGTCTTACCAAGTAGTTTATATGGACCCTATTATCTATTACGATTATTTGGTATGCAATAAACGTTTGATATTTTACTGATTCTGGGATTGAAAAATAATTATATCAATAATTGTTAATCTTTTTTCAGTTAAACTCGGAGACATGTTGTCTTATACCACGTTTGACGAAAAAAGTACTCAGCTATTATTGACACATTTCCATCATTTCCTCCAATATTTGCAAAATAATAGTGCAAGTATATTTCAACTGCAAGATTATAAAGACCCTTTGCCAGATTATAATAAAAAGTTTGCAAAATAGTTGTATGAAAATGTAGAGGATTAAGTTTAGCATCTTGTAAGCAAAGAAGACTGCAAAACGTTATGGGATAACGTTATTTTTTATCTCGTTCAATACAGCGAAATTATATATTTTTTTTAATGGACGAATTATATACATACAAATTATATTATTTTATGTAAATAGTAATGATTGGTTTTCAGAATGAATTCATTTTGGTGCCCTGCAAAAGAGACATTATTTTGATGTTTTTTTTTTACATCAATAGTAATAAAATGTTTTAAAATATTAGACCTAAAGAACACAGTAGTGCTTAATTTTTAATTTTATTAATGTAACTCATAATGAATCATGTGATAAGCACCAATAAGCGTAATTTGTCCTGAAAATCATCGCATAATGACAACTTTTTAAAAAAATGAATTTAAAAAATGATTTGAAAGCCAAATTGACGCGAAGAAATATGAAATTTCCATGGAAGCATTCAACTTTACTGAATGCAGAGTACTCTGCGAATTTTGCAAACTTGAAAAAAATCCAATCAACAAGCTAAACAATTATACAAGATCAACAGAAGTGTGATATTATTACATGTAAACCTATTTATTATATACTTCAATTACCGTAAGAGATGTAATACTACAAAAATCATATCTCATCAATATAGCATGATCAAATTGACCTGCTCATAAATGCATTTTTCATGGCAACTTGTACAACTATTCAGAGCGGGTAACTTGCAAATTATCTCTGCTCTTCATAAACCCAAAAGTATAACGACGAGGAAGGAAAAATGATAATAAAAAAACAAATAAGCGCACGAACCAACGTGGAAACAGTTATTTTTTACGAGCCTTCTCCCTAGCTGCAACTGCTCGCGATAAATCTAATTGATTTTGTGTCAAGGGT
The DNA here is from genome assembly GCA_024372645.1 of Trichomalopsis sarcophagae. NCBI lineage: Eukaryota > Metazoa > Arthropoda > Insecta > Hymenoptera > Pteromalidae > Trichomalopsis > Trichomalopsis sarcophagae. Next base: position 1,759,755 of record QLSS01000006.1, read on the forward strand.
GCGAAGGTACACAAATAACCGACGCTATCTTACAATCGTTATCCGCGTTCATATTTATGAAGCGCGCGCGATAGGACAATGAGAAAGTAGCTTTCGAATATTTGTTTTTGTTTTAAAAATTTACCTGGAGATGAGAATTGGTTTTTGACGTTTTTATCGTTTTGGAAGATGAATCGCGGGTATCCCGAAAAATGATTGATTAGCGTATATATTTTTTATTTATTATACTGATGCCACCTTCGAAAGTTTTCTTATTTAAAAAATCTTCGGTATATAAGTATAGCGGAGATAAAAAAAGATTCTCAATTCGAATGCAGGCGGATTCGACCGATCAATAAAAAATTGACGGGCGCGCGTCGAATATATTAACCACCTGTTAGAATCAGTAGTATAACGGTGCGTACACAGTCAGTCGGGCGTAAAAAAAATATCAAAATTCTTCGAATACACCGAACGAAAAGAAAATCGAAAATTTCTCTCCATATTCCGAAATAAAAAAAGAAACCATCGCAGCTCAGCGGTGCAATCGCGAGTTTCATCGTCGAGGAGAAACCTCAGGTGCTACCGTTACTATATATGTATATACAATATATACCTATGTATATATACATATATGCAGATAACGTCGTGCGTCTACTTATAGGTATACCCATATCACACCTACTCCACAATCCACAAACATCGAACCTGCGCAGTGAGCCTCGCGGCGGCGGCAAAGTCGCGCAGACGGTCTATCCGCGGAAAAAAGTCAGTAGTAGGCAGAGAGACGTCTGTCTCTCCGCGAGTAAAGCGAGCCCTGCAGAGCATAGGCGACTGCTGGCCAGTAGTGCGCGCGACACGTAGCTGCATAGTGTGTGTTGTATACGCGCGTGTGCGGAAGAGAGAAGGAGAGCTGCAGAGAGAGAGAGAGAGAGAGACCTGGTGGCGGCCGCGGATCATCTCTCAAGGAGACGAGCTGCGCGTGGGACGTTTGGGGGCGAGTAGCTGTTCCGAGCACCAGGAAACATGGCGGACGTCGAGCTGAACATCGACAACCTGATACAGAGGCTGCTCGAAGGTACGTCTCGAGAGGCGTTTCCCAAACGCCAGAGGGAAGGGAAGGGGAGAGAAACCTTCGCCGAGGCCTCGAAAATGTAGCGCCGACCTTTTTACGCTGCGGTTCGATTATTTTCTGGTGTTCCGTGAACGTGACACGATGCGTGCTCCGCATAGACTCTTGTCTGCTTCGCATCGATACGGGAAGAATTTGCGTGTAAAAAACGAAAAAAGGAGAATTCGGTGAGATAGAAAAGGGCTGCACACTTTGCGCGATGGCTCGAATTCGAAGAGAGCTAGCGTAGAAGGGCCTCGTCTCCTCGCGCGCTTTTTTTATCGCGCACTGTCTGGTGATCTCCTTTTTTTCCGACACCTCGGGCGCACGTATGATTTCGTGCGTGTACTCGATTACGCTAAACGCATTATATCTATAGAGATGGATAGAATACGGGTATATACACACTGTCGATGCGTTGTTTGGGTGCAGTCTCTCTATATTTATTTACGTCGTGCACCGCGACACAATAGCTCACTTCTTTTACATCACGAGTCTTGACGTTTTATCGACGTGCAATGCGTTGTAAAAGAGTCGCGAGGTGCCAAAGCGGCGGCGGCGGCGGTTCAGCAGAGAAAGAGAGAGAGAGAGAGAGAGAGCGAGATGTTACTTACATTTAGCGTCGAGTATGCGGATCAATATTGAGCGCATACATACAGCCGCAACTCTGTTTTGTTTCCTTTATTAAAGAGTTTTACACAATGATTAGAGCCTGAGCTTTTTTCGTCTCGCGACGTTCTGCGATGCTTCTCGAGTGTCTCTGGGTTCTGGAGTTTAATTTCTTTTATTTCTATCGCAAAGCAGGGTCCGATGAACAAGCAAATTTTTCAGACTGAGAGGTCGAGTGTCAGAGTTGTCATGAATGTCGGTGAGGAGACTTGCACTTGTCGCAGAAAAGTTTGCTTGTTGCTTCGGAATTTATTGTACAAAGTATGACAATGGATCCTGGCTGAACAATGAAGCTCTCCTCAAAAACCTTAAACAGTAAACAGATGCAAACCCTCACTCCTTGATCATGACATTTCGTTTTATCTTTATTTGATGATTTCTTTCATGAGGAACAAAAAACAACAATGTTTCTGTTTTGCTCTTTTTCTCATGTCACTTGTTGCGGGATGTTAATGCGGTAAAGCATACCAGAACCAGAAAGAAAACCAAAACCAGGTTCAGGTACAGACTCAGAAGAAAGCCAAGCTTAAAGATATTTTTTCTTCGGACTTTGTTGGTACGCAAAAAATTAAGGAAACCGCCTCCAACACACACGTAGCCCTTTATTTAGTTGCGCTATATATCTTTCTGCCTCATATCATTCTGTTATTTCTTCTGCATGCACCAAGACTTTGTTTCCAATTGGTTAATTTGTCAATTAAAGAGGCTTCCAGCATAAACTACAATGATTGTTCCTTGAGCACCGAGACAGTAATTTACATCTTCACGTCTGCATTACCTTATATATATTCATACATTCATACTTTGTACCTGTATTTTTAGCAAAGTTCAAAGAGAAATATACAGGAAAATAGCCAAGAAATATGCTGCTTTTAATGTCTCATTAATTTTTAAATAGATACTAATATTTATAACAGATCATAATAAACTTTTTGTATTGATGTATACATCACTTTTGACTGCATGCCTCGTTTTTCTTGGATGGAGATCAAATTTATTTGTTATTAATAAACAAGATTAAATCTATTTTAACGTGTTGCTAACTTTAAATACTTTTATGCAATCACAGTGATAAAATATTTGTATGTACTCTATTCCATCTTGCAATGATTTAAATAAAATTGAATTTCCTGATATTTTCCACTGTATGTATCTCTTGAACAGAGTACTTTTGGCTGTGGACAATAAACTTGTTGGAATGGTTGATTCAATCATCAGTAACTTAATGCTATCCAGTCATGCTGTAGTAATGTCTAAATTGTCTTTAATAAAAACTTTAATAAAGAAAATGAAGGATTAAATTGTAGCGTAAAAATCGCAAGTTAAAGTATCAAACCTCTTTTTTCCAAAAATATTTATCTGCTATTGGATCAGCCTTGGTGGTGTTGGTTTTTCCAATAGCCATCAGTTCAAGCGCATAGCAAAGTCCTTTATGGTTGCCAGTAAACTATAAATAACCGATGGTATCTGCTAACAAAGAATCGTGTGCATTCTTGCACTTTGCTAAAAGTGCATTTATCATACAATTTATTCATTGTAATAGAGCTCATCTGTAAAAGTTGTATTTTTTTTCAAAGTCATGATATTCCATCCAAAAAATCAATACTCCTCCTATCATTAAATATCCTTAAACAGTAACTCGTAGACTGCCTTCCCTATTGTCCCAAAGGTAAAGTAAATAGAGAACAGATGTTTTTTTATAAAACTGAGTTTTTAGTTTTCAAAAGCATTCTTTAACTATTTGTCATAACTCTAGATATGATTCTATTACCTTACAATTTTGTTTCTTCTGAATATTATGAACGGTGTGCTTGTAATTGTCATAAAATAATGCAAACATGAAAAGATAAGATAAAAATGTATGTAAACTTTGAATTCTCCTCGATGTGATACGAATTTCGAATAAGTGGAGCATATCTAATGTCTGTTCTCTGAGGTAAAAAATTTGTGTATCAATTGATTATAGAAGTATCTGGTCTATGTAAAAATCAACAAAGAATTTGGCTACGTCTTTAACAATTATTTTTTTTTGTACAGTGCGAGGATGTCGACCAGGCAAGTCTGTCATTATGACAGAGGCCGAAGTAAGAGGCCTCTGTCTAAAGTCACGAGAAATCTTCCTCCAACAGCCAATACTTTTGGAACTTGAGGCACCCCTGAAGATTTGTGGAGACATTCATGGTCAATACACTGACTTACTGCGACTCTTTGAGTACGGAGGCTTTCCACCTGAAGCAAATTACCTATTCCTAGGTGACTACGTTGACCGAGGCAAACAGTCACTGGAGACAATATGTTTATTACTTGCATACAAGATTAAGTACCCAGAAAACTTTTTCTTATTGAGAGGAAATCACGAGTGTGCGAGCATAAACAGGATATATGGTTTTTATGATGAGTGCAAGCGCAGGTATAACATCAAATTATGGAAAACTTTCACAGACTGTTTCAATTGCTTACCAATCGCTGCTATCATAGACGAGAAAATATTCTGTTGTCATGGTGGACTTAGTCCTGATCTGCAGGTAAATATACGAAATGCTAATTATTTTCACGAGGTATTTCAATCACGACTAATGCTCGTAATATTTTTAAACAGGGCATGGAACAGATTAGACGAATCATGCGCCCGACAGACGTACCCGACACTGGTCTCCTCTGCGACTTGCTGTGGTCGGATCCAGATAAGGATGTTCAGGTAAAATATAATTTTTTTAAAAACGATTCTCATCCGATTACTATCAGAGTATCTCTCCTAGAGTAATGCTGCTTAAATAAATAATTGATAATTCTCTCGGTAATTTATGTTTCCTTATCCAACATTAACGTTCTATTTCGGTGGATTACATTTTTCATTCAGTATTAAAACGTGCTTTCCCTCCGAATTCTTAATTAGACGACCTTGCAGAAGCACCGCCTAAAAATAAGTTCGGGCTAATTTGACGAAATAAAACATCGCCAACCAAATCATTAATCAGACATGTTCATTAACGACATCGTGTATCTTTTGCAGGGCTGGGGTGAGAACGATAGAGGGGTGTCCTTCACGTTCGGACCGGACGTGGTGTCAAAGTTCCTGAACCGTCACGACATGGACCTGATCTGCCGAGCGCACCAGGTCGTCGAGGACGGCTACGAATTCTTCGCAAAACGACAGCTCGTCACCCTCTTCTCCGCGCCCAACTACTGTGGCGAATTCGACAATGCCGGTGGCATGATGAGCGTCGACGAAACCCTCATGTGCAGCTTCCAGGTGACAAATCCTCTTGGATTGTTGCGCAGCAGTGGTAGAGACGCGTGCTCTCTGCGTACACGCGCGTATGGTTAATAATAGACGGCACGAATCTCGCGGTTTCTAAAAATACGCGGAAGTGGCAACATTGGCGATTCGAAATCGCGAAAATCAGTGGAAAGGGGTCTCGCTTCCGAGCGTGGGAGTTCGCGCTTTATTTTTTAGCGTATGTGAATGAACTTAGAACTGAATAAAAGATTACTTGTATAATATTTTTTATTCATAAAGTTGGTCTAGAAAATAATCATTATATCGACGTTGAAGTTATATTTAGATCTGGTTCATATATAGATAACTTACGTAATGGCATTGTGAAACAGTTAAAGAATGATTTTACGTTCAATTTTCTTCGTTTTTTCGAACCTGAAAAGGTGACGTCAAATAATTCGAATTTTAATGATTTGTAGATTTTGAAACCGTCAGAAAAGAAGGCCAAGTATCAGTACGGTGGAATGAACGCCGGCCAAACAGGCAGCCGACCATCAACTCCACAAAGAAATCCAGCGAAGAAAAAATGACCACCCACAGCTGAGCCTGCATAGCCACAAACACTGGCGTTCTAAAACAGGTGAGCTTGAACTTGTGCTTGACCTATTTTTAATTTATTGATTTTCACCAGCTCAGGAAAAATATACATTCTCCCCTCGTGGAAATGGAAGCTTTTGTAATAATTTTTCTGTTGATTAACGTTATTATCCAGTTTATTAATAGGTCAACTTATTAGATTCATAAACATAATTTCTAAGGAAATATCTTAAAATATAATCTTTGTTTTTACCTGACGTTTCTATCTAGAAATTTCTCTAGTTTTCAATTTTTTAAGGATATATTTTCATCAGTATATGAAATGGTAATTATATTTTTTTCAGTTACAGGACGTCGCAACCAAACTCTAAATACCGATTCGTCAAGCTTAAAGTATGAAAAATCTACCCCTTCCTTAATTGCATATTTTTCATTAAGCGAAAATGTGGGCAAAATCTCGCCTTCCTATTTGTCAAAACAATTACTTAAGCGGATTATAGACGCATGATTTGTTCATAAAGTAGATCTTCCTTCACAAAGTTAACCTCAAACGAAATCTTTTTTAATGTTATTTTCATTCGATTATTTATTGCATATTATTATAATTAGCATTAATGCTCTTGTATGCAGGTAAATTAATTATGATTTAATGATGGAAAAGCCATACATATACACTCACATACACACAAATACACAAATATAATGTATTCATGTGTACACAGACATACACATATGTAAATTTATTCTTTTTTTTATAACTATTACCAGGAAATGGGTAATATTGTGAGGTAACCCAGTATTTAATAGCACTGATTATTTTAAATACAATTTAATGTCTTGCTGATTTAAGACTTCAAAAGTCGAGTAATCAACCGCGCATCAGCAAATATTTTTTTGTATTTTCCCTTTATAAGTTCAAAACAATGATAAAAGGGCAAAATCAAATGATAACTTGTAAAGATGCTTCTTTTCTCAATTAAATTGTTTGAAAAAGTATATATTTGTAAAAAAAATGAAATTTTATAAATTAATAAAAATATTGCGTTGATGCTTTTCATTAACAAAATTCTTCAGAACAGTAATTTCTATTTGGTCAACCAGAAATGATATCGCCTTCTGCATTATACACGATAACGATATATATGTGTAATAGCTGCATTGATGATTTTTAGGCATTAATCACAAGGCACACAAACATACTTTGCTGATTAAGTTCATTGAATCAAGTGAACGTTAATTATCTGTGGTGAGACTCGAGTAGAAAAAGGGGAGTCCATAGACGAGTTTGTAAATTCTACAGTTTATCTTTCGTACACTACGAAATTGCATTATTGATCTATAAAGAGGATTTAAAGTTGTATAAGAATCATTTTAAGCATGTAAATTTGCTTTCACCAACTATAGTTTTCAGACAAAGTTAGAGAAATACTCTACGACAAGTTAGATTTTATACAAATTTAAAAATGTGTAGATCATTGACTATAGACACCCCTGTAATGAGATGGCAAGCAGGTAGACGAATAGGATAACCAACTGCATTGTTATGCGTCAGGGGACGTGAGCATCGAATTGTTAATAATTGATTAGCTTCTCTGTAATCTACACCCTTCTAAGCAATAGTAGTAATTTGCACGACGCAAGTCTTCCTTTATAGTATATATAATTATACTAACAGCTGAAAACTCCTTGATACTCTACTGCATTTATTTTGTAACATCGATGTATATGTTGGTTTTTACATTGCAGCAATGAATACATAGTAAATGTTTTGTATGACTAGATTGCATATTTTTAATTTTTTATAATTAAAAATAATAGTATAAGACAATTGAGAAACAGGATACTCATTTTAAAATTTTGAGACTTATATAGCTCGCTGAAAAGTATACAAGGACGTTTACTGCATACGATTCAATCATTGTAAATGGCTATATTAAATAACACATATAAGCTACACTATGTCGCTCATTAAAAAGACTATTCAGTACGATCTAACTTCTGGATATGACATTTGTTGTGTGCCTTGTTCACTGATGCGACCGTCTGTCAACTCCTATTCGATTTAATACCGCAAAAAACTAAGAAACTAAACAATCGAAGAGAAATGCAGGAAAAAAGCAGATGATATAATAAGGAATCAGTATTTTTTTAAGTACGAAATGTGTACGGTTTTGATTGTCTCATATGCCTTTTTTAGATTACACACCATTATATGTTGTTCAATGAGTAGTGGAAATATAGTTTTTTAGCGATGGATTTTCTAGATAGATTTTCTGATAATCAAGAAGAGTCGCAAGTTTATTCGAAGATAACATCATAGTCGAGGTGATTTTGCAGTCGGCTTGTGTGTCATGCGAAAGAAATAGAAAAATAATGAAGATGAATAAATGATAAAATGATTTGTCAGACCACAGAAATCTTTGCATTTGTAGCATCTTTGTTGAAATTACGACGATTCTATATTTTTATGAGAAGACGAACTCAATTTATATTGCGTTTTATCACTGGTAAATTTATATATATATACACACAGACACACGTAGACACTTGTGGGAGCTGCGCTGACTTAGAATCTAGAAAAAAAATCTAGAGGATTCATTGTATTTTTTTACATGGGTACTGATACTATGATGATTTTTCTCAAGTGTCTAAAGGTTGGTTATTTGACTTTCTTGATTGAAATTTTATGTAACTGTTGTTTTTTTATCCAATAAGTCATGGTGTTCGCGGTAAGTCAAGAAATCTCAATGTTGCTTCAAGGCACAGGTCTTTATTTTAATTTATATATTTCATTAGTTAAATAATGATTTGCGTCAAATTTTACTTATAAGTGGCCTTATTAAATTGTATATTTATATTCATAAGTTTAAATTATACAGAGCCTTTATTTTCTCTTATGTGACAAGCAATAAGCGAGTAATGAATTTTTGGACATTATACACAAAAATTGGTTTCTAAGAAGTAAATGACGTTTATTGTTTTGCATGCCAAAAAAAAACCTGGCTAGTTTATTTTTCGAGATTCTAAGATATGATGTCCTAGAAAAGCGGTCCCACCTAAGAAAAAAGAATGAAATCGACATAAAATAATAAGAAAATTAACACGAGAACTAGAGTGAGAGAAAGAGTGTGTGAGAGAGGAGAGCGAAACTCGCCCTCACAACTCGATCGAGAAAAACAATTTTGTGTCGCGAAACAAAATAAATGATAAATGAAATAATAATAAGTAAATTAAAGAAAAAAAAATGACAATGTAAACTTATCTCGCGCGATGTGAAGTAGCGCGAGGTTATATTTGTAAATGATGCGCTTACTGCGATTCGACCAAACGGTGAAAACTATGATATTATATCTTTGTCCCGACTCTCATGTAGTTCTTAGGCTCGAGGAGTGTTTAGCGAGAGTCGACTAAAAGAAAACGAAATAAACGACGATACACTGTGAAAAATTTTAAAAGAAATCATGTAAAACAATGTAACTGTAGATCACGTTCGAGTGCAGCTTTCGTTCCGTGTATTATTGTAGATGTAGTTGATAAATGGAAAAGAAAAGTGATTGCGCGAGCGCGACGTTCGAATCCCAGCAGCCGCATCATGTAAAATCGACGGTAAACATCCTGAAGATATACATCTTTGAGATAAAATTTAATAAACGTGCATATTGTTGTACAATCTTGAGTTATTTTCATTCCGTACTCTAAACGCATGATTCTTATCTCCTGATTTTTTTTCGACGGTTTCATCGCGCTTATGCGAGAAAATATTTACAGAAGGAAGCAGGTTTGGAGCAAGTTTCGGGATAAGAATAAAAGTCTCTTGGTTTAAAATTTTTTTCTTTTGTTTTATTTTTTTTTTTCAAATAGCAATGATGTGCGCACAGTATTTACATGACGATAAAATGTTAATAAATAAAATTCCGTGGACGAAACTGTACTGTGAGGAGAAGAGTATGCGCGTAGTCGACATTGTCATACGTAATAATGGGTTTTAGAGGATGCCTTTTTTTGTGTAAATACATCTTTTGTTTTTTGGCAAATTCTGTACTTCCGTGTTTTCCTGCCTTTTTGAAATGATGATAACTTGTCAATTGATTATTTAATGTGTTTTTGTGTATTCGTTTTCACGTGATTCCAATGCAGGGCGACGCAGAATCCCTAGTAGGCATGAGCTGAAAAAAGAGAATCAAGAATTTAGTTGACGAAGTCGACTCGCAGGCTTGTAGGCAAGGGGACAGAACTGGCGTTTCTTTTTTGCAACCTTCGAAAATCTTTGACATTCTCGTGTAAAACTTTGCTTAGTGTACACATCGTTTGTTCATTCTCGTTCAACTTGTCGTTATTGAGCAAGCAATTCGTGCATCATTAGTACAACATTGAACATTGGTAATTTCAACGACGACAAGTGTACAAAATAAACAAACGCGAGAGTCGTCATGCCTGTTTGGGTAACATAAATAAAAACCTCGGGATGTATTGTCTGTTAGTTCAAGTGACCGCAGCAGTGAGTCGTATCGAAACGCCAGTATTACACAAAGTATTAAACAAAAGGTCAAAATCTTCTATTCTAGATAACATTTATATTATGTGTAAATTTTCAAACGTCGATCGAAAAAAATCGATAAGTGGGTGTTGGGGCTGTTTCCCGTTTTTTCATTCTTTTCGTCACAAACGTGCCAAACCACAAGTGCGGTGAGATAGAGTTTCCAAGTAATTAATCAAAGTGCGATGATACACATTTATAAGAGTCATACGGTGCTTTATCTCTTTTTTATTGGTTCGTTTTTAATGGAAAGGAGTTTATGTTGTTGATGATGATGATGATCGAGTGAATCGTGCGAGTGTCGCAGTCCAAAACGAAAAATCAGCGACTGCTCCTAAAAATCTTCAAAAATAGCTGCGAAAAATCGAGAGAACAACGTAGTTCTGAAAAAAGTTTGTCCGTTAATGCGAAAATATCCCGCATATGTACATGGAGGATCGCACAGTTGGAAGTAAAAACGGATGAGGCTGTGAAAATCGTAAATTCACATACGGCTTCTCTATAAACTACAAGATCTGTATCTGATATCTGAACAAAAATAACCATCGAGTAAAACATTAATAATTTACATTTAAATCGCTATTATGCACATTTATTAAAAAAAATATTCGATAGTGATAAACTACTATATACGTCTAGAATTAATTACCCCATATATACAGAGAACATTTATCCAAAAATCAAAATCAGCAACAATAAAGTGTACCTTTGCCTTTAAGATAAATACTGCCGTGCTTCTGCAGATGTGCTTTAACGAGATCATACAGGCCTAAATCAATGGGAACTGAGGAGAGAGAAAAAAAAATTAAAAAATTATACTCAAAGTTTTTCCAACTGTCCTCGCCAAAAAAAATATCATCAGCTCTGTTGTAGCTTGTCGTTGTTGGTATATAATATATATATATCATTATTAGACACATATGGAGGTTGTGGGCACACATATAGAGGCGATAAGGGGGTGTAGTTTGAGGATAATTCGAATCCGAAAACACAGATATATAAAAAATTAAATAAATAAATAAATGAACACAATTCATGAGATTGATCTCCGCTCACTTTAGTCTTCAATGAGCCGCCTTTGGATGATTGTACCATGGCTTGCTAAAGTGATAGACTGGAACGGGCTGCGAATAATAGTAATAAGCTTGCCCTGGAAAAAGTCATGAGGGTCGCGGTTTTACACATCGTCTTATATGCCTCAGTTTCAGAGTGAGATGTCGAAGCTATAGTCCAAGTGCGAACGAAGCCACTTTAAATGCTATTACATACACGACGCGTAAATATCGCGGCGCACTTTGACTATGCTTCGCGCGATGCACATTATATTTATACAGATATCCATTCCTTCGTTATACCAACTTCTTTCTATATCTATATCTATATATATATATACACACGTGATGATCCACACATGTGCGACGTTGTGACGGGGAAAAATGTATATAGGCATGAAAAAATAGTCAAAAATTCAGCATAGAAAAACGGACAGTAGTACGAAAAAAAAACACGTCCAGCCAGAGAGTGAAAAAATAGTTCTATTCTACGTGATCGTCTGTACACGCGCAATGAAAAATAGCAAAAAAACGTCACATTGACAAAAAGTCATGCTGATATGAAAAAATAAATCTCATCGTGTTTTCTATATAGAAGCGAGCGACACAGTAGGCGACAACAACTAATAACTGCTCGAGCTGCGTCTCCGCAAAAAAATTCACATCAGCGTGTACGTGTCGTCGAAAAAAATGCTCACGTAAAAATTGCCATCGTCTCTTATTCTTTTTTTTTCTCAAAAAACAAACGCTTTCTCTCTCAAGCCTCGAGAGACTTAGTCTTTCCACTCATCCCGGTCTGAAAAAAGAGGAAGTTCGATGATCCGACAGTCTGGATGGATCTGAAATTTCTGACTCTAAAACTACCAGCTAAACGACGTCTAATAAAAAAAAAAAAAAAATCTCTACACACGTCAAGGTTATATACGCGTGAAATTTATACGCTTATGAACTAAAGCTCGTCTCGAGAGCAGTCCCTAGAAATAAACGACACTTTGTTATATTATCTCAGAGCTTGGGTCAAAGCAAGCTCTGATCGATAGAGAGCCGAGAAAGAGAATTTCGAAAATTAAAAAAAAAAAAAAGAACACATAGCCGACGTCACCGCGGCAACCCGGAAAAGTCTCTATATGTACCCTTCGAGTGGACGAGTTACTTGGATCGATCGCCGCCGCTCTAATGCGTAGGTGAAGGTTGATCGAGTCTGTACATACACGTGTAAGCTTGTCCGACACATTATACTCTCGTCTCGGGCTGAATCCAATTTCGCGTTGTTTTCCCTATACCGCATAAGCCGCGGCTGCGGAGGTGCTTCCACGAGCTTTTCTAATCCGATTTCGAAAATTCTCTTTCTCGACCTTATTATATACTTTTTACTCGTTAGCGTATGATATAAAAAAAATAAATAAATAAATAAATAAATAAATCACTCGTACCGAACGGCCTGAGCGGGTGTCTGCTCCAGAGGTAGTTGCGCTTGATGGGGCTGAGATAGCTGTCCCGGAGGAAGAAGGGTGTGCTGTGCTGGGCGTAAGCCGGGATGTAGGGCGCGTAGCTCGGGTACCACCAGGGGTCCCTCGAGAAGGCGCTGATCGGCGCGTAAGGCGACGGTTCCAGCATGTCGAGCAGGGGTCGGGCCTTGCTTCTCAGCAGAGACGACGGGAATCGCGGCAGGATGTCGTCCAAGAGGTTGCCTGCAGAAATTGTTTGGTGAAAAAAACGAACTATCGCACTGCGGATACGGTATCATTTCAACTCACCGTGGATATCAAAGAGCGGCTTCGTCGAGAGAGGGCTCGTGTGGCGAGCCAGGAGCGGAGACTTGCTTGGATACATTTTGTCGATGTCAGCCAGACGGTTGAGATGGTCGTTCCATGCCTTGTCTGCGTCGAAGGGCTTTGCTGCGGTCATAGATCAAATCGTCGTTATACAGATTTTTCGCTCGAGGTTCTCGATTGCGCTTAGGAGGTGAATTAATGAGCGTGAGAGGTGATTATATTATCGCTATATTTTTTTTTTTTTTTTATCATCGCTGCGCATTTTCTATTCGAATTATTCCATGGGAATTAGTGAGCGTGCCACGAAAGTGGTGAATTGTGGTATCTTCGTCGGTGTGTACATCACATATATAATTAAACTGCTTTGAAATAAAAATAAAAATTCGCTTGTCTTTCAGTAGACGGTTTCACCATTGATTTAATGTAAAAAGCGACATAGAAATTATCGATTATTATATAACGTATACGCATATTGCGTGGTTAAAGTTTGTATCAAATTACCCATGAGAAAAGGTGCTATACCAAAAGCCATATCAGTGTTAAATATTATAGAGAGAAAGTAAAGGTAAATGTCACACACTTTTGGCATGGGTATAATATCATACGAATTATACCGCATAGACATCGTGTTTCATCGATTTCGTACTATAGAGAAAAATAAAAACGTCTAGTTGTAAACAATCATCGTCTTAGAAAAAAGTGGGTAAGTCTCTTAATTGAAAAATTGGGTTAATTACAGCGTTTAAAGTGCAAAGACAGTCAAGATGCTGGTGAAGGTACATATATATGTTAGACAAAAAGAGAAGGTATATTAAGCTTATATAGAGGATGAATTAGTTACCAACATCATCGTCTCGAGCATTAAAAAACCAAGTAAATACGTTATTTACTCTCGGACACGAAAAAAACTCAAAAATCACAGAAACGAAAAAAATCATCGATCAGTCGATGGCCCTCGAAAAAAGATATAAAATCGCACAAAAATACACTCAATAATAGAGACTCTGATGTGTGCATACGTGTGTTGTATAGAGAAAAGCGCATACTAACCTTGGTTATGCCAAAAAAATTATCGTGTATTCCGAAGCAAAAATCCGAGCGAAAAATTTTGCGTATAATACGTGTGAGTAAAAAAATTTTTTCTTTCTATACTCATTGCCTGCAGTCGTCTCCCGCCAAAATCGTGATCCGACGTTCGATGAGCTCTTTTTTCGTTAGACAAGTGCGAGATTTGGACGAGAAAAGACGGGACCAAACATAACTCTTTTCTTTTCTTATTTATATCAGTCACAGCACCAGAGAGATAGACAGTCGTTGCCAACGATTTTCACATCAGTGTCTTGAGGTCTTTTGACGGGCTTTTTAATTATTATTATTTTGGAAAAGAAGGTTACACTGAAATTTATACAAATTATATTTGGTCGAGAACTATGAGGTCTTATCATATCTGTACAATAGGGACACAGAGTAGGGACGATCGAGTGGTACAGGGGGTATTAAAGAAAAACAAACATGCCATCTCCTGAAAAAGTCAGAAATTCTCGAAAGAAAATCAACTATAACAAAGGAAAAATTAATTAGCGCAATCCAGCTGTACATTCTTGAGTATATCGAGAAATCTGCTCAAAATTCGGTTAGTATTGAGGTGCGATGGTATACTCGTGCGCTTATTTAAAAAAAAAAAAAAGAAACTTGTGAAAAGCCGAAGAAAAATTGAAGCGTGCGATGCGAAGAGAGAAATTAATTTGAGAGAGCTTTCGATTTTTCCGCGGCGTCATATTAGTAAGTGATTTGCATATAGTGAGAGGCTTTGTATATTTCTGTACAGCAGATATAGCTATATACTTGTTAACATAATCGTCAACGTGATTGATTACAATTACATATTTTTATCGTATCTCATTGAAAAATTTTAATCGTGTTTTCTCTGTACTTTGGATTCCTCATCCACCACATTTCGCGGTTGCTCCTGTGTGTTATATTAGATTATATATATATATATATAATTCGAGTTTCGGCTGATATCGAACGTATTGAAAAAGATAAAAATTTCGTCGACCAGCCCAACGACGCCTACGTCGAAAAACCGAAAGCACTACTACACGTGTGATACGTAAGAGTATGAAAAGTGATATATCGTTAAACGTTCGAACGAATAAAACGCGTTCAAATTTCTAGCTTTTTCAAGTTTGGTGGCCATGTTCCACATTCACATTTTCCATCGTCTAACCATCCTTTAATAATAGCTGCATGTGTGTTTATACTTATTTTCATATTTATAGTATTCTAAATCGCTATAATCACTGCTTATTACGTTTGACATTCGTTCCATTGCTTAATTCTCTCATACAAAAATCAATCTTAAAAAAGCGATCGATTCTGCGGAAAAACAGCCGTCAAACAATCGAATAATAAAAAAAGGGACCAAAAGCAAAAAAAAAAAAGTCTTCACAGGTCTCTTCGGTCGTCAGCGTCAGCTCTTCCAAGAAGCTTCTCTCTCGCTCTCGATCAGTTTAGCAAACGAATGTTTAAGCATTGCGAGAGCACAATATATAGATATAGGTATGGCACTGTATCTCGTCTATGTTAAGCCGCCGTTGCCACCAGCACTGCAAGATTCAACCAGGTATTTTTTTTTTTTTTTTTTTTTTTCATATAGAGAACAGCTTTGTGTCGCTTTTGTTTCATTGATGAGCGGGTGCGGATAGACAGTACGATACGGATGGACATGTTCACGACGAGACGCACAGAGCAGAGGACGTTAGTGGGCCGCACATACAAAATAGAATCGTCGTAGTGTCGCCGTATACAAAGTGCAAAGTTTCAACATTCCGAGGAAAGTTTCTTACTCTCGAGAGACTCGAATATAGGAGAAGAAAAAAAAAATCCAAGTATTATCAGTAGTTAGCCCGACTGCGAATAATATAGCAGCGCAAGACCGTCGGCCCGACCAACATCCTCTCATTTCGGACCCACTTGCGCGAGATCTGCTGCCTTCTGAGGTCGCTCAGACTAGCGAGGCGCTCGATTAGTGTCCAGTGAGAGGGTAGGGTGCCTGGAAATACAAAAATCAAGAGAAGACCACAATGGGTGCATGCGACGAAAGAGCGTCGATGTCTCTTTTTTTCTCTCTCTCTCAAGAGCGACTGAGATGATCAGTGGTATAAGAAGAAGAAAAAAAAAATTCGAATGTGCGATCCTGTCTCGATGTGCGGCTGCTGATGATGCGAGAGATCAATTAAGAGACTTGTGAGGTGTGGCTTTGAAGATTTTGAATTCTTTCTTTTTAAACGATAATATTGTATACAGTAAATAAAAAAAAAAGTAATATATAAAACTAAAAATAAATGAAAAAAATGTGTTTATTTTAACTTTCGTATAGCTCACTTTATTTTTCATTTCGAAGCTTGTCAGCTAAAAAGGATAGTTCTCGATTATAGTTTCCTCGTCGGCGTTCCTTTTTTTTTTTCACGTTACATAGAATTCAAATATCGTTCTTATTTATGTTATAGATGAGCGACACATGTGTATGATCATGTGCATTCATGTATAATCCTTTCGTGCTTATCCATAGATGTATCATATATAACGCGCAGTCAATCCAGGTTAAAACAAGGGCGACTTGGTGTACACATATATATGATAGTAAGGGTAACAAGTTCGTAATTAGTGACGTTTTTTTTACACAGGTCGACGCGCACAAGGTGATATATCAGCACCGACTCCGAGTCACGAGCGATTTTCGAATATTTTCAATAATTTTATCGCGACTCGGAGCCGGTACTATATCGGTCGTCTAGTCGCGAGCAAAGAACGAGCTCGTCGTTTACACAATTTTATACACGTCCGCTCGTTATTTTACTCGCGACGCGAACGATTTCAGTCACTACTTACGTACATGAATCGATCCCCTCGTTTCGATTTGCTCTGAATATTATATATATATATAAGATATGCATACGAAAAAAACTCGGCGTCTCCGGCTTCCGACAGCTTCGCGTTTTATGCATTTTTTTTTTCTCATATAACGAAACTATGTGTTGGACTCTGCGAATATATAACCGTTGAATAAACGTACATTTTTCAAAAAGCCGAAGACGCTCGTCGAGGTTACACAATAATGAAAACTTAACGTCTATAAGTAGATGCATTTCTTTTTATCGTTTTGAAATCGGCGATGTTTTCTTTACTCTTTATCTATCTATATGTGCATAAGATGAGCGTCGATTTTTTGGACTGGACTGGTTACATTCACTCATGCGGGATGTCGTGTCGCAAAACTCGTCGAAGTATATTTTCGCGGAGAAAAAAAAAACACACACACAAAGATATATGCGATGACGCTCATATGCCGTTCGACGTCCGTCAGCCGCAAACTACGTGCGCTCAAACTGTACGTATGATTTAACGTAATTATATAGAGTAATATATATCGTAGTAAATAATAATCGTAATTAAAATTATAATAGTAATAATATATAAGTAGTAAGTATAGTAATAATAAAAGTAATAATTAATAAATTAACCATAAACTTTGTTCTAGTCGTCGTGATTTGTATTCGGCGCTCGATATATTTTCGCGGGAATCTCGAAATATATATATATACCTATATTGCGATATCCGTGTCTTATACGAACGTTCGCTCGCGATTCGCACTCGTCGCGTTTAAAAAAAAAAAAGAAGAAGATAATTGAACATTTATATATCAGCGTTGATATAGATAGATATATATCTCTCTCTCTCTCGAACGACATTTTTTGCTTTTGGTTATTCGTCGAGGGGATGATGTGATGCTTTTGCTTTAGAAGTACGTACCGGGGACGAAGCGCTCGACGGGTTTGTACTGGTGGGGGTACAGCTGCCTCGGCGAGTATCCGTAGATTTCGCGGTGCACTGGCAAGTACCTGAAAAAGACACAGAGACGAGCGGATTATTGCTCGAGTTCGTTGTTGGCGATTCGGATTTTTGAATTTCCCGCCAAGCGACGGTTGCTCTATTATCCCGCGCGCGCCACTATCGCGACTTCCGGTGGACACAAAGCCCGAAGTTTTTAAGTGGGCTGACGCTTTGTTGTCGATTGCGTTGGAAGTATTGTTTTATTTAACTGTAATGGAGTTGTGAATTGTAAGTTTGCAAAGGACTGACTCGGTGCAGTGCTGAACTTGGAAAAAACCGTTGACGGAGGTTAGTATGCGGTGGAGACAAGAGATCGCGATGTCAATGTTCGTTTGACGTTTGTCTTTTTCTTCACAGACGCGATTACTGCAAATTTGCTTGTTCGTTTTCATAAATTTCCTAGTCCACTGCCTGGTACACGTGCGTTTATGCATCATCTAGGCGTAAAGTTTAATGTGAAGTTCGACGGTTTGATCGACGCTAGTAAAACCGTTATCGCGATTCTCGGAATTCGATGGCTACGTTTGTACCTAATGTGTGCGTTTAGAGATGAAGGGATGACGTTACACCGCCTGTGAAAAGTTGTTTTGGTTTCGGAGATTTTGATGATTTTCGGAATTTAATGATAGTTACGTTTTCACATACAGAGAAAAGTAGGTGGTGAAACGCGACGATCTTGCTCTGCTAGAATACCTTTTTTTCTGACCTCAACTTTGACATTCTATTATTTTTCAGATTTTAGGATAACTGCATAATATGTTCACAAACAATTGGTTGTGTGTGTAACCATTTTACTTGCCCTTTGATGATCAAGGACTTTATGTAAATATACCAGGAAATTAACGATGGGAGCTTTATACTTTTGAAGAAAAGTATACATTGACAGCTACAGTTTTGGTGAGTCAATATTAATATTTATTGGTAATTATTTTCAATGCCCTGATTGTGTTGCTTATTTTGTAATAATTAAGCCCTCATAATTTGTGAAATCAAATTTTACCTGTATCCGGGTGTGTTGATGCGGTCAGCAGCATGAATTGGGTCATCGTAGATGGACTTTCCAAAAGGATTCCACGAGGAATGTAGCTCTGGGTAGTCAGAGCGGAAAATGCCACGAGGTCTGTGAGTGTGCTCGGGTGCTCTCATGTCGTCAGTGCCTAATAACAAATCAGAAGCAATTTACCAAGTCAATCGACACCCTTGTTTTAAAGTTTTAAATTTTATACCAAGTAGGACAAATGTGATGATAATTTGGATCAATGCAATGCTAACAAAATCATCATCATAGCTCAAAGTTACGTTACGAGTTATAAGGTTCATTCAATTCGTAAACTGTTAAATTACCTTTTAGAGCACGTACGTAGCTCTGCCAGAACTTTGCCTTTTTTGTAATCGGTTCGTTACGCCCGATCATTTCGAGATTGCTTCTGAATCGTGCGTCCATCTTGCCGCTCTACGAAACTGCTAATGTTCGTTCGCTGAAATCAAAATAAAATTCAAAAGTTAGTTATTCGGTCGCCTCTTCAGGACTTTGCTTATTTATCATTGGAACTGTTCGCTTAGGTTTTTCTGCCGCTCGAAGAACTCGTGACTTGTCTGACTGAATCCTGCGATAACCACTTGGCAGACCAGCGCACCCGTACGTAACTTCCGTCTAAAACTCGGTTCGGTGATAGGAAAATAGTAAAATATCTCTATCGAAATTAAAGAAAACTCGTAAAGTATCTCGGTTACTCGGAAGACGACGAAAGCCTTATGCATAAGCTGTCCACGTATACACCCCCGCAATCGTAACAGCTATAGAGTCGACGTCCCGACGTAATCGCTAATAATAATTCAGCTTTTTCATATGCCTTATCTATACGATGCATGTAAACATATATACGATTTTAAATCAGCTGATCGCATCTCGCACCCGTAACCAGCAGGCCATCGTTATTCCACAGATACGGACATACGTCCGATCTCATAACTCACGTCGCTCGATCCATTGAGCGCCAGATCGTCGCCGCCAAGATCTGGACTGGCGTATAGTGTTTATACCGGCGCTGGATCGACGCCAGACACACTCGCGCGAAATGGGCCGCGCGCGCGCGTTTTACGTTCTTGCATAATTCTTGCGGACGACCCGTTTACGAGCGACGCACGTGTCGCTTATGACAGTATGCGCGCGAGCTCTTGATAATTGGTTTGTCTTGGGCTGGTAAGGACGTCTCGCGTTCTGGATATATATATTCGTGTCTAATGTGTGATTGAGTTGTTTTTCGGTGGCTGTGTACGGCGAATGTAGGCGACACGTGCTGGAATTTCAGCGCGAAAACAAAAATAAAAGGGGAGCGATTTTTAGATCCGAGTCAAGCTTCGATCGTAAAGTTCTTATAAATTCGAGCGAGTTGGAGACTGTCTGGGCAGGTTCCCAATTTTTTTGTTCTGGCAATAATTCTTTTAGAGTCTGTAAAAGCGATTGTTTGATGTTTGCATTGCTTTTAAGCGAATCGCGATATTTTAATGTATTATTAATTTTACTTTTGCCTCCGTCACCCGCGCGAGAATTGTCAAAGCTGCGAAATGTTTTGCGTACGTGGCGCAAGAAAAAGCGTGAGACGAGAGGACGGTTTATATTTAGAGGGTTGCCCGGGCCCGTCACCGTTTTGAGGTGGAAAAACAGGTGGACATACCGAGCTCCTGCGCTCGCACGACTTTGACCGATTTTTCCAACGAGAGCTTGAAATGTTTCACAACGATCAAGTATGCGTTAAGCAATGACTTTTCGCGTTAATTTTTTGTTGTCTTTTAATCTATTATAAGCTTTTGAGTTTGTGAATGTTTGATGAACCCTGCGGTGTCACTCCCTACCTCAGCCCGATTACCCCAGTGTAAATACATATATTTAAAAAAAAATGCGTCGGTAAGGAAGAAAATCGAAATCGATCGGCCCCCTACGAAACTCGAAGCAAAATTATAAAACACAGCACTCGTTTACCCAAGCAGCCGTTGCATAACCGACTTCAACCTCGATTTTAACTTCGCAAAATATTTACCCTGCAAACCCGGAAACAGCCTCGCTCGAAAGCAAATCCAATCCGCGAGAGCCCACCTACAGTCTCTCGCTGCAAGGCAGCTCGCGTTTATTTTTAAAATCGAACCAACGGCTCGCATACTCGGGCCTTTGAATCATCGCATGAGGCACATCGAGTTGAATGGTCGTGAAAATCGCGCACGCGAATTCCCGAGCGCCGAAACGAGAAGCCCCCCGGCACGTCGTAGCTGCCAAGAGGTGTCGGCGTGTCTCTCGGGACTGCGTACTCTATTAAACGACTGTCTTTCTCCTCCTCCTCCTCCTCTCTCTCTCTCTCTCTCTATGTCCTCCTTTTTAATTGGGTCACTGTCGTCGCTTGAAATTTTCCGCGCGCCTCGAAAATGTTTCATAATTTCCTCACTCGAATTCGCAGGGTTTTTTTTTTATATAGCTCTACTTCACTGTACTACACCGTTGGAGAGCTGTTTTGCATTCAACGCAATGTTTACCTTTATTAATTTTGTTAATTTTTGTTAATTTCCAAACAATTTTCGTTAGTTCGAAAGCGCGTATCAGTTTTCACTGCCGTCTCCGATTTAGCGCGCAGCGATCTTCGTCGAGCGAATTTAACCGGGCCGATCATGTATCGCCGAATAAATCTCCGTTATATTGTTAGACATTCATAAGGAAAACACGCATACGTTAGGCGATGTCTGGAGTAAGAGACCGCGAGGGTGTAACGCGTTTATTATTAGAGGACTCGAACAACACTCGAGAAAGAGAGTTATGGGTTCAATGAAAATTCTGCCACTGCTTTTTTTTTTCAGACGCCTCAAGGTGGAACGTAGTGGGCGAGAAGCAGACGCGCGAGAAGCTCCGTTCGGCGCCTGTAATCTAGATGATTCCTAAGAATAGGTGCCGCGTAACCGTCCGAAATCATCCAGGGCAGCGGTCCAAAAAAATTAAAGCTCTGCTCTCGTAGGTGGTTCGTTTATCGATTTATTGAGACTGTTAGTTTTTGAAACGGTTGCTTTTAGTCTTGGTTACTCGATCTCTTGTTACACTGTCTGTTATAATGAACATTCAACGAAATAATTTGTTTATCATTTACGACAAGAATTTCAAAATATAGAACATTCGTCTCTAATTAAGTGTGCTACGAGCGTTTGAATCCGCAGTCAGATGAAATATTTGTATTGGCAACACAGTAGCTCAACAAATGCACTGCTCCATTACTCAGAACCCTAGACATTTGGCCGTATGTCTCTTTCAAGTCCGAGAGAGCCGTATGCGCGAGAAAACAAATTCGTCCTGATGCGAGTATCCTCGTCGGATTGGATTTATTAATAGCCATTGTTAAATGAAATTCGGAATGAAAGTCGAGAGCGAGCTTCAAAGAGTGGAATTAATCGACGAGTGATATTTCGTCCCGGCTATTTCGGCAGGAATGCGCCGACAACGCGAAAGCTCGAGCTTTACGAGCCGCGGCTTGTTCGAGACGGGGAATTGCGAAATTTTTTCCGAGAACGAATAGTTGGAGAGTTTTCGAGGTCGCGGGAATTCTCGCTTGATTACTTTGCTATTCTTTGTCGCGTTTTATCTTCAATTTAAATTTCGCGGCGAGAACCCACTGTAAAATCGAGCGTTTTAATTCGGTCCGTTTTCTAGCTGCTTGTGCTTTCATTGAGCTATTGACACACGAGTCGCGTGGTTTGCTCTAAATTTTTCGAGCCAAAAACATCGAAACTTTATCCGACTTCAAAGGCAACTTCGTGGAAGTATTTTTAAACCGAGTGCTTTATAGAAGTTTACTTTAATCAAATCAAAGTATTTACGAGATTCAATTTTAAAATAACAACCAGCAAATCCTGTCGAAAAAATCAAGAGGAATCACGAAGCTCACCAAAGTGTCCGGGCGGTCGAGCTTCTCTCCTCCGTCCGACTAAAAAGTCCCTCTTGCGTCGAAGGGACAGAAACGATGAGAGCACGATGAGGCACAAAAGAGCTTGCGAACGGACAAAAGGCGGGCTACTGTCGCGCGGGTTCGCGCGCGAGATTCTATCTGTTCGGAGCTGTAGCGGACAGCGCGCGACGGTCAGATTTTCTTCTGGCTATTTTCGGCTTCTGCTGCCTCGGACCCGCAAGAGTTTGCCGGAATACGGCCGCGTAGCGCTGGCTGTGCGACTCTCTGTTGCGTAATGGCCCCACGCGTAGTACACACCCCGGATAAGTCGATGCCAATTATTATAAACAAACTCCCGTCTGATTGGTGCAACTAGCTGGGCTTGGGGAGACCGTGTTGTATATATTTTTGCTCTTAATTTGTTTGTATTCTTTTTACTCGACTTCGCTTGGCGTTCGTTGGAATTACGAAATGTTAGGTGTAATTTTTTTGGCAAACCCCGCATTCGGATGTTATCAGCTAATGAGATTTTGCCGTTGATCTAGAAAATTTACGGAGCAAGAGTTTGATGCATTCTTTGTTAAATTGCTTTAGACAGGTGTTAGTTATATTTAAAAGTCGACCTTCAAAGACTGGAATTCGTGTGTTTTAGCACGAGTAGAATTTATTTTAGCTTATTGAAGTCAAATTTTGAGAACATTTACAAGATAAATTACTGTAACTAATAAATAAAATGGTTAATCAATTGCATCAATAAATAACCACTTGTCAGCAGGTTATCCAAATGTAAACAAAAATCATAATTATTCTTCTAAAAATAATTTTGGAAGTCGGTAAAATAATTGTTGTTAGAAAGCAATAAACACATCGATGAGTTATTAGGTTAGTCTTTATTTGTATAAAAAAAATTATTCACAATTTTGTTAGTAATAAAATCGCGTGAAACGCATATGCTTCACACAATTCGAAAATTTCCTCTCTCACTATCGTGCTGCAGGCGTTTAAGGAGTGACAAAGAGGAGTAAAGGAGAATGCGAAAAGTAGAGCTTGTCTTGAGACCAAAAGTCTAATACGTTTCTTTCTCGTCAACAAAAGCTCCTGTCTATCGTTCTCTTAGCTTGCAGCTGCCTGTGGTCTCCTGTCTCCACGG
Organism: Trichomalopsis sarcophagae; assembly: GCA_024372645.1. NCBI lineage: Eukaryota > Metazoa > Arthropoda > Insecta > Hymenoptera > Pteromalidae > Trichomalopsis > Trichomalopsis sarcophagae. Next base: position 1,783,664 of record QLSS01000006.1, read on the forward strand.
TCTGACCACTCCCCGGTACTTTCTACTCGTTGCCGTTTAGCTGCCGCACTTCAGTCGATATCACACACTGTTTTTCTTTCTTTATCCTTTCTGTACTTCGTACCGCAAATTCGCGCACACGTGGCTTGCTCAATTTACCAATCGCACACCTGCGTCTGTACGACCTTCTCGGTAGCTTCTGATCTATACTCAAACAAGTCACTTTTCTTTCCCAAAAAAGTCCTTTTCCCCTGTTCCTCGAATCTTACGTTCCAATGATAAATAAATGTCGATGTATGTAATAATACTGCGGAATATGCCCGGAAAGCCTCTTCGAGATTTTTACCTAAGTGTTCGGTTGACCGTTCGGCTGACCGTTCGGTTCGAGGATTGGAGCTTAGACTGAGCTTCGGGCGCCAAAAATGCGAATTAGTATAGGAGTCCGGGGGCCGGGAGCACTATGACGCCTGCGCCCTCTTGCGGCGGACCTAACCTAAGCGACCAACGCCACCCGAGACATTTATGGCAACCCCCGCTACCAGCCTCTTCTCTCGTTCGGTTCTCCGTCGCAGCAAAGCTCGACGCTGTTCTGTTCTTCTTTTTTCCCCCGTTTTCGCGCGCGAGGAAGGAGGAAAGAAAGAACGAAGAGAGAGAGAGAGAGAGAGAGAGAGAGAGAGAGAGCGACGACGATGCGTGCGTGGGCTCAGAAGGTCACACACTCGGTCTTAACTTAACTTTCGCTGTCTCTCTCTTCTCTTTCTCTCGGGCTGGGCTCTGGGCTAGAGCTGTGCTGGCCTTTAGGGGGAGGAAAAAAGTGGAAAGACGAAGGTCGAGTGCGACGATATCTTTGGAACGCCTTGGAACTGCTGATCGAGATCCAGATGATTTGTAATCTGCGACGAAGGAGAGCTTTTTTTGTTTTCAATGAGACTCGTTTACACATCACGTAGAAAACTAAACCATATTCATTTAAATACAAAACTTTGCAAAGCTTTGCGAGACTTTGTGAAATATAGCAATCAGCAAGTTTTTCTCAGCCGATTACTTAGAAAACCAACTGTTCTGAAGACACTAATGATGTGCTATAATCACTAATGAATTATACAATACAGTGTTCATGCCAAATGTTCGTTAAATGTGACAGACGTTGAAAAACCTGACATTACTCTTGTTGAGCAACAAGTTTTGCAGCTTATTCTGTTGTATTATTCGTTTCATAATACAATAATGATATTTACCAGAAAAATTGGCTTCAATCAACAAGACCGCTTTATGTTACCACTTCGTCACAGCCTTGTTCTCCCTGAGTAGCAGTGGAAACGCCATAAAATATAAAAATAGTGAGCTAATAAGCACCCGCAAAGTGATTAAAATGCTCAACTTTATTTTGAAAATTGACACCGTTGCGATGCGACCTTTAGGGATAAAAAAAGAGCCAAGCGGTAAGGCGAAGGTCGAGTGCGTTGAAGCACGACGGAGACTTCTCGTGACGTTATACAGATTTGGAATCCCGACGTTGGAATGGACTAGTTTTACGAAATCCATGGATTACGAGGCTCGTGGCAATGAAGGGACCTCGTGTCTAATGGAGTTTCCCAACAGTAATAATATTAATATTTATAAATATCGCCAATTTATCTCGAATGAAAAGTTTAATAATTCATGAATTATGAGAACAGCGTCGTGTACCTCTGCGTCCGATAAATTTTGAGATAAAAGCAGCGCATTCAAGTATAGTTGACATTTATTTTGTATTAAAATAAATCTAAAGTTCGAAATCCAAAAAAAAGACCGAGCTACTTAAAAATCTAAATTAAAATAAACTCGAAAGTGCACAGAGGGCGTTTAAATTTGCAAAAATCAAAAATCCAGAAGCATCAGATGCCTCGAGAGCGTGTAGTAAATTTCACTGCGGTACAATTATTTATCGAAGTCCACTTGAAACGCCATTTTTGGCGCCGGATGAACTGCTGAACCACTTGACCATTTTAGCTCGTCCGTAATCGTATAGCTCGTGAAATTCTCGTCACGTGTGTAAATTTAGCAAAAATTTGACTCTGCATTGGCCAGAATCGGCATTATCCGGCGTTTGTTTACAAGCGGCGATAGACCCACGTCATTGAGTGAATTTCGTCGCGCTTCTTCTGCGTCACGCTCGCGAAAATACGACATAGTCAGGAGCTTTTCCTCCATACGTCGGAACGTATTTTCTCCGGCTTCTCATTCATGAATGACGAATCGATGCATTTAGCGATCATATGGGAACGTCGGGATGTTTATCGAATTTTTGCTCTTTAGTTGTTTGCGACGCTTGACGTCAGGCCGTGCTTTTATTACGAATAGCCGGAGCGTCTTGTTTGCAAGGAAAAAATGATGTTGTCTTTGCGGAGCGAAAAATAGAGCGATCTTAAAGATCTTGGAAACAATATTCTGGTGCCAGAAATGAGTTATCTGGTTGCGATGGTCTTCAATTTTCCCTCTGTTTTGCTTTGGGCGTTGGAGCATTTTTTGAAATCGCGTCTAATTAACGCGGCGAAACGAAACTAGACACCAAAGCAGGCTCAAAATCCAAAATCAGTCCAAAATACCTTTTGAGAGTCAACGATCATCGTCCGAAAGATCGAGTGCACTACTACTTACCCTAGAAAGAGTGCTACGGAGTCGGGAGTCACGTACAGCTGCAGTACACAGGCGGCTGAGCTCGCGATCAGAGAAATGGGTGAAACTAGATTGGAAAGGTGATCTCTCGGATTTGGCAATCTTGGGTCATTCGCAGTCGCGTCCTCTAGTATACATACCGGCCGTTCTAAATGCAGGGCTATTTTCGTCGCCGTACCACCGGCCTCACAGACGCGGGCGCACATTTATTTTCAATTCGGCCACGGCCAAACGGGCATCGGGTGTGAGAGTGCTAGCCGCTTCCACGCCATTTTTCATATGTTGAGGAGGAAAGAAGAGGTTTATGGTGTCCCGAGGGTACCCGGAGGTGTACCGATTCGACTTATTGACTGTTTCGAGAAAAATGATAAAGCTTCACCGTAATTTATTTCTCTGGCAAGGAACAGAATAACGAAGCAGTACGACTGCTCTTACAAATTTTTAAAAATAAAGTCTTATTACCTTACGGCGTTTTTAGGGTGAATTTTCATCGCGATATTAAAAATCTGAGACAACGCAAGCGAGAACTCGCGCTTGAACTTATTTCACACTTAATACCCCACTTACAAAATTCTTGCTTTCGGTATTCGACCCAATTCTCAGCGCGGATTTCGTTGTGAATTTAAAATTAGACAAATGCCTCGCGCTTCCAATTGCACCCACGCCGCCCTTGCCGTGGCTGTTGCCGCGAGACTTGTCGCGTTTTCTGCTTCGCGGATGAGTAGGAACTGATGTTTGAGAGAATTCCGAGATTGGGATTGCTGGAGAAGGAAAGTAGTATGAGCTTGCGACCTTCTTTTATTGGATGAGAAGTAATTTCTATAAATAATTTCAAATTTAAACAAACATTAGTCGAGAAGTAAATAGAATATGTTTTCTTGAAATTTAGCTATTTATAAGACGACTGAAAATAACGCAAAAGAGTGAACATGTCTCAAAATAATTTAAAATCACTCGAATTAGTTGGCCTATAGCAAAATTTTGAGTTGGCAACGTCGTAGAGAAACATTTGTAAACTTTGGTTATAAGATTTTTTTCGTGTAATTTAATATAGCGCTGAAAGCACGCAGATGAAGATGATACAGCGTTACTTGAATGTCAATGGTGCTCAAACGGAAAATTAGATTTGATTTATTAAAAACTTATTTCCTATAGTAGCAGTTAGTTAAATGTACACGAATGATCAATATTTACTAAAATTTATTTTAAAAAGTTTAGGTTATTTACTTTCAAAATAATATGTGTAGCACTGATAAAATTGTAGCGAATCGCCTTGAAACGATCAGATCGGTTCCTTGTATTAATAGCGCTTGAAATTCAAGAAATTGCTCTTCTTAATTCGAATCAAGACCGCCGTGAGGAGCGACAGCGCGCGCGTCGCAAGAGATTAATAAGTATGTTCACCTGTGCGCGACGTCTTATTTTAGCGAGGCCTCCTCATAATTTCTATCTGCTCATCAACATACGCCTTATATATATAAATTATATTCGCGTGCTCGGCTTTCGCAACGGGGGACTTTTGATATTTGGCTCGGTCGGCGCTTGTTTCCGGTTTATACCGCGCGTGTGTTTCTGATGCACCCGTCTATGCTATTATGTTCGGCTTGCGGTGACAGTGGGCGACATAATATTCGCGCGGCTTTCCGTATCCATCAAGTCCCGGGGACAACGCAGCGTCGAGTGGCTGGTGTCTGTTTTTCCTCTGTCGCTCCGCGAGAGGGTTAAGGTTTTCTTCCATTTATTTTTCTCTTTTTCATTGTCATGGTTCTGAATAAAATTATACACGCACAAACAGAGTTGCATAAAGTGAAACTTCTTCAATACGAGTGTAGCAACGCGTGATTCACCCGAAGATTTATTTTTAGCCAAGGATGGCTATTCTTTATGTATTAATTAAAGGGGGCTACCTCTTCTCGGAGCTCTAGAGGCTAAATTGACGCGGCAAAGTAGCGTCTCTGAAACAAAATCAATAAGTCGCTCGCTCGCAGCGAGCTCTAAAGGTCTTTACCGTGTCCCTTTCGCCGTTCAGTTAGTGCCGGAGGACGCTGATCCTCGCTAAATTGAAACTTATGAGTTTTTCCAGCCAACCCTGTATTTTGCTCCCCTCTCGTTGCCGCTTTACTCTTTGCACGTCCTAGCCATCGCTCTGAAACTTTTAGCTACGTCGCCTACTTCACTTGTTCACGCTAGATTTTCTCCCGATTTTTTTCCCTTGTAATTTTAGAAACATTGTACTCATAATTATTTATTTCATATTAGGTTACAAGCACAACCCGGTCTGCTTTATAAAATGAATGATGGAAAAGTTTCTGCAAATTCAATCGGATTTTAATTTAACCTAGAACGAAAATCGTTATTAAATATTTATTTAGGGAATTCAGTATGATATAAAGTGTAACAGGTTGAGGAAAATCATTAGGATACTCACAACAAAAGAAAGGTTTCCGTTGATTGGTAGAAATTCTTTGATCATCCCACATATTCCTGGCCTTGCAGACATCATGTCTTCAACTAGTTTTTGCTTCGCTACGAGAAAGTCTTCGAATGTCGGACCAAACCTAAAATTAAAGTTCATGTTTAGGTTTCATAGTATAAAAATAGTTTTGCGAATGTACTGTATAAATAAATAAATACAAATTATTTCTGTCTGGATTATTCACAGCATCAAGCCACTCTTGATCATCAACGTCTGGACTAAACCCAGTTTCGCAATCGTATATGTCCAAATTATATTTTATACTGGTCAAATTTGATTCAAAAGCACTTTGGAATTCTTTTCTAGCATTTTTTCCCTTGCTTACGGTTTTACTGCGCAAAGGTTGACGTTCATCAGAATTGCTACTATATAGCATACTATAGACCTTAGAATAAGTAGATAATTTTGTTCGGAATTCGTCAGTATCCGTAGTTTCAGAAACCGAAATTTGTAATGTTTTTGTTTCTACGTTATACGATAACTCAAAACTAATTGGCAACATAGTATCAACATATGTAGATCGGCGAACTTGGTGAAATGTATCAGCTAGTGAATTGTAAATTGATAAGTCGTATGAACTATCGGCCCAAGTATTAAATTTGAGATTTAATTTTACATTCACGGTTTTATCTTCTAATTTGGCGTACGAATAAACTGGAAAAATAAAATGTTTATGATTCATATAAAAATGTTTCCATTTTCAAATTTAAAAATTATGTCTAACCTTTGAATGAAAAAAGTGTCGGTTCATGATGGCGAAAATAGTTAGGAACACCAATATCTGTTCCTGCAGTAGATTCCTTAAGTTTACTATAATATATTGTTGTTAAATTAATAGTATTAAATATTTGTTGCCAAAACTGTTCCTTATAGTCTTCCAATGAGTTTGTATCGTAATAGTACACTTGAGTAGCTTGAAATCCATAAAACGGGATGATAACTAATGTTGAATTTGTAGAATTCTTCGATTCATATTCGGTTATTAATTTTTGAATATCTGGATCTTCTTTTAGAAAATATTTTAATCCGTCTAAAATTATATTTTCAAGAGCATCGAACATCCAGTAAAACTAAAAAATTTCAAAATTGTATTATTACTATAGCTATGAGAACTTATTCGCTGAAATATAATTACTTACTTGAATAAAAGGTCCTGGTTTTCGGCCATCGGCTACATTATATATGAAAGCCCCAATATCGGCTAATCCCGTATTTTCATTAATTTTTAAAATATATTGTATCATTGCTTCGCCAAAGGCATATTTATTGATCGAGTAATCAATAAAACTTACCGATGGTATACTGAAATTGACTTTTTTAAGTTCAGCGAACTTGACAATTTTCTCGTATATTTCTCGTATAGTTTGTCTACAAGTTGTACCGAAGTTGGCATGGGTTAAGATGTTTGATGACAGTAAATTTCTAATCAGCGGATTTTTCTGAGCGGTATATTGCCAGTACATCTCCATAGGACGTGTTTGATTTTCTAACTGTGTGACGTACATAAGTCGTAAAAAAGAGGCAGTGCGCAGTGGCATGTATTCACTTTCGTCAGAGAAAATGGGAAAGTATACATTGTGAACCAGCTCATGATTACTACTGATGCCGCCAAAGAGAGCAAATGCAGTAGCAACGCGAATACGATCGCCGTCATTTTGAATTTTGACTTCTTTGCGCAAAATTGGCCAAAGAAATCGCTCGATATTACCGATTTTAATATTTTGGAACGCCATTATGTAAACGAGTATTATTTCATTGTCCTGGGCCTTGACAGCATCTGTCATTGTTAGAATATTGTTATAATTTTAGTATCAGGTTTTTAGACTTTGTATTTCATATATTACCTTGAAGTTTATTGTTGAAATACTGTAGATATTTTTCAAGCCTCTCCGGTATTGTTGCATCTGAATGGTCTTTATATATGCGATACACAAGTGATGCAAATGATAGAATGCCAGCTTTCTTTACATCATGCGATATTTTTTCATCTAAATGTAATAATATTTCCATTGCTTCTAAGATATCTTCTTTCGGTTCTAGAACATATTGCGGAAATTTTGAAAGCACATCGAAAGCTTCGGTATCGGTAATCTCACCAAATCGAATTGCATCACGTATAGTTGCCGCGCTTGCATCAGTTCCAACATAACATAGAATATCTAGATAAATTTTCCTATAAAAATTAATTAATCAAAAATGTAAATGCACAGGAATTAAAGCAGAAATAATCTACTATATTTTCGAACCTTATAAAAATATTTTTGTCTGTCTTTTCTTGGTCATTTAATTCATTCCATAAACTCTTAGTCGAATTGTAATCGAAAAAAAGCAATGAATCAAATATTTTATTAATATTGTTGCGGTTTTTAATATCGGGATCCTGTTTAATAAACCGATCGCTGTTCATGTAATCGTATGACGCCTTTAAAAGTTCTATTACTTCCGTTACGTTTCCTTTTCCGAAATCGTGTCGCCCTTGCGTTATATCATCTCTTGCTCCATCAGCAACGTACGTTGTAGTTTTGTCATATATTACATCCTGTACTAAGGGTTCCTCGTCGAAAATTGATCTCGAAAGACGTTGTTTTGCATCTGATTTTTCATAAATGATTGTTTGCCTAAAACAAAGGTTATTATTTAGATTTAGAAACTCAAATTTACACCAAAATACTTTACTTAGTTCGTATAACTAATCCATCTGATTTGTGAAGATAAGGCATTCGCGTTTCGATTTCATCACCTTCATATTTCATCAATTTAGTAGATTTTCCTTGCACATGAATTTCGTATACCTTATTAACAGAAGAAATGTTATCATCCTGAAAACAAGTTCAAATTAAAATGTAATATTCATTAGTTTATTTACTTAACTTAATTTGATTTGTACTAACGGCTAATTGTTTAAAACATTGGTCAAATGAGACGTCGAATATGTCTCTAGGATATTCACTGCAATATTTTGGCACATAATTCTTGGTTAAACGTATAATCTTTCCTTTTTTATTACCTTTCGGTTTTGTTATAAAGTCATTAGAAACTCTGCAGTTCCCATGGATAGTATACTAAAAAATGCGGATTATCGTACGATAACTTACACTTTTGTATTTCTTTTATAAAATCTTACCTCATTTTGAAAATAAGAAATATTCGATTTGCCTTTTTTTACTATCGTCCCATTATATTGGAGGGCAGAAGCGATCGATAATTTAACGTTTATCGACCAACTCGCATCATCGTTTAGAAATTTGACACCTTGAAACTATAGATTTATCGTATATTTATAAGCTAGATACACGATATATTACAAGCATACCTGACCATCTTCTCCATACACGACAAGGAAAGGTTTTTCAATTATTTCAGAACCTTTGGGTCTGTATGTTGTTCTTGTTCTTAAATGTTTATCCTTTGATCGCCCATTATATTCAGAAACGGTTATATTTTGAAGTTTAATAATATACGATATTGAATCACTCTCTTTTGATTCCTGTTGTATGTGTAGATTAGCATTAACTTTAGAACTCGATTCAAATCGTATTGGCTCGTAGACTTTAGCCTTTACTTCTGCCGTATATTTATACAAGTCAACTTCATTTTCTGCACGACTTACTATTTTGTATTTTTGTTAGAATTATTAGATTTAATACTCGAGTATTGAATAACAACTTATTCTCTATCAACTTACTTGGTAAAATTGTAAAAAGCAGAACAATAATCCAAAAAAACATGTTGTTATACTAAGGTACACTCACTTTAAGCAGCAAACTGTGCTAAAGTAAGCTGGTGAAGTCAGAAGGCAACAAATTATTCATGAGTCAGTGCTGGCGGAAACTGAAGTTCATAAAAATTCAGTTGACAATTAGATACATAAAATCTACTGCATTACGTTGGGCAAACACATTACGACTTTTGTCTAAAATCTGACCGTGTTTGGTAATACTTTGTCCTTGATTATGATATGGATCTTGTAAATGCGCTTACGTTTTAGTCACGTCTATTGCTAATGCTTATTTCCTAGTCAGTTCACTGCAACTTAATTCGAATATTTTTCGAGTGACTAGAAAAGATTCTATTGCAATTACGAAGTTCTTATTTAATCGTTTGAATCATCAAAAATCACGCGGCCTATTGGAATGCACAGTTGTATATTTTTGGATGCTTTGTTACACAAGCTAATTCTAATTTTGAACTTTCATTCTTTGTCTAATTGATTGTTATAATTCTTCTTGAGATAATAAAGCGTTAAACATATACTTTATCGAGAGCAATTGCCAAAACGTATCTATTTATATTAAACAAATCGCTCTGATGGCTCATTCAATGTTTGTTGCAAAGGAATTTTAATTGATAAACCAGTCATTAACAGTAAAATAGATCCAAGATGTTTAAAATTCTCGTCCAAAGTTTGCAAGCATATTTATGTGCAGAGATAATAAGTGACGTTTACTAACAAATAAAAAAGCAAATAACCAGAAGTAGTTTTTTTTAAAATAATTTTCGAAAAGTACTTGTAATGTACACAGAAAATGTCGCATTTCTCGCTAAAAACCTTGTGCACACAATAATGAGCCATGCAAGCCTAACCAGTCAAACTTTTCTATATACTTCCTCTAGGTCACTTCTTCCTGCTCATTCAAAGACGCGTCGCGTTCTCGATGCAGAAAATATCTGCAGCACCTAAAAGAAAGTTTCTTTTCGTTTCGTACTCTTGACAACTGACGTCTGCGAGCTCTGGCAAACTTTTCTACTGTACACTCGACACTCGGAACAAAAAAACACCGGTAGCCTCGGAAATATTGACAGCCATTGTAGAGTATTTAAGCTACTCGGGTGGTCAAAAACTTCGGAGTCCCTCTCCCGCTTTATTTGTCTATTCTTCTACCTTTTGGACATGCAAAGCGTTTTCTGACCGCAGCGAGGCTGAAGGAGGGGAGAAGCCAAAGGAGCCGCAACAATGTCCAAGCGCTATATGCGCCTGAGAGCGACGGAGAAACGCTTAATACGTTTGAGAGTACAAATATTTTGTAATGGGCTTTGTATTGTCGCGACGACTCGTGCACGCGATTCACAACGCGGACTTTTGGTTCGTTTGGTTTGCTTGCTTACATTATTTGTTTGGTTTTACTGCAATTGGAAAAAATAAATTAAAAAAATTTGTATAGCAATGGTTTTAGTAGCAAGCTTAAAACAACAACTATAGTTAAATACAGTAAACTCGATGAATAACTTCAGAAATTCAGCGCCGCGCACATTATACTGATATCCCGCAACCAAGCTAACTACATCAATTCCATCTCTTCCGTCCTTTCCGTTCTCTCCGCATCTTCCTACCCCGTGTGCGCAGGGCAGCAATAACTCAGCATCCTCATTCCATTCACTTCCTCGCGCGCTCGCGCACAATATTCCAGCTCGACAAAGTGCAGAGCCTCTCCTCCCATTCGTAAAATTTATCATCGTTATACGACGACTCTGCTCTCTGCTGGCGTACGGTAGCAGCTGACAAAATTAGCCGAAAAGCCTCGGACGCGGATGCAACGTCTTCCAGGTGTAACAAAAGGACCTCGTGTGGCTCGTGGCGTTAAATGCCTTTTTAAGAACGCCCACGAGGCCGGGAAATCGATACACACAGGCCGAGGCTTTTGTTGATTTTTCAGGAGACTCGGGGCGCGCGCGCGCGCAAGCGAGCGATGCGAGATTTTAACGACGAGGCGCTTTTCTTGCAGTCGGTTTGTTTGGAGCTCGAATTAGCTTTTAGGAGCGACGCGTTCGCTCGTGACGGTTTATCGGTTTATATTGTAATAAAGGAGTAGTATCAACCGTCGCGGCCGGTGTGTCGGTGGTTTTTCTTGGAATGTTTCTCTTGGAGCTTGGGTTTTCGGATTTTTCTTTTAGGAGCCGGTTGTTATGATTTCGGTTCGGTTGGACTTTGTTGCGTTTATTTTATTGCACGAGAGGTTCGAGGTGAAATTTGTCTTCTCGTTATTTATGGCACTGCATGGGAGTTTTTTGGAGTCTTGAATAGTTGCAGTGAACTTTTTGTTTAGTTTTCTTTTTAATCATATGATAAAATTTTATTTAATAACGAATTCTACAGGAAATCTAAGATTTTCATTCCAAAGTCTTCAGCGTAATTACCCAATTCGTCTCAACACTTAGAATCCGATCGATCCGTCGAGGCATGAAAGTAGCAGCGCGTGTCGAATCTCTTCGATCCGAGCCTAACGAGAATCGTGTTTGCGGTGCCGACGATCACCTTGGACCGACTCCTCTCGTTTCCTCACAAAAGCCAAGAGAGACCGCGTCAGCTCCGCATCCTCCCGAGCATCAGCCATAGTCCGCATTGTCCTCTCGCATCGATCTTCCTCTCTCCTGGATACATACGGGCTCGGAAAAATAGGAAGCACACACGTATACGCGTCCGAGAAAAACCGCACGCGAGCACCTGGTGAGCAAAGCAGTAGAGGAGAGGACATAAAGCGGAGAATTTGTCAGCGCGCCCCTCAAGCGGCGGCGCGCGCCTGCGGATATTTCCGAAATTTCACGCCCATTACCATTGTCAATGGGCAGATGCCGGCAGTCGTAACTGTGGATGCATGAAAGGGGCGCGCGCGCGCCCAAGAGAGAGACAGTGCACTTTTTGGCTTTTTCGTCCGCTACACTCCGCGGGATCTCCCCTATTTGTCACTTCTATTGCCTTGTGCGATGGGAGAGAGAGTGTCATTCAGGTGAGGAGGCTGCGTGCAGTATGCGAGCTCGCGGCGGATGATGCATCGGCTTGTTGGGTGAATTAGGGAAAGCTTTGCTACACTGTTGCTCCAGCGGTATGTTCGCGCGGAAGCTCGTTTGCGGCCAGATGACGATTTTATGAATGCTTCATCTGCGTGGTAATGTCTAAGATTCTTTGAAATTTTTAATATTCGTAATTATAATTATTTGATCCATTAATCAAAATCTACCGTCGATAGCGTCATCGGCGGACGAATCAATCGAGCACGCCGCCTAACCGCCTGATCAACCCTTGAGTCTTATCGTCATCGAGGCATCGGCCAAAAAATCACACCCTCCGCAACCGACACTGCGGCGTATACAGATCAATCATCGCGAACCGAAGAGAAAAAAAGAGAAGCAGCGGTAAAGCGATGCATAAACTGCGCTCAGGGCGTGCCGGCTGAGGATCAGATTTTAAAAAAGGGGTTGGCCCGATCCGCAAGTCAGCGAGCGATGTAAAAAGGCGCAGACTCATCGACGTGTCAATTCCCTGTTTTACGCCTTCATCGCCCTCGTTTTCTCCTCTGCCGAGCGTTTAATTAAACCCCATCGATCTTTATTAGAGTCTAACAGCCGGAGAGTATCGAATACGGCTTTTCGGTGCTGGCTTACGATTTTTCCTTGCTGCAGCGGATCAGTCAGCTCTCTCTCTCTCTCTCCCCCAGGGCTCGTTACCCTCGATCGCGTCACGACGTCGATGGTATAGTCATGAATACGTTTATGTGCTGCTGCGTGGGTTCGCTGGAGGGTGATCTCGTATACGGGGAAGTGTTTTTTTCGTGTATGCTCGATAGACTTCTTCGGCAATATGTTTTTGTAGGCGGCACGTGAATTGATGTTGGGTTAAAAGCGAGTGTTTTGGTTTGATGAAAAAATTTCGATTTGGAGAAAATTAATAATATACCATCTCTGTTCCGTTCGAATAATATTCTACTTGTGTAAAATTCACCCTCGCTAATCGGATTATCGTATCCGAGCTACTTAGTCACGAAAAATCGTCGGCAGCTTAATCGACCTGCACAGCAGGTTGCGTTTAATGCATTTCAACGCGGAGATTATATAGGTTGGCAAATAGCATAAAATTTTACATAGGTTATATTCGCGTATTGATTTTCTTCAAGCTTGAATTGTGACATTCTGATTTTATCGAACACATGCATTATATGCTTCATTTTTTATGTTTTTAATTACAAAATGATGCGAATAAAGCTCTTTTTTTTAATAATAATTATGTATTTTATATTAGTTGGTTTCTTCACAAATTATGAATATCAACTTTTGATGCAGCAGAAATTAATTCGTTTCTCACTAGCTCTGTCTTCCTTATCTCGCTTATCTCGCGCCTTGAAAGTTAGCCTGAATGACTTATAACCGAGTGACTGAAGTGTCATCGTATTCTTAGGCGAGATTAACCTTAAGCTGCATTCATCTATCGGCTATCGCTATTGTTGAATCAGTTCTTGTGTTTCTGTTGATCTCACAACTTAACATTATTAAAATGAAACGGTTCATTTCGTTCGCGTATTTTATTATATATTTCCCAAGTATTGGTGATTTGAAATTAGATCTCGTTCAAAGTCGTAAGTATACAGAATTCAAGTGAATATTTTACCATAATTCGAAACAGTTCTGACAAGCCGATATTTATTTCAGAGACATGGAGCTTTCACCACTTTTTCGTTGAATATAGCATTATTTATTACACCTTTTTTCCACAAATAATTTTTAGGAAGGAAAACAGCAAGCCTACTCGCTGGGCAGCTTATTGCGAAAAAAGTATGACAAATTTCTGGGCCCTTATAATCTTCGGGAAAACCATGCATTGACCGCTGGTTTTCCCCGTACAGAAATGTCTTTGCAACTAGCCTTAGCTGGTCTGTTTCCTCCTGCGCCAGAGGATTCGTGGAATAACAAATTCCATTGGAAGCCTTATTACCGTAACTCGCCTGATTGTTTTTCTCTCCGCATCAATATAAAAAGTATGTATTTTACATTTCAACGTGCCTCTATAATCATGCTTTGTATCCAATTTTTAAGTTACTTGGATGCATACTATAAAACGCTTGACGAACCCGAATTCATACGGGAGTTGTCGAGGTATAGGAAGTTTCTCGAGCTCATGGAGAACAATACAGGATCAAACTGTAAAAAAAAACAAACGTTATCCCATAAGATGGACGTATTCTGTTCTGCAATAGCACGCAAGTTTCAGCATGTTTTATAATTGGATGCATAAAAAAGCAGCTTATTGAGATACCTTTAAATTTTCAGAAAGCCATGGATCTGCCTCTTCCGGCTTGGTACACGGACTCTATTCTCGCAACTATCGAGGAAGTATTCAAATTAGCCCTGCACGGCTTGTCTTGGACTCCACAGCTTAAAAGATTGAACGGCGGCACACTTGTCAGGCTGTTTATCGATAATATAAAGGACAATCGGAATGCTGTAACATCGAAAAAAATTTACTTGTACTGCGCTCATGACCTAACTTTGCATGGGTTCTTGAAAGCCTTAATTGATAATGGAAAAGTACACAGACTCTCAAAAGTCGGAATACTCGAAGGTGAGTCAATAACACACAATTGTATCGCGAACGACGTTCATAACCTCAAATTTCGATTGCAGATGCTCGCTTGGCAACCAGCTGACGGTGAAAACATACGAAGACGATAAAAATAGGAAGCTGCGACGAATTGTGCCCGTTGAAAGATTATTTAGAAATCGTCAAAAATTACACTGCCACAGACGAGGATTTAGAGTAACTCAATCGTGATACAACGGATAGCGAAAGCTTGCTTAAAGATTAAACCAACTTATAAACATAAGTTTGCATCGAATTGAAAAGGCATAGCATTACGATAAGTATTAAAATTTTTTTCAACTCGAATAAAATTTGAATAACACGACAATGCGTTCAATCCAGCGTGCAACTCAATCGTATACATACAATAAAGCCGCGTCCCAGCAACTAAGTAATCGCAACACATGTGTACACACAGTCCACGCAACTGCACCCATTGGTCCACTCCATCCGTCGTTTCTGCGTCGAGCTTTCTCAAGAAGAAAATACGCCTATAGATTACGCCTTACTGTTGTGCGAGCGAGCACCCCACAGGCGTGTCGACTCGCGCAAACACACGTCGTCCTATGGCATGAAAGCGAATTAAAGCGGCGCTCTATAATCATGTAAGCGATCCCGTCTCGGCTGGGGCTTATAGAAAGGGATGTTGTCGGGGGAAGTTTTTTATAATAACTCTATCGCCGTTGTCGCAAAACTCTCAAATGCAGCACGAATTCACTCGGCATTAGCATAGAGCGTCTCTGAGAAAGTAGCGAAATCACCAGCGCACGCGTCTCCGAAACCTCAGTGGGCACACTCCCACCTCTCTCACACACACGCGGGCTTTCATATGTTAATGGAGGGCGTGCGGATCTCGCCTACCAATATTAGACCGCACGAGACCTTCTCCTCGACGTATATATGTATAATATCCTCCGCACTACTACTGTGGGCGCCAAATCCGAAGGGCTTTAACGGTCGCGCGCGATACACGTATAGGCACACGTAGGTGGAGGGTCGCGTCCCACCCCTCCCTTCGCCACACGAGGAGTATGACAAGTATATTACGTCGCGGCGTTTATATCAATTAGCTGCTGACGTTTTCGGGGGTCGGCTGATATTGGCTAGTCCGGTCCCGTGCGTGGGCTTTTCTTTCTCTCTCACACTAGAGCGTGTACGTGTGTGGAGCTGGGGTAGGGGTTGAAATTGAATCTGGGAAGCTTCGCGGGCGAGTATATGAGCGTTGATTCAATGATGATGTTGCAGGGTCTTGACTCCGCGCGTGTCAGATTTATCGCGCACGCGTCGAGATGCTTTGCTTGCTTTATTTCCTTCTCTGCGCTCTGTGGTTATATTGTCTCGGGGCGAGGCTTCGGATGAGTCGAAAAATTAATACGTTGTTGGCCGGTGTTATAGCCGCTGCTTGTGATATCTGATCTGCTGGTATTAGCCGCTCTGGGTATAACACACCACTTTATTAAGTCGTGTGTACCGAATGTGCATGAAAATTCCCAACGGACACGACATGTGCAAATGTATCCAGCGAAACTCTCGGAGGACAGTCAAATCCGCTGACCAACTAATATTAAAAATGACGGTTGTCGCGTTCTCGTATTGTGTATACCTGGCGCTTTTTCGAGTATTCAGCGTGAGTGTGCTCTCGAGTGCCCGCCCATGAGGAGCAATAAAAAAAAAACATCTGCTGCCGAGTCGTGTAAGATTAATCTTCGAATTTATGATTTCGACCTATAGACCTTTCCGATCCCTTAATCCTCGGAGCTAATACGTCCGCTTCGAGTAGAAGCTCGAATCGAACTATTGACTGCCGTTAAAGTTCCCATTTGTTCTCGCTTCTTATCCTGATAAGAGAAATATTTTTCAAGAAGCTCTCTCTGAAAATGTATAAAATCAATTTTTACCCGCAACCATCACTAACTCACGCACTCGTCCCCACAACATCCGAGCACCTTTTTCCTCAACAATAAAGCTCGCACTTTCGATTCACGTACGCCCTTAAGTGCCAGCTCTCAGAGTTAAAAAAGCAGCGAGAGCGACACATCCTGCTTCTCCCGATCTCTCACACATACACGGGAAAAATCCAGCTTTCTGTCTCTCTCTCTCTCTCTCTTTCTCGAGCCTCGATAAATCTTCCGGGGGGCATCATTTAGGAGCGTTTAGCCCGCTGGGACCAAGGAACGCCCATCGAGAGCGCGCCTCGAAAAGTCACTTTCCCTTTGTTTGCTCAGAGACCTGGAGGGGTGTGACGACTTTTCGCTACGGAGGGGGACGACGCTGCATTGTCCTCGCGGTAGATAGTTCGGAAGCGATGCGCTAAATAAATTACGAGCTTGTTAGTGCGGTGTGGTATAACACGGGCTCGGGACTCTGGATGCGATTTTGCACGGAGATTATCGAACGATTTTCGATAGTCGATATATCGCTCAGCGTTACGATTCACAGTTTTTAATTCGTCTCGATCGCGAACATAAATCCGGGCGTATTCGGCGCACTTTGGCTAATGAAACTACTCGAGCGAAGACGGTAAAATCTTCCGATCCGCCGATTTCCAAATTTATCTCTTGTCTGCGATTACACGCGAAGACAAAAAGTATATAGAACGCGGATAAATTACTCGTCGGCAATTGCACAAGCGTGGCTGCGAGAAAAAAATTCAGGCCAGCCGTGTATTTTTACGTTTTGTCGTCGATCCGGAACTCGTAGCCGTCAAAACTTGTCCTTTACACTCTATTATAAGCCCACGCGAAATCCGACGCTTTTTTTATACAGGCTCCGAAAGCTCGGCCGCGGGAAAGCCCCGGAATCCATTAGTCGGGTATAATTTATCATCGCTGCATCGCTGCCTGATTTCTTGCCAACTTATTGATACTATTAAAAAACCGCGGCCGAAAATCGGAAGAGAACATTTAAAAAGAAACTCACCCCAATGAAGTGAAAGTCCCGTTTGAGCAAAAAAAAAAAAAAAGAGACAGTAGAGGGTCAACCCCTGCCTATACCTATATAACCGAAAATCGGTAAATTCGGCGGAAGTTTATTGCGCAAAACATCCGTTTTCTCCCCCCAGAAAAGACCTTCCTACAAACTGTCCGCATAATACAAGCCATCTACGGAAGAAGACCCGAGAGACGAAGAAAGGGAAGAAATTTGTCGTCGGCTATTGTGCGAGTACCCGCCCATTTTGGTCATCGGCGCGCAACAATCGATCGGCGCGTAGGTTTGATCTTTTAAGCGTCGGCTAGTGTGTTGTCCAGTCCGTCGCATCCGGCCGACTTTTCGGATGTACCTCCGGCTGATTTTTTTTCTCTTCTTTCGCTCTCTCTCTCTCTCTCTCTCTCTCTCTCTCTCTCTCTCTCTCTCTCTCTCTCTCTCTCTCTCTGTCTTGTGTGTTTTCGAGCGAAGCGACTAAAAGGTAGCGGGACAATGGTGAGGAGTCGGGGCAGAGGTGCTACTGGAATTTCTATACGTGAGAGTTTGGAAAATGTGAAATTCCGGGGCGAGCTGCGAAACGGAAATTCGAAATCGATGGAATTTTCGGAACCGCTGAAATTGCGACGAATCGAAGGGAGTTTAATTAGATAGTCGATTTTAGGAATAGCGAGAATATTATTAGATCGCGATCATTCGAGCGACTACGTCATTGAACTCATATTCGTTGTATCTGGTGAACCAAGCGAAATTTGGCAGCCGCATCGATTGCGACATCCGATACAAATAAACAAGAGGGGAGAGACACCACACGCGTATAAACAATAATCATCCCAAGGCTATTCTCGCGGAATCAATCGCGCTAAAATCGCTGTCTCTCTCCTATGCCGCAGTACGACCTCGTGACCCACAGGACAATAATTACGGGCGACTGGTGCCGCTATTCAAGCCGGAGGCGGGCGACAATTGGCCGGATGTTTCTCCCTCCTCGGTAGCGTATTGTCCTGGCCCTGCCCCGGGGGTGCGCACATTGTCGCCTCGCTAGACTGGCCGACGCCTGTGTGTATACCCCGAGGTATAAAGACAGGAGAGAAAGATTCTCGCGCAGGGGTGGTATACACACATAGAGAGAGAGAGAGAGAGAGAGAGAGAGGATGCATTGCTCGCTGCGAATCCGGAACGCTCGATGGGAAGTGAAGGTTTTTTTTTTCTTTTTTGTCTTCCTGGAATGTCGGAAGTTTTTGATCTATCTTTTTCATTGCGCAGCTCCGCGAACGCTGAAATAAGCGCAGCTTCGAATTACCCGAGTTTTAACTGCAAAGCGAATCCGATTTACAGCCGCAATTCCAGCGGTGCTAATGTCACGCGTCCCCGCACGAAACACTGAAATTCGGCGCTTGCAGCGTATAATTTTTCTCATCGTCAGGGCCTGTACGCAGAAAGAGGAAGAAGGCAGATATGCATTTCGCCCAGCCTGTGATATTATACGCGCGTACGAGGGAAAGCTCATCGTCTATTATCACCGCGTCCTTCGTTTCTCCGCTTTCGTGCAGTGCGCGAACGCGAAGCTTCACGCGGTGGTGAGCAGCGGAGAGACGAGGAAGTGGAAATAAAGCTACTTATTTTTTCAATTATAATTCGGCGTATTTTTTCCGCACAGCGATATTGTTTACACTACATCAGTATAATTATACGAGCGACTCTTTAATTATTATTAAATCACAACTAGCTTCGAAATAAAGTCTCGGCGAGAGACGATAAAAGTCCCATGATCGATCGCGCGACTAATAAGTCGGAAGCCTCTGCGCGGTATAGCGCGAAATCAGAGAGAGAGAGAGAGATAGACAATACCTTCGAGGGAGTACATAGCGGTGTGTGCGCGCGCGCGATGAACTGCGAGCGCTCGGGCTATTACCGCACTTCCGGCAACAGAAAGCAGCACTTAGCCGACGTCAGCTCGTTTGGACTCGCGGTGCGATTAATATACGCCATACAGTCAGAAGCGCGATGGGAAAAAATTATTATTATTATTTTTTTTTTTCGACTCAAGGGGTGCTGCTGATCGATAATACGAGCGGGGTTTACGTGAGGTAGCATTTTCGTGCCGAGAGTTATTTCCGAGCATCGAGGGATAGAGCTTTGTTTATGCGATATAATTTCCGAAAATCCGCCACGGTATACACACACGCAAGCTCGTTTTCACTCGACGCGACGCGTCGCGTCTTCTATAAATATAGCGGCTCGGGGCATCAGCCGAGCCGAGACCTTCGGTAAAAGTGGAACGAGCGAAATAAGAGTAGAATGGAGTAGCGCGCGTTTATCAGGCTTGGATTCGCGCCAATTCTCGTAATCTTTGAGCGCTGCAGAAGAAAAAAAAAATCATCGAGTTCGAACGATTTCTGCTCTTGTTCCCCAGCGCACGGGATCGTCAATCCCGAGAGATAACAAACCCCCGCGAGCTTTCCACCCCCTCCTATAAATGATATTTCCTCGGCCCCTAACAAAGAGCCTGCGCGAAATACTTCATAAAACGGCAATTAAGTAGCAGCTCGCTCGAGTCCTTTCTTCCTTCCGCGACGGGGTGCAGTAACGATAGGTATATATGTACACGAACGCGTCTGCGCATCGCAGCGGTATCGACCACTCGCGTCCCGGTCGCCCTGGCCACGCCTTTCTCGCCGGGGACCAGGTGAGCTGGCGCCGCGCCCCCTTTTCTCGCTCCTCTTCTCTCTCTCTCTCTCTCTCTCTCTCTCTCTCTCTCTCTCTTTTCGCGAGCGGCGAGAGATATGGGATCGTTGCGCGCCACCCAGGGATGAGTCGTTGCTTGCCGTTTTCGTCCTTCTCGTATATACGGCATATAATCGTAATCGGGATTTTTCCTTGTTTATATTCGACTCGAGCTAATTCTCAGAGCCGCGAGAAAGTTTACAAGAAGCGTAGTACAGATAGAGGGCTATAGACATGAATAGCACAGCTATACGAGAAACTTTAATAAGATCGTTCGCGAAAGTTTTTTTTTTTTTTGTTTTTTTCGCGGAGCAGGGAAGCGCGCACGCGAATAAGAAAAGTTTTAATCAGCTCAGCGCTCGCAGCTAGTCCTCGGAGCCTAATATAACCGCACCTTTTCCACGCGGACACTCGGGGAATTAATAATCTCGCACCTCGACCGTTCACTGTACGATCTAACGCACACAAACAGCGCTTATACATTCCCTCGATATAACCTTTTCACACGTGTATATAGCTCTCGCGACTATTTACACAGACTAATTTTAATCCGTTTCCCCCGCGTAGCCCTCAATGGGCCCCGAAATCCACGGCGCAGCGTGTCTATGTATGGATATAGAGCGACACCTACTAGGAAAATATTTGCGGATCCGTCGGCTCAGAGAAGTAGCCGTAGCGCACAATGGCCTCGTCCGCTGCGCTGACACGAGGCATTATTATTCTATTATGCGTTGCGATCGATCCCGATCTGGAAAGCGAATCGAGCGTTTTCGCTCGTGAAAAGCTGCGCATGGAACAGGGATTTTCTCCGCATCGCCCTGCTGTATTTCCCTAAACTTCGGCGATTGTGTGCCTCGAGCTCTCTCACCCTGATGTTTGCTTTTATATAGGCTCGATCGCTGTGGTTACGATAGTTTATTCTCTCAGCATGAGTTTATCACTTGAAAAAATACGCGGCTAATTCAATTCATAACGCGCGTAATAAAGCAAAATCTCCCTCGTTCAACTCCGGCTCGGTCCTCAAAAAAGAAAAAAAAAAAAAAAAAATCCGAGGTACCAGTTCGCCCTCCAAAGGAAACTATATAGCCTCCTCAGTCCAGCGAACCCATGTCAGCGTATCCGCATAATACACTGTCCCAGCAAACAAGCGGCAAAACGACGCGACGCGCGCGTTTAACGGGCTTATCCCTGCCGGGCGTCTCAATGGCCACCACCGACGCACACACGCACACACAGAGGCGAAATTGAGCGAGAAATCAATGCACGCACTGACGCCCTCGCTGAATACTACCGCCGCTACCGCTGTTTGCTCGCGCCGGACGGATTATCCTCTCGCACTTTAAACTCGCTCTCTGCAGGCTTATACGGACCCGTGTTTTTCGGGGAAGAGCTGGGTCAGGATTTCCCAGCGCATTGTTAATCAATTTGGGAGAGCCTTGTCGAAGTGTCACCATTTCCTACGAGCTTCTTTAGCGCTCGTGCGCGCGCTAGTGTGTGTGTGTGTGTGCGCGCCGTTCTCTCGATCGATTGGCTCCTTGTGACGGAGGATTATGCGCCCCCGAGTGTTACATCGCGTGAATCGACGACGAATGCAGCATCTTTCGTGGCCAATTAGCGCTATTACGCGAAATATTACTCATTGATCTTCGCGCCACCAACGTGTAATAAAACAATAATACGCTTTCGATGATTTGCTCGAATCTTTTCCTCGCGCTCATTAAATGACGATCGTCGCGGCGTCGAAAAGCCACTGTACACCCGGTCGTTAGCGCACCATCAGATCGGAAACGCGATTCTTCCCCCATCGTTCTCTCTTTTTTTTTTTCACGCGGCCGTCGCGGTTACATATAGGCGCAGGCGCGAACACAATGGAAGGACGATCGCCAGACTCGCAACAATGGATACACGTTATGGGTATACATGCACGTGTTCGATCGCTAATCGATTTTAAAAGTCGTCGCTGTGGCTTTTACCCGCGCGAGGCCTACATAGATATAAGCGATACGCGCACTTTGCTGCCGTGTGGGAAAGCGATGGATATCGGCGAGACGGACGCGGAGGCTAATTGCCGTGAATTACGCTTCTTTTTTTCCGACTGATGGGGGTGAGAGTGGAGGCTTTTTTTACGATGGAAATTCATACGCGGATCGAGGTCAGATTGTTATAGTTTTGCAGTGTACGAGATTATTAATCAAAAGCCGCGATATCGTCGAGGCACCTCGAACGGAAAACAAAGCCAAAGCAACCCTTGACGCATATACACTATCCGACGATCTTCATCATCTCGGCGAATGAGTTAACGCAGGGGGGAAAGCTGCATATACGCGTCTGGACGACAGCCAGACAGCCAGAGAGTCGAGTTTTACCCCGTTGCGGTGTGCGGGCAGAAAAAGCCGCCGACGACGACGGCGGCAGGCAAAATTAATCAAAGGGAATTTCCTCGGAGCCGAGCAAGCATATTCGCTCTCCAGGAATGAATCGCTTCCGTTTCCGCCTCGGCTTTATGGTACATTGCAGCCCAGCGATGTATTAAGATTACTTAATCGATATGGCAGATATCGTCCCGCGGTACTGTGCAGCTAATTCGTTTTTCACTCGGCGACGACAGCCGCGAGAGATGTTGTTATATACCGAGGCTTGATGAAGTTAGCGCTGATTCGTATATTTCGCCAAGATCAATCGAGTATAAGCACAACGTATTCGTCGCAGCAGCAAAGCAGTCGTTTATACGAGTAATTCGCGAAGCATTAGTCCTGCCGAAGTGGACATCGGCGCATTGTGGCAGCTTCCAGGAGGAAATCGACTTGCCTCGACAAGGGAGATTTCCTTCGCGAAACTTGGTGAAACTTTTCAGGATTGAAAAAGTTTCGCGCAGTGGACGTTCTCTTCCTCCAGCCGATGTCCCCTGCGGCGGCGGCATAGTCGAGGACGAGGGTTCGGAGAATTGTATCGCTGGAATGGACGTGTCGGGACGGACACTTTATTGTTTCGTCGCGATAGTGTCCTACTCGTTCCCATATATTGATGTTTTTTTTTTTTTTTTTGACCAGAGCGAAGCAACCCTTTGAATTTCAACGCGAGATTCACACGGAGACAAAGCCGCTGACCATCCTACACAGATCGAGATATCAAATCACACCAGTTCCCATAAGTCATCGGGGCTAATTTCACCTCTCGGCTGTACCGGCCGAACAAAAGATCCTACAAAAAAGTCTGTATACACAGAGACAAGGAAAAAAGGGCACACTCGGGTCGATATCAATTAGGATGCTCTTTCCGGTCGCGTGTCCCCTTGTAAAACGACGCTTCCGGCACTCGTGGAGTAACACTCTTCGCTGTTTGGGCTCATGTGACCGTGACGTCGGTCGTGTGCCGAGTCGACGCGGGAGAGAGAGAGAGATAGTATCGGAGCGCCGACGCGCGTGGCCGTCGCTGATTCCCGCGATCGTCCGTATGCACATACTGCGGAACTTGATATATAGCCTCGCTTCCCTGTGTGTAATGATGGCTTTGACTTTTTTTTTGGGATCGGGAGTTTTTTAGGATTCTTTACTGGGCGGAGGTCGACTAATGAATGGATATTTGATTGGTGTGGGATTTGAGGAACGGGTTGACGATGGTATTTGAAAATTATTTGATCCGTTGTTAATAAGAGACGATATGCGTGCATCGAGCTTCGCTGGCGTATCAGTAGGCCTGATAGCTAACGCGAGATAAAATATGTACAGATACGATGAAGTAATCAGGCGTTATCGAATTCGTGAATTCGCGTCAGATATAACGTTAGGAATAGTTGTTGTTTGAATGAAACTTGAAAAAAAAAAAAAAAAAAAACAACTGCTTTGATAAATTGTGCGAAGTGAATAAATTTGTGTCGAATTATTTTGTCAGCTGTTTGATTTGTAGGAAAAAAATATTTGTAACTGTACTTTTGAGTCGAGTTACGGGCAATTTTAATAGAAAAAATTAGGAAAAATTTGCCGGAAAATCGTGAATTTTTTTAACTGGGATATAAGAAATACAAAAAGAGAATTGAATCAAAGTTAAAAAAAAAAGTGGCCCATGAGGGGATCGAACCCGCGACCTTCGCGTTATTAGCACGACGCTCTAACCAACTGAGCTAATGGGCCTTGAAAACATCGGAAATCTAGGTGCAATAAAATGTAAAAAGGCAATTTTAAGGCTTAAATTGAAAAAATTTGCCAAAACCAATAACTTTTCATTCATAAAAATATTTGCCTAACTTTTGTTCCTACTAAACCACCTCATTCCTACAATTCCACCCCACATTCCGAGCATCTCAAATATCAAAATCCATAAACCGATCTCAAAACACGTTCTCTCTCTCTCTCTCTCTCTTAACCCAAAGGTCAGTCCTCGAGTCAAACCAACGCGCACTCGCAACTGTCTCAGCAAAAATTCACGTCTTCCTCGGCTCTGTACACCCGAGATCTCCCCTCCCCGACAAAATCAGCTCGCATATATATATAAAACACCCGACCGGTCTTCAGAGCCTGGACGTACCGAACAATGCCGTCGTCCTCGACCCGAAGCATCGAGCCACTACAGCGTAACAATAACCGGGCAGCAGCAGCATCAGCTTGGAATTCGGCGACGTTGCTTCAGGGGGTTAAAAAAAGGAAAGGCTGCTGTCGCGCTGATCCACCCCACGGAAACCAGCCAATAAAACAGCCTACCCCCCACCCCTCTCCGAATCTCATTGTTCGAGTTCTTTAGCTTTTTTCGACTGGTTCGGAGTGCCCTCTCTCTCTCTCTCGCTCTCTTTTTTGCGCTCGCTTTATCTTCCTGTGTATGTGTGCACGTGCGTGTGTTTTTATTAGTCTGGGGCTGATGTGTTGTCCACTTTTTCGGGGCTTTATCGGAGCGTGTATTTCGGAAGTATATACACTGGGACAGGGGCTTGGAACTGACAAGGGTGTGAGGGGCTCGTCTCGGAGGTGATTATCGCACGATTACAAGTTGGAGCGTCTCGAGTTTTCTTGTAGCTTCCAGAAAAAAAAAGAAAAATAAACGTTTTGCATATTAGCTCTCAACAAAGGCCAATTCCTCATTCGATCGCTGCAGCGAATCTGCTTTATCCCGCTTTCTTTTTTTTTCTCCAGAAGCACGCGAGAGCACGCACACCCCCTCGATTACACTCGGAAATATTAGGGGACGTCCCGTCGTCGCTGTACTCGCAACTATCAATTTATTAGCGTCGATCGGCACCGGACCCTCATCCCCCTATATATATATATATGTATTTTTTCGTATGCGCCTTTTCTTTTTTCGCCGTCGCCACCGCCGCGTGCCGTGCGCGTATCGTCGCTATCCGGCCGATTGACTATATGAGTCCGATATTAGGAGCTTCTTCTTTCCGATTTTTCCGAACGACGGGGACGCGGTGACTCGGCTGCTTTTTGTGCATCGCACGAGCGACTGATTTCGAGCTCTGTGGGATTATATCGCTGATTTATATTCGTTCGGCTAATCTCCTTCGAGTGTGCATAGATTGCTCACATGATTGATACGCAGCTCTGATCCGATCTGCATCCACGTTACAAAACGCAAAGTATTCCGACAATCCCAGCGTCGATACCTGCCCTCGTCACCTCGTCGTTTACTTATGTGTATATATATATATATATTGCAAGGTCCGCGTACGGTCTCGCTCGAGTGGCGCATAGCTCTGCGAACTCGCGCGGCGATATTAATAAACGGAATAATTGACAGGAGAGGGCGACGCGCGGGGAACGTGGAAAAGGAAGCCCGAGCGGCATAGTAGTAGCGGCAGCGATTGAAAATAGAACTGTGAGCTATACGCGCCGAAAGACGAACTATGCGGGGGATTCGGCCGAGCTGTAGAGACGGTGGAATCTTTTCGAAACGATTTTTTCGAGCTTTTCAGCCTTGAAATTTTCTAACGTTACTCTACGAGAATTATCGATCGCTTGTATTCTTGAGCACAGTCTCCTGAGGCATCTTCATCGAACCGCGATTGAAAATAGAATCGACGTTATTACGACGTTCGCTCGCGCAGCCTGACGCAACGAACCTCGAATAAACATCCGGAAGAGAGGCGCCGGTCGCTCTTCCCTCAAGCTCGCGATTGTTGTTGCGAAAAGTTTCCACGAGAGACGCAGGAAGTTCGCAACGCCTGAGATGGCTTGCCGCTGGAATGCCCCAGTGATTGACGTCGAATTTTCTTTTTTTTATATATATATATATATATATATATATATATATATATAAACCATCACTGTGTATAGCACCTCGCGATAAGCCATCGCTAAGGAGAAAAAGCAGTGTACACGATGATCCTCGTCGGCACAAAGAAAAGAGCGTCGCGGCGGCCGATGGACTGTGTCCGGATCGCGATAGTCGCCGGTCGTATAAATCATACACGATGCCGCGGCTCTGAATGTTATCGGCTGAGTTCCAGTCGAACGCACCCGCGGTAATAACGCCGCGACGGAGAGAGTGGGCGAGTGAGAGAGAAAAAAAGGCATATGCCGGCCGCTGTCCAGACCATTTACTCCGGCCGACGTCATCCCGCTGCAAAGCGGAGGGTATATGTATAGCGGTATAAAGTATAGGGGGGGGGGCGGTTGGATGGACTCGCGAACGAGCTAAAAGGATTGCTCTCGGGTCTTCCTTCGGTTTCTCGAGAGATTTATGCAACGTTGATTTTTTTTTTTTTTTACTTTATCGCTGTGTTTGCCGAAATAATTTTCAAAAACGTCCATCATTAGATCCCCAGCGTCGGGAAATACAAATCGGTAGCGAGATGGCCGCTTCGGAAGCGGAAGTCGGAAACGCGTCACTCAAACTGCCTACGCGGAAAAAAGGGAGCCTATGTACGTATATATATATATATATACTCGTGAAGCAATCGAAGCGAGACGGGAGCCGTCGGACGGACGCGGAAGGATTTCACCCTTGGACAGCGACGCTCGGAGACTAGACGAGTGTATTATATTCGATTGTGGCTGTTGGTCGCACGGCTGGGATTTTGTGAAATTTGTTTGTAACATAATAGGATGGGATTTGTGTGGTTCGGAGAATGAAAATATATACCTTGATTTATGTTATTATCGTCGATCCTTATTTATTAAATACGCATTTCATATATTAGTTTACTATATAGGTATAATACAGAATGTACAGTATATACAGAGTCACTAGAATAAATACCGCTACATGATCGGTGTGAGTGTGTGGGTGTGATTAACTGTCTTTGCAATCCTCTAAGTTCGCATTCCGAAACGCATGAAAATCCCTAATATTTTTGTAATTTTTTTTTTTTTTTAATATGCGTATTAGTGTCCGGTTGAAACGCTCGACAATCGACACACGATTTGACCTACGGGACGTATACTCACAGTCCCTCCGATTAACTAGATTTATGTACAGGTGTCTCGATTCTCTCGCTATGGCTTTCCATAGCATCTAAGGTAACTGCATTATTCGTCACTCTCTCTCTCTCTCTCTCTCTCTCTCTCTCTCTTTGGTGTCTCCTAAGTAATCGTTAGCGAAGCTTGACTCGAACTCACGAGTAGTTCCCGTATGGTTGACGACGAAGTCGACTCTCTTGCCATTACATGGACATATAGACGCTTCGTCGTCTTACAGCAATGCGAAGGGTAATAGCTTGTTTCGGAGTCGATGTAATCGTGTGCGGATCGGAAATTCTTATTTAACACTAACGATATGAATTCACTTTTTCGTTAACCCAAAAACAAATACAATTTTACGTACGCACAATACGCGACCGCAAATCAATTGCTCAAAAGTTATAAACGATACACCGAAAAAATCGACTCTCTCTAATATTGCTGGCGCTGCTTTCCGACAGCGTCGTGTCGATATACGCGTTATAAGTGTCAGCTTAAAATCTACGAAATCGAGCTCGGAAAAGCACCTCGCTTCGCGTACACTCGCAAATCACTGGTACATTATATACGCTCGGAACAAGCCCAACTGCGACGAGGATGCAGAGAACACGACTGCGATCGGGCTATATTTATATTGACTCTCGTCCGCAGCGAGATACTTTTCCGGCCGTTCACCAAAACACTATTGCATGTCTCACTGAACCCCCATTTCCGTTCTAGTCATAATCTTTGGCTTGGCCTTAGACGTCTCGACCGAGAAATCACTTGAGCACGCGCACATGGTAGACGATCCGGAGCAGTCCGCCTATCTCCTCCCGTCGGCTTCCTCCGGATCCCGTGTTCTTCGCTGTTACCACCAATAGCCCCCGGGTTTGTGCATGTACGAGTGCATGGGCAGTTGTCCGTTGAGTCCGGAGTAGGTAGCGGCGCTGGCGCTGGCGGCGGCGGCCGCCGCGGCAGCACCTGAGCAAGGTTCCAGGAGCTTCGACTGACAAGGTTTGCCGTCCCTCACGAGGACCGGTACTGCGACTCTTCTGGGCGAGCAGTCGAGTCTGGAACCTGCTGCCTCGACTCTCTCGGTCGCTGCGCGCTTCGTCTTATACCTGTGGTTCTGGAACCAGATCTTCACTTGGGTGGGGGTCAACCTGATGATGGACGCCAGGTGTTCCCGCTCGGGGGCGCTGAGGTAGCGCTGCTGCCTGAAGCGCCGCTCGAGCTCGTAGGTCTGGGCTTTGGAGAAGAGGACGCGTCGCTTGCGCTTCTTGTGCTCGGACTCGGACTCGGTGTCCTGGTGGTCCGGGTCGCGACGACGCTTCTCGCCCTTGCCGCTGGGATTGAGGATGGCGTTACCGTCCTTGTCGAGCTTCTGCTTCTTCTCCGGCGACTCGTCCTCGTCGTCGTCGTCATCGTCGTCGAACTCGGCGTCGAGCTCTTCTTCCGGGAGCTCGTCTTCTTCCTTGGAGCCTTGCAAGCTGTTGTCGCGTTGCGACGGGTAGGACAGGTCGGATATCGCCGGGCTGGTCGAGTCTGGCTGCTGGAGCGCTGAAACAGAAAGAGAATTCGCGCTCTTTATCGTCCGTGGGATTGATGCGTTATCCGTTGGTGAAACGATGAACAGCTCTATGGGGGAGTTGAATTTCCTCGCTGGAGCGAAAAGCCGCGAAACGGCCGAGTCATCCGATGGACACGGGTCAGTTCCGGATAATCTCTTTCAAAACGCTATCTCTCCCCCCGTCAGCGAAAGTCATCAATAATCCATCCTAACGAAATATTTTTTCCGCTTTCGAAAAGTCGAATTAAATCCTCAAACGGCGGGGAAGAAGTGCACAAGCAACGCAGTGTACCCGTCTGTACTTTTTTCATTAGCCGCGTGTCTGTTTGCCTACTACTCGAGAACTTTTCTCGCGCTCGTCCGACCGGCGATCACGAAACAGCTTCGATCGTCCGCCTAATATTTCTTTCGGTCGCGATCGCGTGCACCAATTTTTTTTTTTTTTTTCACCTTTCGTGCAGCGTATCGATTTTTCGAGGTCAGGGCGCGCGCAAGTTCAAAGCTTCCGACGTTCCGCTGCGTATAGACCCGAGAAAGGTGTACAGATAAATTTCAAAATCAGCTTTCGTTCTAATCATCGTCGGGCGCAAACATCGCCGCAGCTGCGCGTCTCGGAAAAGCTGCTGTTCAGGCGCCGATGACTCGTTCGAATGCGCACGCGGCGCCGATAACGACGCTGCAGCTGCAATCGCGCGGCCCAATTATACGTACGGGCAGATGCGCGACCACGGCGTGATTTTATACCTTTTAACGATCGCGTTTAGGCCTTTTTCTCGAGTGAGACGTCTCGAGAGCGATTGAGAAATTAGCCGGGAGCGGCAATTTCGAAAATTAGAATCGACCAAACTGCGAACCTCCCGTCGAAAAAAAAAAAAAAAAAAAAAAAAGAATCGGTGGTCAATCGATCAAGGCGAGAACCGCGCTCGGCACCGACGAACCCCCCGCATACAATGCCTGCAGAAGCGGCGAGAGAGAAAAAGAGGAAGCGGGACGACTATAATACCGTGTCGCTTCGAGAGAGAAGAGAAAGTGGCGGAAGTTTGCCGATTGAAAAAAGCTCCGCATATTTCGTAACTGTTGCCTGTGCAGACGTAATGATTTCCCATAGTGTATAAATCTGCGCGACGGCCAATATAAGCCCCCGTTCCAATAATAACCTGGAAACAATGAGGTTTACACGCCCGAAAATCCCGTGGGGCCCACCTACGCGGCCGATATATATATATATTATCGAGGGGTCGCGCGACGAGCGTCCGATGTTTATAGAGCGGGGGCGAGGGTGCTCGCATCCGTTTCACGGCAGATTACGCGGCGCTTCAATTAGACCGGCGGTGTTTAGTGCTCGCGCTTTACAACTTCATTTCGGCGCTCGTTATATGGATTTTCTCGGAATATTGCAAAGTGGAAAACTCGGGACGGAACAGGAGAGCGAGTACACGTTATATGTGACAAAATGGCTCGCATGGGCGTGACGTCGATCCTCGAGCAAAAAGCCGATTCACCGCAACGCGCATCTGCGCGTACATCTCTTTCTCTCTCTCTCTCTCTCTCTCTCTGTCGCGCGCGCGTCCCTTGTGTGTTTCGCGGCACATCTGTCCTCAAGGGACGTATACGAGTCGGCCAATCGTTCGCTCGCGCCCATTAGATCCTGCTTAAGGGGTTCCGCCAATCGCCGGCTGCTAAATAAATACCGAGGGGTGAGAGGCGTCGGAATCATCGTTTTGTCCCCGTCGCTAGTGATTTATACGCGAAGAGACGACGACGAGTATAACGGATGATACGCGTGTTTTGCGGGCTGTCGTCGATCTTTACGCGATATTTTTCGAGGGGAAGACGCGGGGTCGTTGTGGAGTGTTTTTCCGTCGCGGGACTCACCGTTGACTTCCTCGAGAGGCTGAGCTAGTCCAGGAGGTGGAGCGGACGCCTGGACGGAGGGCGGCTGCAAGCCCGCTACGGCGGCTGCCTGGTGCCAATTGTTCAGCAGTCCGACGGCCGTCGGAGCAGAGGGTAGTCCACTCGGTCGGCCGAAGGCGTTCAATCCCGGTACGCCCGGGTGCAGTATCGTCTGCTCCAGTAGCTGGAGCTGCTGGTACGCCGTCGGGACGTCGCTCACCGGCGGCAGCATCGTTGTGCCTCCTGACGGTACGGAAAAAGGGCTTCTTATAGTCCGATGAAAGATATCGATTTCAATCGAATACGAATCTCTCGACTCGACGACTCACCTGGTACATCGGCCTCCTCGCTGCTCGGTTTCGGATCGTTCAGCTCGAGGATGTCGCTGATGTGAAATCCGGACGTCCTCGCGGGTATCTTCATGCTCTCGAGCAACCTTCAACAGAAAAGTCAGACAGGCCGAGCTCAATAAAAGTCGTTGCGCAATGTTCCAACCGGAAATTCGCTCCCCTCCACCTTCGCCCGGAAACGGGCGAGAAGAATGAATCGCAGACGCAGTCTCTCGCGCAGTAGCCTGCTACGACCCCACGCGGCGCACCTGTCCTGCACCGCCGCACACAGTCCAAAGCCTGTAGCCCCGGGCGGGCCAAAACATCGGCAGGTTAATATTGGCGCGCGCTCGGGAATTGCTGGTGCCCATTATTGCAGCCGGCGAACAATGAGCCGGCCCTCCCGGCTGTTTAAGCTAAACGAGCTATTATCGCGGCACGTTCTGGACCTCCGTGTGACGTCTTGCTGCAGATCTCGGGGCTATGGGAGACAGAGAGAGAGAGAGAGAGAGAGAGAGAGAGAGAGAGAGGGCTTCTACATCCTCGCGCGGACAACGGGAAGGAAGGAAGTGAGAGTTTTTTTCACCCTCGGCGGAGGTTTTTTTTTTTACGATCGACCGCGGCTGCGGCGGAGAAAGTTTTACGTGCTGTCTACAACAGGGGTTTATTAACCGATCGCAAAAGGTGTAGGTGCGTAGGAGAAAGCTCGGTTATTAAATTGGCCTGCGAGCGCGCGCAAGGTGCAGGGAGGAATATAAGCCGATCCTATCCGGCGGCGCGTAAACCGTTGAGTAAACAGGGCCGAACCGCGAAACTGGATTAGCCGAGATTTCGTCTCTTAGCCGCTTTTTCTCGAGAGAGCCGACGGTCCCGCTTAACTTTTGCTCTCGCTGGCAACCTTTAATTACGCTGCTACCCTCGGCAGCCCTCTCGTCGAGCCGTTCAAGTCTCCGGGAAACTGAGATTTTTCTATTCCGTCTGTGTATATATATATATAATCGTGATGATTTTCGATTTTATGAAAAAAGCAATTTCGCAGATACGATCGTTCATTTTTTTTTCTCGCATGCGCCGCGCGAAACGATCTCGAGTTTTATTTTTAATGAAGAGCCCAAGTGAGAGAGATAAGTCGAGTCGTATTAATCGCTCGCACTCTCGCCAATTGCGCGTATCGCGAGTGGCTCCGATACGCGATAACGGAGCGATATATTGATCGATGTGTACACGTTCAACGATTAACCTGAATTATACGAACGACTACAAGAAGTATAGTGTATTATGTAGTTGTTGAAAAATAAAAAAAAAATCGATTTTCGATCGATCACATATATAACACACACGCGTACAGAGATTCGCGGAAGAGATAAGTCCTATTTTTCTGGACAATATATAGGCCCGATGTATACCCGATTTTCGAAGCGCAATTTACCTATTGGCGTTGTAAACCGCGTGGTTGCACCACATCTGGGTCAGCAAACTGGGTGGAATACTGGCGGGGTAGGCCGGCAGGAAGGGCCAGGGCAGTATCTTGTTCTTGTCCGTCATGTCTCGCTCTTTCTCTCTTGAAGCTCTCGGGCTAACTCGAGAGACGCGAGGTAGAAATCTTCGCACCGATCCGGCACTCGCGTGTCAGTGCATGCCTGACCTATCTCGTCGCACTGCTTCTCGCGCTTCACTCTCGCACCACACCAAGTAGTATAATAACCAACTAACGAAAAAAAAAAAAAAACAGCAAGTCCCGTGTATCCGGAGCGCGAAGAGAGAGAGAGAGGACAACAGCTCGAGTGCGTCCTCGACGAGCACTTGACGGCTAGTGGCTGCTGCTCTTGGCCGCGAGCCCTCGACGCCGCGAGCCCTTGACGCGAGGGGCGGAACTCGTACGAGGGGCGGGATCTACCCTGCCGTGACTCGCTGTCCCCTCCAGAGCTGCCGCGATGCGCTTGCGGGGGTTGAGATCGCGGTGGGGACGAGTATGCGCGGAGTGGGACTTTTTTTTTTTTTGGATTTCTTTTTTTCTTTTTTTGTCGCTTGTTTGCGGTTCGGATTTTTATGCAGGGGGTTAACCGAGGGTATAGGCCTGTTTTTCCGAATGACAAAGAGCTAGCCGCCAATATGGTCCTCGTGTATACGCGCACTTGCACGGGTGTGTGATCGACCTACATCCGTGTGTATCAAGGAGGCGAAAAGCTCTGTACGCTTGCGCGCCGCTGTTGGAACCGCCTCCGCGTACTCCTTCGCTACTGTATACGCGCCGAACACTCATGGCGGTACTCCGAAGTGCCTGTCAAAAGGGCCGTTATGGAAGATTTTTCTCGTAAGCAAACTCGGAGAATTAACCGAGGAGACCTTCACGACTCGGGGCTGTGCGTATATATATATATACGACTCTCAGCAGCGGGTCGTCGGCCGACATCGCGTGTTCCTAGTGCTAATCCTGTTTTTGCTTTTTCGGCGCTCGACACGCGCGTCTGAAAGGGGACGAGCGAGGGATATGATATGTTGCTTTATCGAGCGGTGTGAAATGGATATATACGCGCTCATTGTGTTAATGTATGCGTATAGAGGCTGCGGATCGCGTATACTGTACCGACGCTTGTTTTTCCATTGTCGATCTATATTATTCGTATAAACGTATATCGAGCAGCCCATCGAGAATCATCGCAGCGCTTGATCTCTCGCCTCGAGGTTCTCTATACAGGACCAGAGGCTCCGCCCTTGGGGGGGTAACTCCGGCTTGAGAATCCAGCCAATGGCTCTTTCGATCCTTCCCCGGAGGGGTTGCTGTTTCTCCGAGGGGGAGAGGGGGGCAGACACTAATGCGCCAGGACATTAGCGGCTCCCGAGTGTCACCTTCTTTTGTTCTTTCTCTCTCTCTCTCTCTCTCTCTCTCTCTCTCTATCGAGGCACCGCATTCGCTCGATGTCGCGCTTTTTTCACGCAACACGTGGACGACTTGGAGCGCGAGCGCGTCGGACGATACCAACTCGGATTGTTTTTCAAACGGCCGACGCCACCTGGCGGCGCTTTCGCCGGCTCACACGTGTGAGAGAGAGAGAGAGAGAGAGAGAGCTGTTATTTCAGTTGGAGAACGCGCGATAAAAGAGCGTAGCGCACACGCGAGACCTTATCTAATCGCGAACGGGGGAAAAAGAGGCTATGCGCGGGTAGACCTGCTTCGATTAGCTCGATATCGGAGAGACAATAAGCCACGTATATGTAATTATCGGACCGGTGAGCGGCAAAACCAAACGATGATGCAACGGCTCGAGATCGAGCGATCGACCGATCTTGACTATCGGGTGAGAAGCCTGACGGGAGTCAATGCGGTTATCCACGATTATGCACAATAATTCAATGTGACCCATACGTTAAATAAGCTAACATAATGATTTTTTTTTTTTATAGATTATAGTATCCTTGTAAGCAGCCGATATGGAAGATCGTAGATACAGTATACGAAAAAGGTTACGAGAGTACGACGTCCCGGTGGAAGATTACATCGAAGCTGGAGATTACAGCGTTTCGCCCGTTTACAAGTTACCCGATCATTTGTTCTTAAAGATATTCTCATACCTTCCACTCCGTGACAGATTTCGAATACAAAGAGGTGAATATTCTTCGACGATTCGTCTGGTTAAGAAAATTTACATCCTCGCTAATTCTTGTTGCAGTATGCAAATTTTGGCAAAAACTTATTATCGAAGCTTGGGAATCTTACAACACTTTAACGCTCAGTTTGGAAGACTGGGGTTGCAATCTCTCTTTCAATTTTCCCATGGACAGGTATTTAGTGCTGAAAAATATACTCCAAGTGTGCGGACCTTTCATAACTTGCCTTGATCTACGACGTTCGCGAAAATGTACCGTATGGGAGCGAATTCCTGTAGACAATTTTCATCTTATATCTATAATCGGCGAACACTGCCCGAACCTTCTCGCGATTGATGTACCATTTTACGATAATTCTAAGTCTATAAGATTTTTATTGGCATCAGCAAAAAAACTGAAGGAGTGGACTTTTCATTTGGAGGAATATGCACGGTGAGAAATGTGTCACTTAAAAATTACTATATACTTTTCTCGACATTCGCAAGAATTTTGATATTTTGTTTATGTTATTACATTGAATTAAGTTTTATGATCTGAAATTTTACTGTTTCGTATACTAAAATTTAATATGAATCGAGTTTGTCACCACTTTACTATAAACCATATAGTAATTTTTACTGATACTTTTTTTTAGGTTCTACAAGTTGCCACAGGAAACAATAGGCCTAAATTTAACCAACAACCAATGTCTTCGTAAACTAGTGATACATGTACCTCTGACAGCATCGAGTATCTGGAACACAATCAATCCTCAAACCGTCGAGGAAATTGATACTATCTTCGAAAATATCAATGAGGTGTTTTGTGAAGTAAGTGCAGATTCTAAATATTTTTTTTTTATGTATTACGAAATTAAAGTTTATTAAGCTAATATATATCTTTTATGTTATCTTTAGGCTTTACAAAATTGGGTGCAATTAAAAAGCATCAGTCTTTCGAATTCATCGTATAGGTTCGTAACTCGTCAGACACACTTTTGTAATACAATTCGTGTCGAAGCCGTGTTAAAATCGTTAACGTCAGTCAAAGAAAGCTTAAAGCGAATATTTATTCGCTGTCTGCGCATCAGAGGTCCAAATTATGCAAAACTCGATCATAACTTAATCGATGCATTTAAAAATATTGAAATACTAGAGCTTAGCGAAGGAGATTTGTTGCTCAGTCGTACGTTTTTCGAAGCCCTTGGTAAAAACTGTCATAACTTAAGACGCGTACATCTTCGAGGTGAATAAAAATGATGTTATATTATTTGCTTAAAAATAAAATATTTCTATTGCTTCATTAACAAATTAACATTTAACAAAATAAATGTGATTTCTTACAGCTCTCGAAGCAGTAGATGACGTCAAAATGTTGTACATTACAGAATTACCGAAGTTAGAGGAGTTAGAATTAACATCTTTGGATCTGATCACAGACGTGATATTTATCAATAATTTGTTGGTTTTGAAAAAATTGCGCTGCACAAACTGTCGATCTCTGGAGGCTTTTGGAGTTTGCGAACTCATACACAACTGTAAAACAATTAAAAGCATAGAAATAACGCAATGCAGAAATGTTTCTATCGAAAAAGTTCTTAGCGAAGCAAAATTAATAACTGAAAGTGGAACGGATAGGCCTCTTAGAATTAAAATCGAATAAACTCGAGAAATCTCCGAAAACTTTACCAAATTTTCACATTCATACTCCGCGGATTTTTAGTTAACCATGTTTTATCAGCCATCATTTCTGCTAAGATCATTAGACCTTTCTTATCTCTCACTATGTATTTGCGATTATAGAACGCTGTATGAACATTTAAGACAATAAACGACATTCGCTGCGGCATATATGAGCGAGTAAATAGTAATCGAAAAAAAAGTTGTAAAAGAGCTTTGTCTATTCGAAACTGGACCCTAAAAAAAGGGCCTTCAGGAGAGCGCGTAAGCCCGGTAGCGGGACAATAGGCCTCGATAGGTGTGGTCTCCGAAGTCGACGCGGCCATTAACACAGACGAGTGGCACGACACGTCGTCGTGCGTATTATAATATAGCCACTGCGCGTGTATATATAAAGTCAAGGAGAGCGAAAACAGGTAGCCGATTTCCGGCGCTTTGTCGCGTGTGTCTCATACACGTATACGGAAGAGGGCGGGCAAAGACGACTCGGGATTTTCTCATGCGGCTATTGAAGCTTCGTTCGATTTTCACGGGGCTCTTGCCCGTAATGTCTCGCACGCGAGAGCGGACGGTGAGAAAAACTCGCGAGCCCTCTCAAATCTGATGCTTATATGCTTCTTTTTTCAAATACACATATATGTACGAACACGGCGCTCTGCTCGAACGTGTAATTAAATTTAAGGCTGCTCTCCGTACAGCCGCGATAGCTCTTCTCACTGCCGCCTGTCATGCCTGGAGGCCCTTAAGAAAAACGTCTACTCGCGAAACCAGAGACGAGATCGTCTCTCGTCTGCGGTAATTCGGTTAGAATCGAGTTTTCGCGGGAGGCGCACTGGATTCTGAGAAAGAGCATCGGCTTAAAAAAAAAAAAGTAAATATATACATACATGTATATATTCCAACGGACTGTGCACCCTCTCGTCGCGACGGCGATAGCTGTGTGCCAACTCGTTCTCCCCGCGCGGAGTCGGCGCACGCGAGCCAATTTGTCCGCGCCGTGAACCGAGACCCCGTATGTATATAATATATAAGCTTCATGTTTATATCGCTCGCTCTCTCTCTCATCGGGCCTCGATCCTCGAATAATTGGATAATCGAGCTGTTTGGTCTTTTCTGCAGCAGACGCGCTGCAGACAACGGAAGTATCGCGTTCATTGCTGCGAGTGTTCGATGATCGCTCGCCGATTGATTGATTCGTTATTACATTTTTCTCTATTCTTCGTAATGTAATCCGCACTGCGAACACCACTCGAATAAAGGAAAAGCCTAAACTTCCGCGGTCGATCTTGATCCGCGATAGCCACCCCCGCGTGTATATCTAAAACACTCAGCACGAGAGCAGCTATATACAAGAGAGTCGTAGCTGCCGTTCAAAGAAAGTTCCGAAACGAGTCAAGCCGCGTGTCGCGCGTTAATCCGCCGATAATCCGCTCGTGTTTATTTTAGCTTGTTTGCAGCAGAGGGAGAGAGCGAGAAACGCTGCCGGTGTTAATAATAAGTCCCAACGAGATTTTGCGCGCCGTCGAGAGGAGGGACCTCTCACCTGCGCAAACAGCTGAGCGAAAGCCGATCGAGCGGCGATTTTTCGTCAAAAAGTCGCGGGGGAAATTTTCCCCGAAATCACACTCTGTACACTACAAGGCATTATATATAGACTACAATAAACCGGCCTCTCTATAGACAAAGCGGCCGCATAATTTTTTGCTAAGCACCGGGAAAAGGTGCGCAGGTATCTGTAGTAATTCACGCGCACTTGTTCGGAGCTGAAGCTATAGTGCGGGTACCGATGATTTTGGAGGAGGGAAGTGCAATAAATGTACCAGCCGCGCCGCACAAACCTGCCACCTGCAGCCGAGTCAAGGGGCCCGTCGTGATTTTCCGAGGGACGAACATCGGGGACACTCGAGGAAAAATAAAATGTATTTTGCATCGCCCACCGGAAAAGATGCCTCTCGAGCGAGAGTCAAGATTTCACACGGCTGGCAATCCTTCCTTCGCTTGTGTACACCCTGCACTTGTGCCAGTCGGCTCGTAAACCAATAAAAATCGAAAGAGAGAGAGAGAGAGAGAGCCGTTCGTTCGCAGGGGCGGCGAGCTTTTTGTGTCGAAAACTTATGCCTCGGCACGTACGGGCAATAAATAAGGGACGAGATGCGGTAGCTATACGATCCCGAGACACGGCTCAGGTGCAGCGAGAGGACATCAGGTGCGCTCTCTGCCCCCCTCCTTTTTTTTCGGCCTTTTACTCTATCATTTATTCTATACGCTCTGCGTCGGCGGATTGATTGTAAAACGCGCACGTGGACACGAGAGAGAATCGCCGGAAAATCCGCCCGACACTTGCAGAGCTATAGAATAATATAAAAGTCCTCTCTTTCCGTTTTCTCACGGATTTGTCAACTGCATGCTGCAGACCGAGAGAGAGAGAGAGAGAGAGAGAGAGAGAGAGCCGCGCGAGACTCGGTCAAGAAGCTTTTGGAGGGGAAAAATTGTCACCAAGCTGCGCCCCCGCTGGGTTATGGGCTCCAGGGCCCTCCTCGACAGGTACTCGCATTGTCATGTTAATGCGGGATTGTCCAGGAAATTCGTTTCGCTCGCAGGTACTTCTTAAATGGCTCGAGTTCTATTGACACCGGCACGTTTCGACCGTCGTTGAAGCGGCGGCTGCGCAGATGCGGAAAACCGGCTGCTCTTCACTCTCCCTCTCTATAGCTCTCTATATACGCATGGACCAAGTGGGAGAGAGAAGTATTTCCGCTGCTGGTACCGGCGCTTGCGCGAGCGAAATTGGTCGAACGATAAAATCCATACGAGAAACGCGCGAGTCGAGTGGCACTCACTCTCCGTATACGCACCTCCGTAATATTAACACGGCTCGAGTGTTCGTCATCGAGTCAGCTCTTCTGATGTCGAGTGGCCGCGCGCGCGCGAGTGTTTTCGGATCTCTCTGAGTGCATCCCTTGCTCGATTACTCATTATCGCGAAGAGGCATATCATTAGAGTATCTTCGGCTCGTGTATGGTGGCTTAGGTGATGTCGCTTGAAACGTGAACGTCCTCTCTCTCTCTCTCTCTCTCTCTCTCTCTAGCCACGATCGTTTAGCCCAGCAATAAAATATCCAAGAGCCAAGAGAGACTGCACTGCCATATATAGACGATTTCTCCAAAAAATTCCGAAGCTAAAAGCATGAATGAAACCCCGGCGTAGTAACGCGTAGTACGAAGACGGAAGACGAGCGTCGACGAATGGAAAAATGCCCGACAAAGGCTCAGCGGACGGTCCCGAGAGTTCATCAATGAATTGCGTGGTAGAAGGGCCTCGAACGTGACCGGGACCGAGCACGGTCGGTTAATCCTCGACCTTTCTATCTCGATGGGTCTTAGCTTTTTAAGAATCGTTTAACAAGTTATTTCTCCGAGAGCAAGTGCTCGTGATTTTTCTCTCGCGTTCGATCGTTTATTAAAAGAGAGAATTTCCCAACGACGCGAAAAACGAAAAACGTCAAAGGCTCGCGCGCATAATAGAGTGGCGTAGGGGGGGGGGGGAAGGAAGTGCGAAAAATGCGCTCCCCGAGGGATTTGCTCAGCGGATTTTTTCTGAAAGGAATATTTTCCATCTAATTAACTCGAGAAAAATACTCCTTTCGATCGCGTCCATATATACCTGCCGAACCTTTATACATTTGTCCTCCTCGCTATTCGAGAACGTCACGCGCCACTCTGTGATGGATGCTTTTTTGATGGCCTGAGAACGTTCGTTTTCGCTATTATTAGTCGAGTTTTATTTCGCGAAAATTCAACCCAGCCAGATCCCACGATTAGCCTTTTCCTCGTTCTCGGATAATATTCCGCAAAGGGGATGTATATAAATCCCCTTATCGCCTGTACACAGCGAGGGAAGCACATCATCGGGCAGTATGGTACGGCCTGTTACCCTGGCACCTGTTGGTTCTCCGGAAATTCAATAATGCGCTATTTCGACAAACTCACCCGTACTCGTCGGCGTTGCTCACGTAGTCCGGCGGGAACATGTGCCAGGAGGAATCGTAGCAGTCGTCGTAACCCGATGCCATGTCCTTCTCTTCTATCTTTATACGATATGTAGAATTTCTCAGCAAACTCGGGAACCGCGCACTCAACCGAAAGCCGAAGAAAGTCAGCGAAGCGCTGCACGTACTCCCGTACTGTACTGACCGACGGACACCGAGTCCACCTATTCCCCCAGCGGTGAAGAAAAATGAACGAATCGAGGAGGTATACGACGGCTACCGAGATACCAGATAGCCGCTACTCCGGCAACCTTATCTCGCTCGATAAGCCGATGCGCGTATGTGTATCATACATATATATATATATATATATACAGCTATATACGCGCACAGAGAGAGGTGTACCTTGACTATAGAGAGAGATTTTGGCGGTGGACGGCCCGTGGGTTATTGAACACGAGAGCGCGTGCGAGCTGATTTATTTTTTCTCTTCGCGATCGTAGTTTGCATCGTATACATATATATATTGCCAGCAGTGGCCTTGCGGGGCTTATCGGCTCGATATTATAGTTTTCCCGTATCGAGAAAAAAATACTGATATAAATCAACTCCGCGAGCGAGCTATAGCTCTCTCCCGAAAAAAAAAAAAAAAAAAAGAATCGCATCGACCGCGTAAACGAACAATTACACACACGGCGCGTGATTAATACCGTATACGCAATTACCCAAAGCAGTCTCCGTTTAAAGGGACATCAGCCGCAGGTGTGCTGTACGCGCGATTCGAAACGGGGCACGCAAAGTTTTTTAACCCCCGCTCGCACTAAACGCTCGTCGGCTATTACCCAATTATATCTTTACCGACAGGATGCGCTGGATAATTAATCATCCCCTAGTCGTAATTGAGATCGAGTTGAGGATATACGTAGACGCGCTCTTTATCGATTTAATACATACGCGTGATATGGGGGAGAGAATTGCGTTGCCGGCGCGTATAACGGCGAGAAAAAAAAAAATAATTTTTTTTATCTCCGCGTATATAACTGTGTGTATATCAATAAACAGAAACGCATAACGCGTTACGCGCCTCGCGGCTTAATTCGCGACTTGATTTATTGACGCGCGTTGTATAATTCGACGGCTTTATCGATATCCCCCGATAACGGTAAAGCGCGATTTTTATATTTTTTTTTTTTTTCGAATTTGCCGCCGCGCAATTAAACGCCGCCTGTATTATTTTATATATTACCCATATATACTTGAAGAACGATACATTGTATAGCGTGTAAAATAAAGCGAAGCGTATATAGTTCGGCGCATATCGATCGAAATTCTGTCTTATCTCGAGTTATTCCACGCATTCGTGAAGCGCAGGTAATCTCGGTTATGTATGTATATGTCGAGCGGCCTTATCGAGGAGCCATCGCAGCGACGAGCGATAAACTTCATTCGCGCGTTTTCTCGCCTATATACTAACGCCGCGATCGACGCGGGACTAGATACGCGCCCGGGAAAATCTGTGTCGAGAGGAGGATAGACTGGTATACTGGGGCTATTCACGTGTCTCCTGCGATTTTTTTTTTTTTTTTTTAATTAATGGTGCGAAATTTCGATTATTATTTTAGAGTTTTGTCCCATTTCAAGTTTACTTTTTTTTTAGTGAACCCTGCTTAATTCTCGTCTAATTTTATTATTTTGTTTTTATCGTCGAACGATTAAACTAAGACGATCATGCTTATTTATAGATTATCTAAAATATCTCTACCGTATTTGGGATTAGAAACTTCCGACGCCATCTACCATCGAAGCCCCCAAATTTTTCGTTCGGACTAAACTTACCTGCGTGTAGTGCAATGATCTCGTCGGTATAACAGAGCGACGCTTTACGTGGTTGATGAATCGTTGAATCGCAAAAGTTACTGCGTTGATGTAACTCGATGATTAAATTTTTCAAAAAAATTTTCTTAGCATACTTGGCATCTCGAGTTTCTTTTTTAATCGACCATCGGTTAACTCGGTTCACAAAAAATGTTCAAAGTAATAATAATCAACATAAGCTCAATTAAAAGTCAACTTCAACTTTTTTTTCAAATCCGTTAATACACCAAAAATTCTCAAATTTCCTGCCACTTTATAATAACCGCCTAAACGTTTATAGATGATATTGTAATTATGCCTACATAATTCATACTTTTCGTATAGTTTATTATTCAACCGTTTTCAACCGCCGGTAATGCTGAAATTGAAATTTTTCACGATCTCAGTAATGCGACTCGGGTAAAAGTACGTAAAATGTTCAATGAATGTTTATAACTGTTATTAAATTTAAAAAAATCACTTTTTTACTGCAGTAACTTTTATTCTTTTAGTACCTAATTAGTTGGCCGATATTCAAAATTTAATTACAGCAATTTATTTTTTCGATTTTTAAACTATACTACTGTGCCTTGTTCATTATACCTGTTTTATACGTATACTATACGTATAGTATACGCGTATAGTATACTTATATACGCAAGACGTAGATTAACATCCCTGCGGCAGTGTCTGCACAAATCCGTCATTCAGTCGTCGCTGGAACAGCTGACGTGCAGGTGTGTACACTATATATCGTAGTTAGTCGGCGGCCATCATCATCGCCAGCAGCAACTCTCTCCGCATATATCAATCGACGTGACTTTCATTCCATCCGCGCCGACAAGTCCTTCGTGTACCCTCGTAGTGTTTTCGTGCAAGAGGACGAAAAAACCTAACCCTCGATGGCGAACGAAGCGGACGTCTCCGCCGTGGAGGAGAACATCGCTAAGCTGTCGGTCGAGACGTCATCCAGTCCCGAGAAGAAGCTGTCCTCGTCCGGCGACCGGGCCGACGTCTTCGAGCCTCACCTGTCCGGCTTCGAGACCCGCGAACTCTACAAACTCGCGCTCAACTTTTACAAAGGTGAGTCATCCTGTCACCTCCGTCGTAAGTAGGTATATCGTCGTCGTGTTTACGCGGACACGTTGACAGCGGCGGCGACGGCGGTGCCGGCGGTGCCTTGAGCATTAATTATTTATCAATTAATAGAGCCTGATCGATAGCCGCCCCGAGTCGCGATGCATTGTATAGTACTTATATTGTGTGTTGTCTTTAGACGCTAGTCGCGAGGTCGTTATTGGCTGTCTATTCTATATGGCTTTGCCAGAAGGTTCTGTTTGGACTAGCTTAGCCATGGGAATGATTGACTTTGCCTTGAAGTAGCTCAACTTTTCATGGCTTGTGTTCGAGCTGCTCTTTATTATAGGCTTGCTTTCATTACTGGATAATAATTGGATTATCGAAGATTTGAAGGACGATAAAGCTCCACCTTGCAGTGTCAGATTTTACTCTTTAATGCTTT
Organism: Trichomalopsis sarcophagae; assembly: GCA_024372645.1. Taxonomy (NCBI): domain Eukaryota; kingdom Metazoa; phylum Arthropoda; class Insecta; order Hymenoptera; family Pteromalidae; genus Trichomalopsis; species Trichomalopsis sarcophagae. The sequence continues at coordinate 1,827,574 of QLSS01000006.1, forward strand.
AATCCGTAAATGATATCTCGTATAAACTGCTCTTCTTGATATTTGTGTAAATTTGATTGCTCGGAATTGGAATTATATTCATTCCTGTGGTACAATTTACGTATCAGCATGACAAACCAATACAATGGTCATACATTTTAATGCAATGTAAATCGTTTTACTTCCTCACAGAGAAAGAAGGAAAGGCTGTGCACTTGTCTTACGAAGATAAACTAAAATTGGTAGCTTTTACGCAACAAGTGTCTCACGGAATATACAGCCCTGAAAAATTACCAGAGCTGGGAGTTTTGGACGTGATTGGTAGGGATAGAAAGTTAGCATGGCAGACTCTGGGAGACATCACGAAGGAGCAAGCCATGGAGGGCTTCATCGTCCTTCTGGACAAGCTCTGTCCCCTTTTCAAAACGTTTGTAGAAGCACAAAAACGCGATATTGAGGAAAAATCGCGGCTGAAAAAGGAGGAGGAATTGAGAAAGATCGAGGAGGAGAAGAGACTGAAAGAGCTGGAGGAGGAGAAGAAGAAAGAGGAGGAGCAGCGCTTGAAGCAGGAAACACAACGGAGGCAGATACAGGATGCACTGAATCAGCAGACTTTCTATCAGTTCAAATCGTACGCCGAGCAGCAGTATCCTGGCAATCCCGAACAGCAGGGTGTACTTGTCAGGCAACTGCAGGAACAGCACTATCATCAGTACATGCAGCAGTTACACAGAAATCAGTTAGTTATCAAGGACAAAGATATAGATAAGAAAGAGAGCAGTGTAGATACACCTAATAAAGAGCCAGAGGAGGATCCGTTGCTGGCAAACGATCTGTCTGCAACTAATGATGAAGATGATTCTGATGAGACAGAGGTAAAGCAAACTTTAAATAAAAAATGATAAACGCTGTTTCATTCTCCATTGTACTTTCGATTTAATGATTTATTTGTTCTATTTAGGATTGGCCAAAAATAGTTCCCGCTGAGATGTGGACATACAAAGGTGTGGATGAGTTCAAAGAGACTATCAGGAGGGAAGAGGGGGATGCTGTAATCAAAGTTAGCCATGGAGAAACAGTAACTGTCAGAGTGCCAACGCACGAGGATGGCTCATGTCTATTTTGGGAATTTGCAACAGATGGATACGATATTGGATTTGGTGTTTACTTTGAGTGGTCAAAGCCAGAAACTACACAAGTGTCAGTTCATATCAGCGAATCAGAAGAAGATGACGAGGAAGAGGAAGATTACGAGACCAAGGAGGATTTAGAGTGCGGAGATAATACTGGAGAGTCAAAACCAGAATTTAAACCAAGCACAATACCTATCAGTGTCATAGTGCCTGTGAGTTGAACACACACGATTGAGTATCAATGTAAAATCTGATAATTCGTTATTAAACGAATTTCATTAATTTATAGGTATTGAGAAGAGATTCACAGGAAGAAGTTTATGCAGGCAGTCATCAGTATCCTGGACAGGTAAGCTCTCATGTCTTTAGACCTGTTTGGTCTATTCTTGCAAAAACCTAAAGAAATACAGAGAAGTGAACCTTTATTTTATTTTCAGGGCGTTTATCTTTTAAAGTTTGACAATACATATTCGCTTTGGAGAAGTAAAACGCTTTACTATAGAGTATACTATACAAGACCAGGCGTTACAGAGGAATAATATTTTAAGTACTTTGGGTAAAACATTAACAAGGTCATTAACGACATTATGTTTCAATGTATAACTGTTAAACACTAGCCACTGATGCAATTGTTTATAACGCTATACTAGTCTGATTAAATGAAATCACTTGAACTATTTTCATGCAAGAAAAGGAGCGCACTCTTCTTAAATATAAGAGGAAAATTTATATATTTATTAGATAGACGCATAGTGACCCATTTTTTTCATTCTACTAAAAGAACTGAAAGAATTTTGGATGTCTTTTAAAAGTTGTGGTGCGTATAACTTTGTGTACAAAGAATTTTCATGTGTGTGTGTAAATAAATAGTCTGAGAGAATACCGGTACGGAATAAGGTGTGGAGGGTTTAAATGTATGTATGCTGAATGTGTATGAAATTTACGCACATCGTCACGTGCGCACATTAAATGAATAATTTTATGAAATTGATGTAAATGAGGTAATTGTTGCCAAACAAGTAAAGATTTTTATTTTGTTTATGAAATTTTAAAGCTTTGTTTCCTATTATTAAATATAATTTATAAGTGATTGAGTTGATTGTGCATACATTTTAATTTTAACAATCACACAATACACAGAATCGTCGTAGAACAATAAAATTACATATGTATAAATATGTAACGAAATCAAAATTTACAATAATTTCTGATGCTTGCTGTTCAGTGAATACTTATTTGTTTGGTTGAATGATTTCATGTGTTATTACGTTGTGCAAGTTTTTTCAGACACTTTTAATTGTATCAATTTCTGTTAGAAATGTATCTTTAGGCAAGTGTATTGAAAATTAATTAGAGATAGTCAACTTGATACATTTCAAAAAGTGGTTAAAGGAATTCGTGCACTATGTCAAAATTATAAATAGCTAATTTTATACACGTAATGATTTCCTCTGTTGTTATCATCTAAAGATAACAACCTAGTTGGTCGAGTCTTTCGCGTTTTTCTGATGTTAAAAGTACTACAGGGTTCATTCACACTAACAATATCAAAACGAAACATAATACGTTACGTGCTTAAATTGTCACGATTAATGTAAGCATAATACCGAGTGAGCATAATAATAATAATTGTAACGAGCTTGGATCAGCTTGAGATTAAAAATTACCTATTTATAATTGATGTTGTGTACTGTATTAGAGAGAGTTTAATGTGCAGTATTCATCTCGTTTGTGATATATTGTGTTTTAACTATTTTTCATTGACAATTATCACGTTGACTATTCGGTGGGGTTGATTATTATCGTTTTTTATTCGTAACCAAACAAAAAAAAATCAACAAAATGAACTATGTAATCCGTTCGTGAGACACTTCGTTATACATTAATAAGGAATCGTCAATCTTATACATTAAGAGCGCCTCGAATATGAGTTCTGTTTTTTAAAAAATATATAAGTTAGATAGATCAAGAGCTTAGTTTATTTTCACCTTCTAACACTGCTACGCTCGGAAGTGTGAAAACTGACGAAGAAAAATGTTACAATGTCTAAACATGTGATATCAAGGAACTAAATAAAACAAGCAACAAGTCAAACTAGTCTTTTATAACATTTATTGAAATACGGTAACCATATTATTCATACAGCAACGTCATGCGGTCGTTAGTAAGAATAACAATAGTAGTAATAATCGAATGATCATACTAATAATCATTATTTATACACTAAGATTTCGCAGCAAAACAAAAGTTCTTCCAACTCTCTTCTACGCCTACATCTCTCCAACTTAGTTTGCCAGCTTCAGCGCGAATCTTCTTTCCTAATACACGATTTATAAACTTAAGAACTCGCACTACGGCTTTAGTTTATACAAGAGCACTTTTTTTGAGACGGCATAAGTTGCGTATTGTTTTTTTCCTCGATTTTCCCCACAGTGTCGCCCTCGAGTCTCGCACCGTCACTTGGGCTCGAAAAACCATTTTTGTATTATTTCTCCGTCGACTACAGCGAAAGCACACGCGTCTGCCTTTGTATTCGCAACATCTTTATTTTTTATTCAGCACTTTCTCGACTTTTTTATACTTGCTATTCTTTGCGTACACGCAAAAAGCTTTTTCTTACTTCCTATCGACTAACTTTTGCGAATGATTTTGTGTAATTATTCAAAGTTTTTGCCCAAAATCTAGTCTGTATTTTCTCGAAATCTGCCTTTTTGATTAATCTACGTTGAGTACAACTATAAGCAATATTTTCTTTGCATAACTACACACAATCACATTTCGTCGAGCGATTCTCCGTCGTACGTCACATAATGTATTATTATAATGTTACATTGCGTTGTCTTTATTATTTTTTCCGAGCCCTATAACAAGCTAAAAATAACACGTCACTGCTGTCGTACAACTTTTATACTTTTTTTTTTCTGCGTACAAGCTTTTAAATTGACCGTAGTAATACTTGCGCGTTTCGTGTTACATAATTTTATATTTTTTTACGTTTTCCCTCAAATTTTTCTCACCCTCGATTTCATTTATAACCGTTTAGTCGAAAATACACGTATATATATATATATATAAGCTTTGAAATACAAAGTACAACAAACATACTCGGTATTTTGGTAAATATATTTGTTATGTTGCAATATCGTATAGTATATAATAAATTTCCACGTATTCTTATGCCGACTAGAATTTCTCGTTTATATAGTCGTAATTCACGCGTACACTGCGAGTAATGTTGAAAATTTGGAAATTTAAAACCGAGTATTGTGGAGCGCAGCGTTATTACTTTCAATTAATCTTCCGCCGTGACGTTAATTGATCGCCGCGCGCGATAATTCGTCAAAAGAAATAGAACGTTGTTTTTCATTGCGAAGCTCGCACGAAAATGCTTGGTTCGTGTGTCAGGATTTTCGTATAATCCACGGCTGCCTCGGCTCTGAAGAGATCGATATCTCGACTAAGAATCTAAATTAAAACGCATAAGTTTTGTTAAACATACGTACAAACTGATTGTTATCAAACGTAGCGAATGTGGAATTTCCTGCTGGGCATTTCACACTTTCCACATTCTTGTCATACATGCACTGTAGTATACATATTTTATACACGTTGTATTTTTACAAAATTCCCTCTACACGTACTTATTCTTTTTTTTTATAGTGGTTCGTCGTGTTTACAACAATTCGAAAATCCACAAAGATTTTCAAGGCTCGCCTGCTCTTATAGTATATATGCATGGTTATACGTTCATATATAGTAAACATCCTTTATCTACGTGAACGTTCCTCTAATTTTGCGTTTCGAATATTGTTTTTTTTTCTGCCGTCAGCTGTTCGCCTAAATTTATCGTACAAATACTTTCAAAGTTCTCTGTTTACATCTTCATCGTCGACTTTTACATGTATGTATGTATAATATATATGCAAGCGGCAAGAAGGGCTTCGAGATTCACAAAAAGTTATGTATATATAATCGTATAACGAATTACACTTACGTGATCGTGTTACATTGGTAAGGTATCATGTGAATATATAGCGATGACTAAATTTAAATCTCAAAATTCAACGCGAAAATTTATTTGAAAGACAAGCCACAGGTAGCAAATTTTAATTTTAACCGTTATTATGAGCTATTTGGCCACGATGAGATTTCGTCGGTTCAGCGATCGATTAAAGCACACTTGTACAAGGTATACACTTTTTTCTCATTTTATATACCTCTATTTATACGTATGCCGGTATACTCTTCTGTGAGCTTCTTTCATTTTTTTTTTTCGAAATTTTCGTCGATTTTTTTTTCACTTTTTAAAAGTTTCATTGTCACTGTGATCTCGCTATATAACGTATATCGTACGAAAAAACAAACCTTTCGCAAGAATACGCTGACTTATACAATATGCTTTAAAAAAATAAGTTTTTCGATGGATTTATCCAAGGTAAACGAAGGAGCCGAGTTGGTCGAAATTTATTAAATAGCGCAAAAATAATTCTTTGTTTTTCTCTTTCACTAAACACATGCTATCGATCGTACTATTTCGGTTTCGTGGAAAATCTCCGTATATTCGGTTAATTATTCATTGTCATCGCATTCGCGGAGAACCGATGGAAACGTAGCCTTATATAACGAGGGATAAAAGTTACGTACTAAAATCAACATCAAAATATCATATCACACCTACTGAGCAAGATATAACAACTTTTAAATCTATATAATTTTGGCGCTTTCAATTTTTTAGCACAATTTCGACGAAAACGATAGTAAATATATATATATATATATATATACTTCATCTAATTTCGCGCCTCGTCAAACCGAGCGATAAGATCAGAAATAACTTTACCCAATAAAAATCAATTTTGCGTCATATTATGCTCGGTCGGTAAACATGCGCGCGAGCATCGACGTATTTTTCTCGCGGCGCTAAAACGGGATCTCATGCATAAACTACGAAGCAGAAACATTAAATTTATGGAAGAATCGTGTTCCGTTATATTTTCCCTTCGCGCAATTTTCACAGCCGTATTATTTTTTTGTTTTTCTTCTAAAAGCATCAGGCGCGCGTTTCGAGCTTTTTTTTCAACGTGTGGTACATGTACAGTGTGCGATTTACTTTTTTTTTTTTTCGTTCGTATAGCTATGCGGTATATCTATATCCGTAAGTTTAAACGATGAATCTGTTATAGGATTAATCCGAAGACATCGAGATGATCTGAAGCTGTCGATTTTTTATACAGTGTCACAATTATCGATTTTTATAACACTAGCACTAACTCGTACGATAATATATATTTATAATGTTTTTATGGAAGTAACGAATCTTACGCGATTCTGGCCGCAATGAATGTCGCTGTTTCGCCCGCGCTCGTCGAGGCTGGAAAACTTTGGTCGTCCTACGGAAATGCCAAGTGTTTTTCACTTTTGTTGGCGTCCTTTGATTATTGTAAAAAAAAAAAATTGAATAACGCATTTCCATATGACGAATTTTAATCTTACAGTTATAATATACTATTGTAATGCTTGCGTTCTCCGTTTCAAAAATATTGTACAAAAAGAATGAGTGGCTTTTAACCGCGTCGTTTGTGCATTTTCGAAAAATTCTCGACCTTACAAAAAACTATATAAGCGAGTGTTCGTCTCCGTTAGAAAATGAATGCACCTTTTTGAATACTCCGGTGTACACAAATTAGCTCGTTTTACTAATTAGCTTTGGTCAAGCTTACTTTTTTTTTGTCGGAATAATCAACTACATATTTTCTAAGAAATTCAAACGGGAACGTGTACTATCGATCAACAATTTTCGTATAATAGTCATCGAGCTTTCGAACGACATTCATACCTTTGCACCTGAATCCCAGAGTACAAAATATCGCATTGTACCGTCCCTTTAATCGCCAAAGTACCGACAGAATACACATTTAATATTTACGAAAATTACTCATTCACGTATGTATTATATGAAGTCGCGATCAATTGTCATCCAAAACAATACCTCGACTACAATAGAGCCAAGTGTTTTCGAACGAATCAAAGAACACAATGAACACTCCGGTAAAAAACATTTATCACACTGTCGTCGGTCGAACGACTTTTATCATTATATAAACGCTCGATGTGTGGACAGTTTGTTTGTTATTTTTTTTCTCGTAACGCGAGCGCCTCCCCTTCCTCGTCGATAAATCTCTCGTTATACGCTTTTCGTTCGAAAAATAACAAAAATTTGATTGGACGTTTCGCGGTGATGGCGACTCTATGGGTATCCGAAGCGAATTTCCGACGAGGTGGAGGCTCCCAAAAACGACTTTTATTTAAGGCAGATTTCCGATGCCAAAACGAGTGAATTGCCGACACGAGTCAACGAAATCCCAGAAACTAAGCTCATTATCCGTAATTTTCGTTCGATGAATTCGATGAAGTTTGAGCCTCCTACGATTAAAAAAAAAAAAAAAAACATCACGTCCTCAAAATTCGCCTACAAAGCGATTCGCGTCGAAGAATCTAGAAAGATCTAATCGATCTCAGTAGCCCTCGGCCTACAGCGAAGTCTCGATGTTGATGCTGGTGCGTTTGCTTCCGGAGCCACTGGCGCTAATCCGGCAGCCTGAGTCGACCCGCTCGGTAAAGCTCTTCCTGAGCGTGCGGTCGTGTCTTCGCGAATCCGCTGGTGAGCTTCGCCTCTCGGTCAGCGACCTCGTCAGCCGGGATATAGCCTTGCTCTGTGCGTCGGATTGAACAGAGAGATTAACGCGCTTATCGATCATGGACGATAAATTAAAAAAAAAAAAAATTGAAATTCTCGAACGATCAACACGATATTTGATTGCGCGCTCACCCCAGGCTGTGCGGGAACAGCTGCAGCGCAGTCGACCGTCGAGGAGCTTGACGAGCCGGAGGCAAGCGCCAGTTCGTCCAGTCGGAAGTACGGATCGTCGACGAGGTTCGACATGTACTGGCTGTTGTTGCCGCTGCTGTGCGAATCCGGCGGTACCGTCATCCCGTCGTAGGACGGCAGAGATATCGCAGTTTCGCTTCGGCCTGACTGGGAACTTGACAGCAAAGCCGTGCGCGTGCTATCACTGGAACTAATTGAAAATCTTACTTGATTCTTGGGCTCCACTTGTAGGGCTCGAATCAGAGTCTCTGACTCGCCGGCCGTGTCTTTGCAAAGGACTGAAAAACTCTTTCGTCCTGCTTACTAATGAAGTGTAGAACATTACCCAAGCGTGACAAGTTGGTGTGGATCGGTACTGAGCGTTCTCCGATGCTTCCATGCGTGACTGGTTCGTTTGGAGGCAGCCGTAGAGGAATCCGCCGCATTAGAGGACGCTGACTCCACTGCGGCGGCTGCGTCCCGTTCCGTAAGGGAACGTCGCAGCCGCGACAGGACCGGAAGATTGAGGGCCTCCTCGTAGTCGGGCGGATTCTCGCTGGGAACGACGTTGCGGCCGCCGAACGGGTCCGAGGGACATACCGACTGGATTGGACTCGCGTAGATTAAAGTTCTGTAGAGATTAGTTTGATAAGATCAATTTTCTAAAATTCTAAAACATACGTACATCGCGAACTATTTCACGGCTGGGATACTCTGGCCTAACCTTGCGCGACTCCTCCTCGCGCTAACAAGAGAACAACTTACGAGATTGCAGGAGAGGCCGACGTTACGAGCGGTAGACACGCGAGAATCGCACCTATGACCCTGACGCTCTAGCCTGCTTGTGACTTTTCGTTAAAAAATAAGGGGGGGGGGGGGTTCTTATACACACTTCCGAGCTGATTTCGATCGAATCGAGCAGCTGTTCTTTTCTCACCTAGAATTCTCTCTCCTATAAGTCAGAGACTGACAGCTGAGCGGCCGCTGCCTGTCGATTCTCAGGCTGTCAGGCCTCTCGAGCTCGGGTCTGCATCCGTCGCAATTACACACCTCCCCGTCCTCCTCGTCGTCACCTCCGCACAGTCCGATCTGTCCAACCTGTTCACCGGCCCGAGTGAGGCTCTGCAGTTCCTCCGGCGTAACGAGGGTGAACCTGCGTCTGTTCTGCTTCAGAATGGACTTGAGGCAGAAGTAGGTGCTGCGCGAACTCGGCAATCGCTTGACCGCCTCCGCGATCGGGTTCACGGTCACTCGACTGCTGCTGCTGCTCGTAGTGATGGTAGTCGTGGTGCTGGTGCTGGGCTTGTCGACAGCCACGCGCTTGGGAATCGCGCCTGTGTTGCGCGCTGGCTGAGACGAGGATGACGAGTTCGATTCCTCCAGGATCAGGGCTTCGGCTCGCTCGGCTATCGCGCGGATGTTCAGGGGGTTTTCTGCGTTCGATTTCAAGAAAAATTGTTCTTTATCTTCGGAAAAAGCTGCGGGGAATCGAACTCGGGGCCTTTCTTACCGCTCTCGTCGTTCTCCATGATGTTCTCCAAGCTGCGCCCGTTGGCTCGTAGAAAGCCCATGGCGGCCTCGCCGAGGATCTCGGTGCTCCTGCGCAGGTCCGGCTCCGAGTACTCCCTGACGATGCACCTGCGCCTCTGCTGTGGCCTCGGCTCGACCGTGGCCACGGTCACGGCTTCGTGCTCGCTCGTCGTCGATCTTCCGCCCGTCGACGCGTCGTTCAGGCAACTTTCGCAGATACCGCTCGCGCAACTCGTCACGGGGGACTCGTGATCGGTGCTCTGAAATCGAACGTCCGTTTTCGCCACTGTGCCAAGTTCAAGGTAACACGACAAACGAAGTCAACTCACCGCTCGTCTCAGTCGCTGCGAGCTCTCGGCCCTGGAAATCCCACCGCTGTCCACGTCCTCTTCCCCGGCCGTCACCGGGTTCTCCTCCAGATGCAAGCTCTCCTGCGAGACGTACTCGTGTCCGTCGTAGGCGTGGCTCGCGTGGTCCACCAGACCATGGCAGGGACACTCGCAGACGACGACGCCAGTGGCCGTCCTCTGCTGCAGCTGTTGGTACAGGGACGGTCGCAGCTGCTGCTGCTCCTCGAAGTCCGGCTGGTGCTCGGCGGTGGCTCGCTCGTACAGCAGCGCCTCCGAGTAGCTCGGGACCATGTCCGAGGCCGTCGTCGACTCGGTCGTCGTGGTCACGGCTCTGTTCGTCGGCAGGGCAGCCGGCTCCATGAGGAGGGCTTCGCTGTAGCTCGGCGCCAGCATGTAGGAACCCGGAGCGCTCAGCTGACTCGCCGACGTGTGGATCTGGATGTTGGTAGGCGTGTCGTAGTTGACGCCGAAGAGCTTGGTCACCTGGTAGTCGACGTACTGCGTGTTGCACTCGATGATGATTCTGAGCGGCCAGCTGAGCAGGAGAGCGCTAAGGCACCAGTAAACGTAGGAGCGCGTGAACCAGGGATTCCCGAGCACGGCGACCAGGGTGATCGGACTGAAGTTGCAGCCCAGATCCAAGCCCTCCCTCATCTCCATGTAGTCGTCTCGGAACTCCTGTCCCATTCAACGTTCGCGTCGTAATACTATACACGTAATACTTGGAAACATCGAGAAGAGGCTGTTACCTGCTCGGCGAAGAACCGCGACCTGGCCTCCTCGAATTCCGTGGCCGACCTGACGTTGGAGAAGGCGAAACCCTTGGACAGGGTGATCTTGGTTATCGGTATCTTCGGGTCCAGCACGAGCTCCTTGCTGATGTCCTTCGAGCCGCAGTAGTCGTAGAAGTAGAAGGACGTCGCAGCGTGAGAGTTGACCCTCTCGTAGTACACCTGCAAGGTCTCGCGGTTTATTCTTCGTCGCCTCTACCTATACCAACACGCGATTATCGATCTCGCTCAATCATCGCACGCGTCGCGGTGCACGAGTCCATTAGCGCGCCAAAGCCGTGCTCTACTCGCGCGTTTGCAATAATTCAATACCTCGGCTGTGTGTGTGTGCTCGGAGGGAAACTGTTCAGGACGATCGGAGAAACGCGCGATTATAATAAATTAATCGGCGTAGCGATTAACCGAATAAATCAATTAGCGGGTGTGATCGAACGATGCGATCATTTAGAGCGTACCTCGCAAAAGAGAGAGAGATAATCGGATTTGTCGCTCGACATTCAGCCGATCGGGAAAGTATCGTTTTTTTTTTTTTATTCTCCTCCTAGAATAGCAGCTTGCATGAAATTCAAAACACGAGAGAGCTCGTCCTTGCGCGCGCGAACCCCGCTGGCGATCGATATAAGCGGCGTAAAGGCTCTTTGAGATAAGATCGATAACCGCGCGCTCCATTGCTAATTTTTTTCAAACTACTCTCGAAACGATATACCGCGCGTGTGTGTGTGCACTCGGCATCCATCGCGCGCGCGCGCATCCCCGCGCGTAAATAATTAATTATGCGGCGTCGGCGGAGCTCTTGTTTGCCAGGGAGAGAATAAAGGAAAGGAAGTCGCGCGAGGCGATGGGGTTGCGCCGTGGATCGATGACGTCCCCCGCGGTGCGAGACTGACTGCTGCGGCGGGTTTTGTTTGCCGCGAAGGGCTGTGCTGGAATGGGAAAATTTTTTACTTAAAAAGATCGTGTGCAGCGCGATGTGTATATAATTAACGAGACGTTATTTTTCATTTCGGTAGACACGAAGCCATCCATTCAAAAAATCAAAGAAACGGGAAATCCCATACACACACACACACACACACACACACTCTCTCCAAGAAATCCCATGAATAATTCAGCCATCATCCTCGTACAGCGAGAGAGCTGTTAAATAATCGAAGAAACCCGCCGAACTCCGCCGAACTTCCTCGATAAACGCAGCGTGAGTTAATGTCAACTTTTTCCGGTGTTCAATTTAATCCGGTAGTTCCAGGATGCTGATGTAATCGCTAAGATACCCAGAGTACAGATATACCGTTATTATATTGTCGAAAAGTATAGGTCGCGGAGCGACACACGCGTCCGACCGCTGGAAAACAATATAACGTTTGGAATTACACGTGCGTGAGCTGAATCACGAGAACGTGAGTCGATCGCACGCTGATACCGTGTAATCGAGAGAGGCGGACTACTCGGTATAATAAACGGCTCCTGCGTCTGCACACACACACACAGCCTCGAGGACAATTGGCTGCTTTTGTTCGATATTTCGGTATGGCTTTTTGTAATCACCGATGGGATTTATATACGAGATTGGAAAATGGCTTGCAGAGGAAGGTGACAGGCTGTTTTGCGTGACGCGGATAAGCTCCTAATTTATGCCGATTTATGCATTCATCGACGTTCGTCAGCTTGTTTACGCTCGACATCCTCGAGAACGGGCGATTAATTTTACTCTCCTTTTTCACACAAGCCGCTCTATTCAAAGTCTGTTTCTCTCTGCTCATCGAAACCGAACGAGGGATGGCACGGCTCCTCCTAGCACTGAACAAACCCGTCAATTTCCCGAAGCCACGAGGCACAAAGGAATGACTGACCTGTGTGGTGGTGAAATTGTCGCCGTTGCGGTAGCGCATGATCTGGCGCTTTCTGCGCACGTAGTGGTAAGATATGGCCTTCCACCATATGGTCGGCTGGGCCAAACGTAGCTGGGTCAGCTTGGCCAAGACGCCGCTTTGACCCTCCGCGTGAAGCAGGTCGATCCGGATCGGCGAGTGGTAGCACTCGACGAGGTAGACCAGGTAGAGCATCCCCATGAAGGCCACCTGTATATTCGAGTCGAATTGAATTTTCGAGTTGACTGCAACGTTTTGCCGACGTGCAAAGGACACAGAGAGAATTTATTCGCAATCGACAAAGGACCGGATCGAGTGGAAATGAATTCCAAACGGCCGGTGGCAATTAAGCTCCAACAGTCCGTAGCACGCACGTGTGTGTATATAAATTGAATTAGTTCGAGAGGAGAATCAACTTACGGGGATGTAAATGTAGCCGTCGTCACAGGGCGAGACATACTTTGTGCTTCTGATTGGGAAGGTTGAAAAATTAATGACTATCTGGAAAAGACGCAATAAATCCTAGTGAGTAAGGACAGCAATAAATAGAAGAAGAAAAAAAAAAACAAGCAAAGCGAACAAACGGGCCAATTCCGAGAGCCTCAATCTCGCGCGTCCCTCGGCTAACAAGCTTAATTGCAACCACGTATGGATTACATATAGAATGACCACAAGCATAGCAGCAGCGACGGCGCTATTATATAGCCGCGTATCTCTGAATAAACGCGGAAATGAAGCATTCCCGTGGCGCATCTGGACGTGCGCGGCGCGCGTATAACGACGAGCGTTTATTATACCTTGGTTACGTTGGCGCATCTGCACCAGGTGACGGCGGCAAGGCATCCGTAGATCAGCACCGAGAGCACCAGGCATTTGCAATTGGCTTCCTTCTGGAGAGCACCGCAGAGGCTCTGTGGTACCGGCTTTTGCTGGTGGATAAAGTTATTTATCGTATGATGAAGAGCAAAGCGTAATTATGCGCGAATTAACCAACGTATACTTACTTCCTCATTCTCGCGATTCATCATTGTATACCTAGTTCTCGCGCTATATCGAGATAGTATATCCCCTTTTGTCAGACGGCTGCGTCGCGATTCATCTCCCGCTGTGCAGCACAAGCTCTGCGTCAGTCTGAAAGCACACAATGCGCCCTGGGCAGTACAGTATACAGCTATGGTCCAGCCGCGTTAATTAAGCACTTAAGGCCACCCAGTTAGCGACCGAACGAAATTTAAGACGTTATATCGCACCACGTGCGCGATTTTTCCGAGGTGAAAGTGGGTTAATGCTTTGTTTCCCGCGCTCTTTCACTCTCTCTCTCTCGTAAAGGTGTGATTGTTCTTTTGTGAGCCGCGGAATGGGATTCGTCGTTTTGCGGCTTTTTCTTCTATCTGCTCGAGAGGATTTTCGGTTGATTGTGGTGTATTCATGAAGCTTTCGTCGTACGGCTTTTTTAATGTTTGAGAGGACAAGGGATGATTGTGTTCACTTAGAATGAAAAATTGAACGCGATCGATAAGGAGCGCACGTCGGCGGTGTTTTCGTATTCGCGATTGGATAAAAGCGACGGCGATTAGAATTGAATTTCTCAAAAGAAGAAATTTTCTTTTCCGCGATGGAAAAACACGCGCCGTGCAAATTGATTTCGAGGCAGTTAACTGAATTTTTTACTTTTCCGAAAATGAGGTATCCTTCCTCACGAATATAACATCGTCCGGATATTGAAATTCTCTGCAGCGTCACCCACAAATCGCTCCTTTTAATAAAAAAAAAAAGCCGAGAGAGTAACGCCTCGCTTTTTAATACCAACGCGCGTGAGATTCCCGACTCGCATTTCATTATTTACGCAGCTGTGTATGCGCGCGAATTACTCGGGTATAATAAAGCTGCGTGAAAAAAAAAAAAAAAAAAAAAAAAAACGGCCCGCGGAATGTAGGCCGCGCCGCGAAATACCGCGACACATAATGCAGCGGCGCATCTTTGCCTCGCACCCTCGCACGCAGAGCTACACCACTATACCTTTTGCACAAGTGTTGAATAATGAATTTTTTTTTATTTATTTTTTTTTTCAAAAGTTCGCGCGCTCCGGAATAATTCCAGGCTGGAGAGACGAATTTGCGTAATTAATTATTCCACGTTGTTTTATTTAATACTTTTCCTCCCTCGGCCGTCGAGGGAAACTTTTTAATTGGCCGTCGGAAATCATATACGTCTCCGCGCGTTCAATTTTTTTTTTACGTTCAATCGGAATCGGTTTTCGTCTCTTGAAAATTTCATCGGGCGCGAGGTATACACACACACACACACACAGTTTTATTTATTTCATTTCCCCTGAGCACTGACCTATCGCTAGAGCACACGTGCTATTGACGCCGCGAGCGCGGAACAAAAGGTCGCGCGCGTCGATTTGAAATTCCCGCGCGCGGGGGGATACATAAATAAAGCTGGATTTTTCAAATTGGAAAAGCTTCCCACCGAGAGACGGGGAGAGGGTATTTTTATTTAAAAAACGTATCGCGCAATAAAACTTCAGCTGCAGCGACGGATGAATCTTGTATGAGAGCATCATGTAAATGCTTCAAAGGTGCTAGTGTATAGCTGTAGGTTACAATTTTACAGGGGTATGCATTATGTACACGTCGTAATCCATGCAAATGAAAAGGACAAAGCTTTTCCGTAGCGCTTCGACTCGCTCATCTGAAAAGCAAATGAAATTAATCACGGCGTAATGGGCGTCGGGGGCCGATACAACTATCGCCGCGAAAATATTATCTACGTTATATACATTCGACATTTCCATTATCATGCAGACGTTGAATTAATTCGCGCAAAATAACAACAACGACGTGCACGCGCCGATCGAACGTCACCAACAGGCCGTCCATCAACGCGCGGTGAAGACTGCGGCTGGCTATATATATATATATATATATATATATATATATATATATATATATATTCGAAATGCGCGGCATTACCGGCTAAAAAGCGGAGACGACGACGACAGTTTAGGCGAGATTTAGAGTGGCACTGAGGCAATTCGACATTTTTCGCTTCCTGGAATCGTTCGAATCAAGTGAAAATATCAGCCTTAGGTCAGACACGCCGAGCTCGGCTATTCTCTCGGTTCAAACATTTAAAATCACGCACTCCACTGCAAGCTCGAAAGCAAACGGCTATAGACGTATATCCACCCCGTTCGAATAAGTACACACAACGCACAGCATCAAAGCCGTGTCTAAACAGCCAAACCGCTCGCAAACGGTTATACGCCGCTACGCTACAAACATTCGCTATGTATATATATATAGACGCGAAATAGCGGAGAAAGCGAAAGAGTCGCGCGGAAAGTTTCATTCATAAAAGCTCGCCCGAGGCTTAATTACACTCTCTCTCTCTCTCTCTCCACTGCTTCGGAGCGCGAAAATTCAAGTTTCCCACACCGCACGCAGACAAGAACGTAGTGCCATTGAGGGAGTACGCGTGTTTTTAATTAGCGAAACGTATCGATGCAGGGCTTGGCGAAAAGTGAGGGAAAAAAAAAAAAATGAAAGTTTCGCGTTGTTGCCGACTGCAGCGAAGCGCTTGTATACGTCCTGTTTTTACGACTTTGATAAAACAGAACACTCGTAAAGTCCTCGCGAGCTTCTTTCGCTTTTATTTTTTCGCTTCGTGCGCCGGGATAAATTTTAAGCGCTCCTTAACTCACGGAGGAACTTCTGTATGGAAAAAGTCGTATCCCTTTTCATTTTTTTTAATAACGAAGCTAAAAAAAAATAGCGACAATTAAAATCTCGACTGATTGGTCGATAGCTTTGATACAGCCAAAAATAACTCGTGCACGCTTCGTTTGACAGTCGGCGCGTATATACGAGAGAGCGACGATTCGGTTAATTAGTCGCGCAAAAGGCAAACTTTTTCAGCGATCGGTTAATTAAAGCGAAAGCAGCGCAAATGACACAAGCTCTGCTGCGCGAGTTTAACTTTTCTAATTAAACAGCGAAATCACGAGTATACGCACACATACGCGTGATAAGCGACGTCGTCGATATTCCGCGTCGACCCATATTTCGAGCTGTACCACTTCGTCGTCTTTCTGTATTATACTATTTTTCGGCTGTAGTGCGAACAATCGCGACAGCGCCTGTGCAGGTCCGAGTCGAGTTATCTCGGCCCTAATGCGAATAGTTGCCCCGCGGGAGGAAAGTTTTTAAAAGCTGCACTTTGTCAAAAAGTGAAATTCCCAGATAAATTCGCTTTTCGGAGCTCATCGATGATCTATAAGCGCATTGAATAATGCATACACTCCCGCGACTTCCGGTCAGTGATTCGCACAAGCGTGTGTCTCTCCGAAGTAAATTTCAGCGAAGGAGCTTGCAAGTACAATAAAACGCGCGACAAAGGATCATCCGAGACGTGGATTAAGCTTTCGACTCAGTTCGACAATTTTATAGACCTTCGCGTTGGAGAAGAAGGGAATTGGATTTGCAAGCTCTCTTTGCGCTATATTCGCTGCTGAGAGACAGGGCGACGGATTTCCAGCTCTTTGCTCCCGATCTGAATTGCTGCATTGTTGTTCGAGTTCGGTTGTGTAACGGAGAAGTCGGAGAGCGAGTCGTAAATTTTTAACGGTCCTTTTCTTACTCGATAACTATCGGCGCACTACTATACACCTGCGGAATTAAAAATGCAGTTTTGTTCCTTCCTCCTCGAACTCGTCCAATTAAAAAAGGATCGAGAACTGAATTTTCCGACTTTCATCTCCGAACGCGAGCAACTTAAATTGCACGCCTTATCGCGTTAGTTATTTACACTTGAAATATATCGCCCCGTTAATCAGTCTAATTATGCAACTCGCACTTTTAACCTTCAGCTACTCGTCTGCCCTGACCTTGTTAACGCAAATTTACCTTCGGCTCGTTACGTGCGCGGGAATTTCGAATTTGAAAAACTGTTTTTAAAAAATAAGCGCTGCGGCGCTGAATCATTAGACTCGACTCGTTAATTTAAACCGAGTGCAATGTCTCGTTTAACACACTCTACCGGCGCACATCTCTTTTCAGACTTAAGCCAATTAAACATTAACGATCCCATTCAGGACGCGTTTCGAATGCAACTCGCGCTTAAACTCCCTCCTCGTCCCTTAACACCTAGACACAGCGCATAATGTTCTCTAAAAAATAGTCTCGCAACTTGTACAGAGTTATATATATATATATATACAGAGTGCATGATATCGCGCTCTGCACGCGAGTGTTTCTTAATTAAGGCCGTTTTTGAGAAAAAAGTTTCGCTCGCCTGTGTACGTCGAAAAAAGTTGCGCGTTTCTGATGCATTGCAGTGGAGAGATATATTCGCGGTTATACAGCGGCAGCTGGTTTTTCGTCAAGCCGCGCCGGCGACGCGAAAATTTCCAATTTCGCAAGGATGATATAGAATTTACGCGTAATGGATACGCGCGCTGGGGAAAATTTCCCTCGAAATTATTACCCCCTTATTCGTTTCTCATAGTCTCCGTGTGTGTGTGTGCGTGTGTGGCTTCGTATAATCGAATACCGATAAGTCACCGGATTCCAAATGAAATCACTCAAACTCGTCGTTTCGTTCCTTCTCTCTTCCGGAGATGACGGGACTGTGTATGGGATCGATAGATGTATAGCGAGCAACTTTGGCAAATTTTATTTGTTCGAGGATAGAGTGGCAGCCGTTAGTATCCGATGGACCGAACTTTTGTTTTCCACTGCTGCGAGGATATATATATACATATATATATACATACATATACATATATATATATATATATATATATATATATATATATATATATATATATATATATATATATATATAGCGGCGGATTTAACTTTGCCGCCCCGTGACGACGCCGCCCGCGAGTGGAAATTTACATGTGACTCGAGGAGCACCTTCCAAGATTGCACCGGAGACGTTTTCTCATTTACTCTCGAACATTTGTTTTCTTCTCACCTCAGCGTCTCATCCTCTCTGGGTAATCCTCGGCTCAGCAGCGGAAGCTCACACCGTCTCTCCTGCAAGCACCAGCACTAAGCACAACAACAACAACAACAAGAACAACAAGCACTGCACTCCGCACCATCAAGCAACACCGCAGTCCATCAGCTTATCAGCAGCTACGGCAGCATATCCCGAGCGTCAGTCCTGGGATCCTGGCGCCGGCGGCTGATGGACACAGCCGCCCCATGTAGCGCTCGATCCGCGACATGTGCGTACGTCTGGAGCTTGCAAGCGCGAGGAGCTGACTAGCGCCAACGCCGCCAAGCGAGACTCGCCAGAGCGGCGCCCCCAGCCGACGCCATCCCCCCGCCCTCCTCTCCGATATCTCTGTCTGGCGCTCGCGTACTATGATGCCGAGGGTGCAAGCTCGTGCAGCTACGAGCTTTCGCGAAAACGTCGAGCGGGATGTGTTGCGGAGAGCTTTGTCGCTTGATTAGGTGGTTTTTCGAGGCTTTTTACGATGCGCTTGGCCTTCGATGTACAGTTTTAACTTGAGATTATACAACCGCGAGTATTTTTCATCCGTCTGCTTGCGAAACAGGTTTATTATCGAGGGACGCCGGATAAAAAGTGTAATAATGAAAAATTCCTCGAGAAGCTTACGTAAAACCGTTATGAGCAGGATTAAGTTGCGACAGATTTAATCATCCTCGTCCGAGATTATCGGAAGATTCGCATCATCGACGATTCAACGCTCGAAAGCCCAGCGAAGCCGAAAAAAAAAAAAAATCGTTGCTCGTAAAGCTCGACGATAAAACGACTTTCTCTTACAGATCATTAAGAAGCGAGACTCTCTATACTATTATTTTTTCTCTCGACAAATTCCGCCGTATCAAAATTCCCAGAATCAAAAGGGGGAGACAGACACAGCGAGTCATTAAGAGCAATTTCTATACGCAGCCGGTCGACCGTTAATTTTAAATTGCTCATCTCCTTCGAATCAGTATCGGAGCTGAGCTTATAGTTTATTTAATCCCCATCGCATCAAGAAGTCGCGCGGGGAAAACAAGCAGCCCTGGAAAGTGTAATAGATGGAGAGGAAAGTTTGCAGGGACGAGAGAATAAATACACGCGGAGATGGGATATACACCGGCAGTGGTGGAACAGAGTGTGATGAATTGATAGGAGAACGAAGACGGAAGAGAAATGATCGATCGATGCGCGTACGGTTGGGAAAAAATATAGAACATCCGCGGCAATTATCGTATCGCGACGACGATATATTCTTTTCAATCGTCGAATCCTACACGTGTTCCCCTCGCGTATACTCGGCTCGTGTGTAACGTTGATCAAAGCGCGATTAAAAGGATCAACCCTTTTGATCTCCTCGACGCGCACTTCTGCGGTATAAAAATATGAACGTGTATGTATAAAATACTCGACCTCCTTAACGAGATAAAAATGAAGAGCGTGTCAGCGCCGGGAAAACCTTCACCCTAAGGATTACGTTGAAAAACCGACGCGGAATGATAACGCGTGCGTGTATTATATTATACACAACTCGGTGAAACTGCGATAAAGTGAAAATAGTCGGGCAACGGTCGGACAGACGTTAGCTTTTTTTTCCTTCTCTCTGAGATTTACGCGAGAGCGACGTGACCGCGGGAGAATTATTAAACGGGGCCGGTTAATGAGGCGGAATTGCGGAATATCTATAGGATTATCGGGGATTCCTTTGGTGATTTTTCACATCGACGCCGGGGATCTGCTTCATATCCGAGATTTATTTCCTCTGAGAGCCGCTGCGATCTTTTGGAAAATGCGGTGATACTCGCGGAATCGGACCGACCCAAATACTTATAACTTTATGTCTCTGTCTCTCTCGCACCTGCGATGAATAATCGAGAGATAAAGCTGACGTGAAAGTTTGTACGCTATACTATTTCAGGGCTATTGTCGGCGTTTTATTGAAATAACTGAGAGAAATGCTCTCTCTTAAAAAGTTTAGGGGTAATACCTCTCGGGGATGAAAAATTTTTCGTACAACTGTACATTCAAACTTACGTCAAACTTTAGGACTCGAAGCCTCGACTCTGACGACGATAAATCAAGAGCGACTTTAATATATGCGCCTGACGTATCTCTCTCTCTCTCTCTCTCTCTCTCTCTCTCTCTCTCTGTATATTTGATACCGCAGGATAAAAAGTTTCAACAACGTTATGCGATGCCTCGTTTCTCGCGTGAAAAAATCGTAAAAAAAACAGTATCGGCGCGTGTAACGAATGACGCCACGCGCGTACGTGACTTTTAACGAAAAACCGAGCGAGTAAACAATTTTTTCAAAAAAAACTAAATCCCCAACAAAATAATTACGGGTTAATAATGTCGCGCAAATTCAACCCAGACTCCGCTCGTTACACGAGCCCGTCCGCTCACACGACGACGCATCCCAGGCTTATTTTTAGCAACAAAACCCCTTCTCTCTCTCTCTCTTTCGCATACACGACCCCCTATACAGTATTATCCCGCGATAAAATAGCCGCGAAAAAAAGAGCGAATGATAAAAAGAAACAGCCAAGCGGAAGGGACGACGCGTGGAACAATCGGAGGACGAGGTAAGAATTTTCTCCAGTTCCTACTTCCACACACTCAGCCTCTCTCTCTCTCTCTCGAGATCTTTTTTTCGAGTCGCGTTGCCGTCAAAGGAGCTGAGCTAAAGAGGGCGTCGAACAGACGTTGGCGAATTATTGGAGTGGATGAAGAAATCTCGTTGTTTTCTTGTTTTTATACATCGTGCGCGCCGGCTTTTATTGATTGACGCGAGATAAAAAAAAAAGGGGTAAGGTCGAAAGCTCTCTCGCGAGTGTGTAGATCCTATCTCTCTCTCTATCGGCTCGCGGACACGTTGTTATTATTTTTTCGCTGAAATTTTCCAGGAATACACAATGCCAGCGCTGCTTCGGAAGAATGTCGCGGAGAGTATGCCGTATAGCAGGGGCTAACTCGATTACGCCTCCTCGTAAATTTACGGCGGAACTTTGCTCGCCGTCGTTATTTCCGCTGGTAAATTTAAACAACGATTGACGAAAAAAGCGACTACACCGGAAATCAACGATGACAAAATAAATACACATAATACAAGGGTCAGCTCGGAATCGCGTCAGCAGTAGCAGCAGCAGCCCAGTCGCCAGAGCGTCGGCATGACGGAGAGCTCTCGCGGCGCCGTCTCGACGGATATCCTATCGATTGCAATCCGCCCCTGCTCTCTCGTGACGCCAGCGTGGCGCCGATTTTCAATTCGTTGCCGAGGGAGGACTGTTTATTTTGCTCGGGTTCTTTTTTTGGAAATTTTCTTCCAGAGGGGGAGGCGTGTTTGGGGAATGTTTTGAACAAAGGACGTTAGTTCGCGTTTGGCGGGAGATGAAGGATTTCGATGATTGCTTTTGAATGGATTTAATCAAGCTCCGACAATAGGCTCAACTCGTTCAATTACGCACCTATAAGAGCAAAATTTCTAAATATTATCCGCATCCATTATGAACAAAACGCCCGCTGAATAATGGGTCAAGTGCGCAGTAGCAGCAGCAGCTCGACTACCGGGAAATTCCTTATATTAGAGAGACGCTATCTCTCTCGCGCCTTGTATCTTTAATATCCTCCAGCTCGGCGATAAACCGCTTTATTTTACGAGCTTTTTAGAGCCGGAAAAAGAGAGCAAAAGAGGGTAAAGGGAATCGAATTGAACTATCGGTTGCGTGGAGACGACGCGGTGCTACTATGAGACATGGGATATACGGATGTTCTCGGCGGAAGAGTTGAACGGCTCTCGGGGATTTGAATCGGAGATGATGTGCTTTATTTTTTTTGCTATGCTGTATATATTTACCGTATGTCTGATCGAGATAGGCTTGTACTACTTGTGATACGAGACCTATTGTTCGCGAAGATTAAATAAAACGAACCATTAGAGTAATTGATTCCAGTGTAATACATCGCGAGGAACGGCGAGTTACGCAACGCGTTCTTTCCTCTCCGAAATAATTCCTGTATAGCAAAATATGAAGGCCTCTCTCTCTCTCTCTCTCTCTCACACAGATTGATTATTCCGTCGCGCGCGCGTGTGTGTAGCCGTTGCACGATCTGGGCCACGAAGACACAATTTCACTTTTTGGACCAAAGCCAATACCGCATTCCTTCGCCTTCTCCCTACTCCATTCGACTTACGTCTATGAATAAGATATATAGACGTGTATGCATAGGTGTGGGGGGCATTCAGCGGTGACGCGCACAACAATTGAGCTCGCGGAGGGTGTAATCGATGGGCTTGAGGGACGAATTATTTATTCGCGGGATTAGTCATGCTGCAGGGAGGCATTAACAGTGTGTTCAAGGTCAGTCATCTTGGCCGAGATAAAAAAAAAAAAAGGGCAAACGAGCGCTTACAAGGACGCAGCCAGTGCGTCTCCATCGTATACACACGCACACACAGAACAATAACCGTGGATCTTTGCGCTAAGACGCCGCGATGGGGCGGCGGATGAAAAAAGTTGGGGCCGGCGACGATAAATTCGGCGTCGCCTAGCCTGGC
The DNA here is from genome assembly GCA_024372645.1 of Trichomalopsis sarcophagae. Taxonomy (NCBI): domain Eukaryota; kingdom Metazoa; phylum Arthropoda; class Insecta; order Hymenoptera; family Pteromalidae; genus Trichomalopsis; species Trichomalopsis sarcophagae. The sequence goes on from QLSS01000006.1 coordinate 1,850,654, forward strand.
GCCAAATTTTCCCCTTCAAGGCTTGATTGCTCTATATGTGTGCGCGAAGGGAAAAGGGCTTTTCCAGAGCCGATTAGCCGTACGTGGACGAGCGATAGGGGAGGAGTGGATTTTTCGGGAAATTAATTTTTCCGACAGCAGGAATACGACTCGATTGTTTGCCTATACTTCAAACTCTATACTACTGTACGAGTTTTTTCTCTCTCGATCCTTAGCCGGCAGTTTTATTTTATTATCCGCGAGTTGAGAGCGTTTTTTAATCGTCTCTCGTGGAAACGAATAATTCCCGGGAAACAAACTCGTTATACCCACAGTGTAGGAATTCAATGTTAGCGACTTTCGTGTCCCGAGTAAACTTTTCCCGCGACTCGGACCGCAACTGTGTGCCAAGATGTATAAACCGAGTTTGGCAAACGTAAAGCAAACCGGCAGAAAAGTCAGCGCGGAACTCTTATATTGTTGTAACATCGTTTCGCTGGAGCGAGCAATTTTCATGAAACTTTCGTGTAAAAGCTTTTTTTTTTTTTTTTTCACCGCTGTATAAACGTATACGTGCGAGAGGAAGAGAGGCCACACCGCCAGGGATTACCTAAACAGATTCTCATATCAAATCAAGACAAATCGCCCTCTACCTGGGATTTGCCGGGTTCGGTCGGGAAATAAATTCGGCCGCACTGCGTCTCTCCATCCGTCTCCTTTAATTTCGACCTGAAAAAAAAAATGGAAAAATTAAATCGAAGCCCCAGCATCCAATTACACAACTAGAAACCCCCAGCCTTTGACGTAGCAGCGTGTAAAATCCCTCGCTCTAATCCCATTTTTCCATCCCGACAAAAGCGAAAAAAAAAAGAAGAAGAAGAAGAAGAGAGGAGGCGAAATTTCCCGATAACTTTTTACGAGCCTGCCGCCGTCGTTATAATTCTATAAAAAGAAAAGTAGGAAAGCCACTTACACGAGCGCAGTGGATATCGTTATAATCGAGCGCAAAGAGAGCAAGTGTGGGAGAAAAAAAAAAAAAAACGAGGAGAAGGACGATTTTCACTGTCAGTCACGAGGTCGCCTACTTTCCCTACTGATGCACGTATATGTACGGCACAAAGGATATAGTAATTGCAGATAAGTGTGCAGCGCTGATGAATTCTATGTGTTACACACGCCGGCTGTTCATTAGGACGATAAAGCATTTGAAATAAGAGCTTTTTGTGTCATTATACCGAAAGCCGAATTTTCGCTTGCACGCGCTAAAATAAACTTTGTTATCCGAGAGTACAAAAAAAAAAAAAAGGGGGGGGGGGGGCAGCAAACGCTGCAAGCACGTGCGACGAGTCGGCGCGTGCTATAGTAACTGCGCACAGATCGATCGCGCGGCATCGCTAATTAAGCTGTCGCAATTTAAGAACCGACGAGCTATCGGTATATTAATTAGCCGCGGTATATTTGTGTTATATGGATAATGGGATGACGTTGCGGTGGGAGAGATAATTTTAGCGAAGGATGCGTGTTTTTTATGCGTTAGAGGTAGCGGTTAATCGAGAGTGATAAGAGTGAATTATACTGTAGCTGACGATGCAATTTGCTTAATCGATGTAAGCCGTTATTGTAACATTTCGCTCGAGTACACACGTTGAAGTATATTAGAGTTTTTAATTATCGGACTCTACATCGGCCGTTGGCTGGTAAAAAACGAAAAGGAAAAGTTGAATTTCTTCTTTGCCGGCTAACGATACGGTCTATTATGATACTTTCGAAAATCAATTTAGCGATACCCAAACGTGAACAGAAACTTACCCTTAAATATTTTACAATAAATAAACGTCCACGATTTGAAATCAGTAGCGCTATTAATTTGATCAAAGCAAATCGAGCCTTAATTAATCACGCGCGAGAGCGCAAATAATGCACAATACTCGAAGCTTCGATGTTTTTTATTAAGATGCAACGGCGCCGTCCTTTTTGCAGCGCTTCGTTATCCATTGCAACGAAAGCTGCTAAAATTTCACTTTATATTCTTCCTGTTAGAAAAGTGATAATAGACACTTTCATTGAGAAAAATAAAAATCTTCAATCCACGCGAAAAAGATCGATTCAAAAACTCCCGCCCCGCGGCCATCTCGATCTCCCGGCATCGGCCAATCGCGCATCCGGCCCTCCCGTGTTCAAGCTCGCGATAGGCCGCCGATCGTCGGCACGTGCAGTCAGCTGACCAGCGCGCCAGCTCCCATTCCATATCCACTCAGTAGTGTGCCGCGCCAGCACACACCGAGAGAGTGAGAGAGAAGAGTCAGACGTGTCTCTCAGCCTCTTCGCGTCTCCGCATCTTAATCATCGTCAGCAGCGGTAGTCACCCTCGACGTCGTCGTCGTCGCCGTCATCTCTGCTCTACGTCCGGTGAGTCTCACCCGTAAACTGGTAATGTCGCGACTCGTCGCTGGTATATCTAGGTATACGCGCAGGAGAGAGAGACGGAGCGAGTAGTGCTCTGGCCTATCGATCCGTGCGCCATCGCGAATATTTTCGTCCGCTCGCGAGGAAGGTGTTACTCGTACCAGTGAGATTAACTGCATAAGTGTGAGTTTAAGCGACGGGTGAGTACTCGCATCATGAAGTAGCTTACATCGCTTGTAGCAGACGGCTTCGTTTTTACTTAACACACATACACACACACACACATATACACGATCGCTTTTCCCCGGGGGTTTCTACTCGTGTTTTCGGAGCTTTTCCACTGACGAGGTAATCTCCGGCTGCTACGGGTAAGCGACTTCTCTCTCTTTCTCTCCTCCGTGTTTACCTAGTGTGCCAGGTGACGACGTACGGCTGTGCTGCTATATAGGTGGTAGACGTACAGTCAAGTTCGAGGATATAATTATTCGTGGGAGAACCGGAGGAATCTGGTTATTCGAGAGGTGCACTACTTAGGTGTGTGTGTGTGTGTATATAATCGAGTTATACGCGTCCGGGAATATAAGAGCTTTCTAGTGCACAATGAAACAATCGACACTGCAGCTGAGTTGCAAAATATGCGGGCTGACAGTCGCGTTAGAAATCAACTCTTTCTCTGTCATAACACGCACTCGACTCTCCGAATTACTCCGGGAAATCGGACGTATACAAAAGCTCTATGAATAGCAACGTAAACACAAAAAAGCAGTATAAATAACCCTAGTGAAATAAAGCTGCTGCAGCGTAAAGGCACTTTTCCCCGCGTATCTATATAGTGAGCACAGCGCTTATAAGAGCGATAGTGTAAAACCGGCGTAATGACACCAGGCAGCGCAGCAGCAGCAGCGCGACTCGCGGAGGAAGGGCTACGCCTACATCAGCCGCTCACGTGAGAACAACCCGACGGCCGTCGTTTCTCGCTCAGACATTTCGGAGCTGCAGTCTTCGCTCTTTGCTGACTCTTTTTTCACGAGATCTGTACAGCAAGTGTCTCTCGTGTTTTTCTCACAGTCGAGTGCGAAAAGGAGATCACCAGGTGAACTTGGTAATAATCGATCAAGGGACACGTATACTCGGTTTTTCCCTTTTTTTTTTTTTTTTTTTTTTTTTTAATAATCGTTCTCCTTCAACAAGTGGGTGACGGACGTCTTGGTTTCGACGATTTCGGGTCGGTCGATTAGAGTTGGGTGTGTGGCACAGTGGCTTTTTGGCTGGCTGCTGTCTCGTGAGAGAGAAGACGTACGGCGCGTCACGTGATTTTCAATTGAGTGGATTTCTACTGCTGATGTACTGCTATAAGCCGTTTGGTGTACTATGCTAAAAATATTTTGATTTTGACAGGCTGCGGCTGGGGATTTTAGCTGTAGATAGTAGTTTTGGGTTCATCAGGGTAGAAAGGGGAGTGACTGGTTTTGAGAGAGTGCTGTTTCTGTTGCAGATTGACACAGCAACATGACGCTGCCAAAGATTGCTAATGTCGAGAAGGAGGCAAAGTTCGGATATGTCTACGCTGTATCCGGACCTGGTGAGTTGGAAATTCTTCTTTGATGTTTGCAAGCGATGGTATCCGTAGGTGCTCAATGGATACTCGTCTGTTTCAGTCGTCACGGCAGAGAAAATGTCTGGATCAGCTATGTACGAGCTGGTTCGTGTAGGCTATGATGAGCTGGTAGGAGAGATCATTCGTTTAGAGGGGGACATGGCTACCATTCAGGTAAATACAGCTTGCAATAGCTCAGACTTCTACTATAGATTTTCCTCATGGATGTTATCTGATAATCAAACTTCCATTGATACAACAGGTGTACGAAGAAACCAGCGGTGTCACGGTTGGAGACCCTGTGCTCCGAACTGGTAAGCCCCTGTCCGTAGAGTTGGGACCTGGTATTTTGGGCAGCATCTTTGATGGTATCCAGCGTCCACTGAAAGACATCAACGAACTCACCGGTTCCATTTACATACCCAAGGGTGTCAACACTCCTGCCCTGTCGCGTACCATAGCCTGGGAATTCAACCCACTGTACATCAAGAATGGAAGTCACATCACTGGAGGCGACATGTACGGTATTGTACACGAAAATACTCTGGTTAAGCATAAAATGATTCTGCCACCAAAAGCCAAGGGTACTGTTACCTACGTTGCTCCAGCTGGCAACTACACAGTTGAGGTGAGTGAACAGTGACAACAATAGAGATGGATTACTTACTACTACTTGAAGATGATGCTGAATGTACGTTTTATTTATAGGATGTTGTCTTGGAAACAGAGTTCGATGGAGAGAAGACCAAATACACTATGCTCCAGGTAAATATTTAGACCTTCTACTAAAATTAAATGCCTCTTGCAGTTTCAATCAGCTCTTTCATTGACGCGCGTCTATTTTTAGGTGTGGCCCGTACGTCAGCCACGTCCAGTCACAGAGAAATTGCCGGCCAATCACCCTCTGCTCACTGGTCAACGTGTCTTGGATTCCCTCTTCCCCTGTGTTCAGGGAGGTACCACCGCCATCCCCGGTGCTTTCGGTTGCGGTAAAACTGTCATCTCGCAGGCTCTGTCCAAGTACTCCAACTCCGATGTCATCATCTACGTCGGTTGCGGAGAGCGTGGTAACGAGATGTCTGAGGTACTGAGAGATTTCCCCGAGCTGACTGTCGAAATCGACGGAGTTACCGAGTCCATCATGAAGCGTACCGCCCTGGTCGCCAACACCTCTAACATGCCTGTCGCTGCTCGTGAAGCTTCTATCTATACTGGTTAGTGTTGATCGAATTTCATCGATACCATTTTTTTGGGGGATGAGTACTGAAAGATTCCTTTTGTTACTAGGTATTACTCTGTCCGAGTACTTCAGAGACATGGGTTACAACGTGTCGATGATGGCTGACTCGACCTCTCGATGGGCCGAAGCTCTTCGAGAAATTTCCGGTCGTCTGGCTGAGATGCCTGCCGATTCCGGTTATCCTGCGTATCTTGGTGCTCGTTTGGCTAGTTTCTATGAGAGAGCCGGAAGGTACGTACCCGATGCATGCCTTCAAACTAATAAATTCACCATGGGACAATGTTGTAACTGAAAACTTTGTGTTTCAGAGTCAAGTGTCTGGGTAACCCAGACCGAGAAGGTTCCGTCAGTATTGTAGGTGCTGTATCACCCCCTGGTGGTGATTTCTCTGATCCCGTTACCAGCGCTACCCTTGGTATCGTACAGGTAAGACTCTAACACAGTTTTGTTATCACGAAACGACATTAGGTACTCACGACTTTGCTATTTCTAGGTGTTCTGGGGTCTCGACAAGAAGCTCGCTCAGCGCAAGCACTTCCCGTCCATCAACTGGCTCATCTCCTACAGTAAATACCTTCGTGCATTGGACGACTTCTATGACAAGAACTTCCAGGAGTTCGTGCCTCTTCGTACCAAGGTCAAGGAAATCCTTCAGGAGGAAGAAGATTTGTCCGAAATCGTGCAGCTCGTCGGTAAGGCTTCTCTTGCCGAAACTGACAAGATCACCCTCGAAGTCGCCAAGCTGTTAAAAGACGATTTCTTGCAGCAGAACAGGTAATTTCTTATACTATCCTTTGCTCAATTAAATTTTAGAGCTGCAACTGAATCGGCAAATATTTCTGTAGCTACTCGCCATACGATCGTTTCTGCCCATTCTACAAGACCGTCGGTATGCTGAGAAACATGATTGCCTTCTACGACATGGCCAGGCACGCTGTTGAATCGACGGCACAGTCTGACAACAAAATCACATGGAACGTCATCCGAGACAGTATGGGAAATATTCTGTACCAACTCAGTTCCATGAAGTTCAAGGTAAATATCTATAATTTTCTTTGTGACGTTAGGTTATTCGCAAATTCTTACGTAACTAAAAACTACATTGTGTTAGTATATTACTACGCACTTCAAATCAGTTGTCATCTGGCAAACTGGCAAATACGTCATGTATATAGATAAAGCGATCGCTTATCTAATTCCTTAACTATGCCCGACCTTATCAATTTTTATATTAATATTCGAATCAAATTTGGACCTTTGTAAATAAAAATATGAATTTTTAGGACCCTGTGAAAGACGGCGAGGCGAAGATCAGAACTGACTTCGATCAGCTGCACGAAGACATTCAGCAGGCGTTTAGGAATTTAGAAGATTAAATTTTCGCAATATTTATGTGAAATTCTTGTTATCGTACTGCCTGGAGTTCCAGTGTGAAAACAAAAATGCCGAATACGGGAATTATTCCAGTTGCAGTCGTTTGGGGTTGTTCCAATTATACAAAAAAAAAATCATGCCGTCATACCACAAAAATTATATAAAATAATTTTAAAAAAGATTAATGTGTAAGGAAATGTGAGAATACCGAGAGAAGATGAGAGCGGTCGTGTTTGCTGACTGGTGGCTGTTTGATTTTATTAGGCCAAAGTAGTGTTATTATTAATTTTTTTTTTTTTTTTCAAGAGAAAAACACGCTTCACGCGCGGAGAGTGCTATCAAAACATTCCATAGCATATCCGAACGCCACGGAAATCCTGGCTTAGAAAATTTTATTGAACGCAATTCAGAATAGTTTATTGTGAATGAATTGTTTTTTTGCGATCGACTTAATTTTTAATCTGAGTTTTATCCAGACTGCAGATAAAAGAAAGTACAGTTGGTGTTTTTTTTTATTATTTATTCAAGTGCGATGATTCAGTAATTATGTATTAAAAGAAAAGTATTCGACCCTATTGAATTCTCTTTAGGGGACAAATAGAGATAACCTAAATCTTTAAAAGGTCTAATTGTTTTATGGTGTGTATTGCACGTTCGTTATGTTTCAAAGAAGCTCAAGATTTGTCAATTGAGTTGTATAGCCTTGAAATAAGTAAGATTCAAAATATTCTGTCTATTTGTATTGTTTTCAATGTAGTTTTCTAATCGGGGCGCATACCTGACTAACCATTAGTTATTAAGTGCAAATATTAGTTTCATTTTCAAGAGCACGAAAGAAAGTATTTCCTGGCAACTAAACATACAGAACAACTGCTAAATAAGTTTATTTTTTGCATATAAAGATATAATCACGATTGAGATGACTCTTGAATAGTTTTTGAAAATGTACTCAAACCAATGCAAAGTATTTTGGAAACGAAACTGACGTGATTCGACGAATAGAATGCTTTAGTTTTTTAAAACAAAAAAGGAATGATAGAGCACGTTTTTGAATTGAAAAATCGTATTAACATTCTCCACTCCTCACTTTCTTCCATCCTAATTTTATATAGTATACGGGATACTTGCAATTAGTCGTGCGCTTTGAGATGTGTACATTTCCCTTTTCTCGTGTACGCGCCAAAAATAAATTATGCGATTGCATAAAATATGAATCAAGTCTTAGGACCGATACTTAAAAGGTAAACAAATAACGAATCAACGATGATGTTAATCTCGTTGCTTATTAATCGAGCCTCTTATAGATTATATTTTATCCTTCCCCTCACGCATAATAAACAGATATGAACAAACAAATAATTACTCGTTTATAGTTTGAAACTCGGCGATTTGAGAAAGACTGTTGTACATAATTATAGATCTACGTCTGTACATAAATCTAATGGATTAGGTATGATAGTAGATCAGATAGAAAGAGAAAAACTTAGATTTTGTGAACATTTTTCAAAAATGATGATTCATCTTTGATCGTACACAGATTAACGACCGCATAATTATGTGCAGAATTTTTTCTCAATATTCGAACCGTTATTTTTTCTCTGCAAAAATGTCATTCGATCGCTGTACATAGATAATAACTATATCACACTGTTCATCGTGACTATGAATTAGCTGATTAATCTTTCGATGAGCTCTAAGCAATAGAGGAATAAAAAATCATTAGAGAGAAAGCGAACTCGAGACCGACTCGCACCTGCTGTCAATACACATCCCATTCAAGACAATAAAAACAAGAAAAATTGAGCAAATGGGACACCCCTAAACGTCATCTATATTTGAATGAAAACGACAAAAAAAATCATGTGTTTCTAATAATTGTAAACTATAATTCCTATATTTTAACGACGATCGTGGATGAAATCTCAAATCAAGTACGATCTCCGTATGCTACCGTTTCCTTGGCACAAAGTCTTTTCGCTCAGACCAGCAACTACTCGTGATCCATGTGAATCGATTTTTCTTCGTTCAGTCGCATTGTTCACGAGTAATGCTTTCTATACTGGTACATAAGACGAAAAATTGTAATCGTTAATTCTTGAAAAACAAAATAGCCAGAGACTTTGTTCCTCGGGACCACACAATCGAAAACTCGCCATCGATTATCTATTATGCGTACCAATAAACGATTATTATTACGTCAAAGCTGTTACACAAGTCATGGAAGCGTTGTAATGAACCGCGCGAAAAATTGTTCTTGGCCGTTACAACTATATAATAGACGCAATATATCCAACTTTGTGCATTTCTTTCGGCCAACGACAATCCCCGAGTCGACTTCACTTTGAACTATGCACAAAATACGACAAAAAAAAAACAAAAAAAAAAAAAAGAAAAGAAATAGCAACTATTAAAAGCAACGATCAAGAATAATATGTATACAACCCTATAATCATTGTACAATACATTATAACAAGAAAGAATATCCGCGCTGCGAGGAAAAAAGCTCTCGGTCCGTCCGTACGCGCCCGCGAACACCCCACACGCAATATACAAAAGAATTGAACACATGGCCTTGGCGTCGCGATTTGGGCGCGTAGGTCGGACCATCGACAGGTTTTTTCTTATTCGCGCACTGAGAGAAAGATATTTGAGAGATAAATCTGTATTGAGTCGTGGAGTATTATTATTATCTATTGTATCATATATATTATTATGTTATGTAAACGTAACAGAAAGTATACATAGGCGTTAAATAATGTTATACAATGTTAATATAGACAGTTTTAAGAATGGTAGGCTAAACAAAAAAAATTAAATAAAACGAAGAAAATGTCAAGGTGCTGGGTATCGCAGTTGAGGAAAGACTACGAGAGAAGAGTTGAAGATGCAAAGAGGAGGCTCTCCATTATGTCCAGTTCCAGCAGCTTCAGTATCATTTCCATTGTATGATATGTAAAAAAAAAAAACGAATAAAAAGCTATGCACAATATATTGATGGTGTTTTGTATCATTCTCGGAGTAAATAACGTAGACAACTCTGATTGTTTTTAGATTTCTTTTCAATTTAATAATAGTATAACAATAACCCCGCGATATATACATCAACGATATATTACAATGTCAATTACAACTCATGTTTCGCATAGATTCTAAGTCAGTTTTGCGTCGTACATTGATTCGAGAAAATACAGAGATAGGTTTTTTTGTGTATGTTTAGCTGTGTAACGTCAAAAAAAGTTTAAAACGCCAACTGTGCGAAACTTTATAGTAAGTCTTAACTCAGTGGCTATAGGACTACTTATTGCAAGCTGATAACGCGTTATACATCATATAATTGTCCTTTGCTCATTAGCATCAGACGTTTTTATCGATGTTTCGAAGGCTTTTTGTGCTGGCAAAAATACGATTAATTACATTTCCAGATTTCTGTTTTGCGTATAACTATATTGTCTTTAGTACAATCTGAAACTCTGCATATTCTACGAGGCAGAATACCGCCGTTCTTTCAACAGTTCAACGATTCAAAGCTAACTTCTATCGAAAACTCACACAAAGTATACACATATATACACGTATATATATGTATTTACAACTTTTAGGTCGTACATTCAAGTTCACGCGTACAATACAACTTTCTTTTAAATTAGATCTATTACGTTTATATAATATATTCGAAGCTCCACTGTATCATGAACCATATAGCTCCTCTACTTTACATACTTTTTTGTTTTTTCGATAATGCGTATCCCATAAAGAAACAGTATTAAAAATAAAAAAGTTAAATGAAATTAGTACGGCTCGAAACACGAAGCAACGATATTTTTCTGTAATCCTCATATGCTTTATTTTTATGGCAATACGATCGCATATTTAAACTTTACAAGCAACGAAATAAACTGCCGTAAGATTTTCACAGCCATCTATTAAACGTTCGTTTAACGCACAGCTGATTTATTTTGCAATCTGCGATTTGAACCTTGCCTTAGAATATTAGGAATTTTGCTTCATTGTGCATAAGAAAATTAATAATAAAATACTAGATATCTAACATTTTCAAATTTAAAACATGAACTAACAATGCAGTCAATGAAAACATCAAAATATTATTTACAAAAGTACATTTTCGTTTATACCTAATAAAAAAATTAATTTCTATCATAAAATAATTTCTCAACATTATATAAGGCAACTTTTTCTCGTCTAAAAATAGAACTTTTTGAGTTGCTATGCACATCAAGATTAAGTCTGGTCTTGTAGATTTGACAAAGAGATGTTTCTTGCTTTGTTTTGCAAAAAAAGGCTTATTTTTTACGAGGAAAAAGAAAAGAATGCTTGAAGCATTTTTATGTACAGAAAATAATTACTATAGGCTAATTGCTCAAAGAAGTATGCATAAGTTTATAATTCTTGTCTTCTAATGTGGCTTTGAGCTGTGGAGATTTCAGCATCTTAAAATACCACTACGAGTACTTGTGGTAATTACAATATAAAAATTATAAAAAAAAAAAACTGATATCACGATTATCATGCATTGTGGTAATCCCTCATTCTGTATGTCTATTTCACAAAAGGTGTCTCTAAAAAAATACTAAAAAATCATAGTAATTCTACTAAAGTTCTAAACATTGTAAAAACAGAGATTTTTTAACTAAAAATCAAGTTATAACTCATAAAAGGAATCAAATTTTCGTCTCTTACGTTAGATACTTTAACACTGCCGACACAAAATATATTATTTACAAAGTTGGCAACTGCGACTTCAGATGTAAGTTTTCTCGTCTGAGTTGAGCTACTGCCTGTTTTAACGCCGCTACCTCCTGCCGAAGTTTCTCGTTGTCTCGCAAACATTGGCCCATAGATTGATTAGCCGTTCTCAGTTCTGTTATATATTCACATGCTTTGGCTAAGATTCCTCCTTTACTCTGTAAAATGAAAGAACTCATTGTCATACCACTGCTTGGTACTACATGACCCTACCAAGTTTTGAATCTAAACGAAGTGCGATCAAAATTATACTGCTATAGTAAAACAAACAATAAGTTTACATACCTGAGTTTCATAGTTTGCTTTTCCACCTCCTTCACCACCGCTGCCGCTGCCATTTGTGTTGGAACTGCATTCAGGAATTATCTTTCCAAGTTTGGCAATCCAGTTATTGATTTTGTCTCGCCGTCTGCGTTCCACTTCATTGTGAGTGGCTCTTCTCCTGTCATCCCTCTGCAAAATGATCAGTTATCAAGTTTCTAATTATTGTGATTCAATCAGCAAATAGATTTGAAATCAGTTCTATTCTCACCTTTTTCAATCCAGTAGTGGCGGTGCGAGGTGTTTCTACTTGAATAGTAGCGGTTGCTCTTGGAATAACAGATCTAGATGTTTGGGCAGTTGTAAAAACATCGTTCGCACTTCCAATAACATAGAACTGACCATTTATAGGAGATGTTAAAACTTGCAGAGGAGCCTGCGTTACATTAGGTAGTTCTATTTCAGTATTGGGTGCTCCATTGACATGAACAACTCTATAGGCAAGAGTCTCCTGGTACCGCATACCATCTTCACCCACCGCATCTGATAAAATACAAAAAACATTGTAACTCACAACACCAATAATTTCTCAGTCATAAACTATAAGTCTCACACTCAACAGTGTTGAACCAATTAAATTGACAACTCACCATCGCAGTCGACGATCTCGGCCTCCTCGATGACGATGCTGTTCTGCTCCTCTTTGGTAGCAACATTGCTGCACAGAGAACACACAAGAAACCACGTTAATCATCATCATCATCGTCACCGTCGCAAGCAGCAGTAGGCAGCACCGCTATACACACAACAAGTAGTGCCAAACGGTGAAGAAACAAAACGATCCTCGTTGACAAAAAATCCAAGATCGTCTCCACTAATACAGAGGCACATGTAAGTGCACACTCGCACAGAGAGGTGAGACTATCGATAAAAGAGGGAGAGAGGAAAATGCGCCACAGGCGCGCTTATAAAGTGACCTTGAGGAGCCGCGGATGCGAGAGGGACGAGGTTGGGACGTGTCTGGGAGGTTAAACCGGTGTCGTCGGTATTAACCACAATTACCTGACGTCCTGCTGGTCGAGGTGCTGCTCCAGGATGTCCATTTCCATGGGCTTGAGCTGACTAAGCGTTTGAATTTTGTCGAAATTCACGTGAGCTGGTCACGGGACACGGTAACGAGGTCATGTGGTTGCCAAGATGGCCGGGCCGAGTCGACGCGCGCATCGCGCAACTCCGCCGATTTCCCCTCCACTTTTTTAATTGTGCAGCTTATTGCGATTGCGATGCGCGCGCCGATGCGTGACGTGCGCGTTGCGTTTTTTTCGGATCGATTATATATATATGCGATTACTGGAATTTTTATCGACTGACGGATAGACAGTTATCTAACTCTTGTCTCGTTTGTTATTTTGGGCTTTTTTAAAATTTTTATATCAAAATTTAACGTTGATCGATAGTATATAGACAAACGACCATTTTCGGCAGTCAAATTTGCGCTTGCATGAAGCTCTTAAAATCACTGACAATCTTTGTATTCCCATTTTCCTTTGTTTTCTCGATTAAAAATACAAACAAGTAGATAATATATAAATGTCTTGTATTTCATTAAATACTGCCATAATTGAACAATACAGTTAACCGTTTGCGTGCAAACAAACATATTCTAAAAATAAGGAACTACGCACAAATAATAATAACGTTTCGTCATTCTCACAAATCAGTTGCGTCACGTGGACCCTGCCCGCGGGGCATCAGTTCGCTCGCAAACTTCTGCAGAACGCTTAGGTTATGCTGGCAACCAAAAACAGTGATTGCAATTCAGTTTCGTCAAATTCGAATTTAGAAACAAGTCGTTCGAAACACAGAAAAGCCAAAAAATGTTCTTATCGCGAAGAGTTCTTAGCCTGGGCTTGAGGATGACGTTGAAGCACCTGCAGGACAACGTGACCACGATGCAGAACCTGCGAAAGCCCTCGATTTTCACGATCCAGCACAATAACTTCTCTTTGTCCAGAAGAATATGGGCAGAAGCCAATAATCAACCAGCACTGGAAGAAGAAAAGAAGCAGGAAGAGCCAGAGAAACAGCAATTGGGTACGATAGAAGGAAAGTTACAGTTAGCCTTTACTTGCAAAAAGTGCAACACTCGCAACAGCAAGATCATATCCAAACATGCCTATCAGAAGGGTGTTGTCATCATTCGCTGCGATGGATGCAAGAACAATCACCTGATCGCTGACAACTTGGGATGGTTCGAACCTGGTGGTACCAGGAACATCGAGAGTATTCTGAAGGAAAAGGGAGAAACTGTGAGGAGGATACGGAGCGGATACGATGGCCACTTTGAGGCTGTTGTTAACGAAGAGGTCTTGAGGATTCAGCGGCAGATAAAGGAGGCACGGTCTGAAGATGGAGTTAAGCTGGTTGAAGAGGTTGAGGAAGTTGTCAAAGTGAAGTACGAGAAAGTTGGAGAACCAAAAAATTAGATATAGAATTAGATTGTATGTTTTGTTGTATAAAAATTTATTGTATATTTTTGTTACATAGGTACGAATGTTTTCTTTTCACTTTGTAAATATACAAATAAAATAAGGTTTTTGTATAAAAAAACGCTGTTTTTGACACATTAGTCAGACAAGCTCAGCTAGAACTTACATAATGAATTTCACTCACTGAAAGTACTGTAAATGCAATGCTGTAGAACTTTTTTATTAAAAGCTAAGGTAAAACTACTCATTTTTAGAATCACTTGTTTGAGGATTTGCAATTTTTTAGACAATTAATTATAAAAAAAATATGTGATTTCATATAAAAGTTCTATTTTAATAAAACAATATAATAAAAATTATTTCAGGCACAATTCATTTATGGTAGGATTAAAAATTTTTTGAGCAATGAAAAAAAGCTAAACAGACGTGATGCGCTACGTTTGATAAATGTTGAAGCTAAAAATTCTGAATAAGCTAAAATTATTGGTCCTGCAAAACTTGTCCTTCCCTACAAAATTACAAGGTACAAAAGAGACTATCAGCATTGATTGTTGACTTGCTAAAAATTTCAAACTCTACTTTTGATTTTCATTATGGCAAACCACAAGTTACAAAAATTTCTCGTTTATGCTTATAGTCTCGTACATCATTCTTTGGTCGCTCTTATACATATCACGTTTAGACACTTTAGGTACCTCATAACCTACACTTTAAGTATGAAAGTGAATGCAATATATATATAAAATATCATTTAAAAATATAAACCTATTCTGATATTTATCAGAAGTTAATTCGATGTAACAATAACAACAAGTATAATTATTTGACAAAGTCATAGTAAGTACACTGGTTCAACTCTGAGAGTTCAAAGATCTGATAAGATTTTTTTTAAAATTTGGTTAAAGTTTCTTATCCTATTACTAACAATAATAATTACGATATAACAATAAGACACTAGATCAGAGTTGCGATCAGTCAATAAATGTACAAGACATGGTCAGATTTGAACAAGGAACAAGATCAATATCGCATAAACAAAGTATAAGAATCACATCGGAATTTAAATACTAGTTAAAATATTTTTTCCTTAGCACAAAGGTAAGGCGTTAAATTTCTTAAAATCAATTTGACCATGATGAGATATGAGTAGTTCTGAATCGTGCTTAAATTTGTATAGGATATCAAAAATATTAAATTTTTGTATCAATCAAGATCTTATTCATTTATAAAAAAAAAAAGAGTTTGATAAAGAGTACTGCCTATATAACTATGACGCGCGATATCATGACACTTTTTGACTAAACATTGTGCTAATGGCAGTAAGACAGTTCAACTTTTTCGCGTTATTGAATCGATTTTAAGTAACTTAAAGCTATCAAACTTATTGAGATGGTTTCTAAACTCTTTTAGGTTTCGATACGATGGCATATTCACTGTCGTTAATAATTTTGTGTTTTGGCTCCAATGGATTGGTAGATGACGTCGAAGCATTGGATTTCTTTCTTATCATACCGTATCCATGATGACTGTCATCAGCTAATCTGACCGCATTCATATCCTCGACGACGTCGTAATTATTACAGCTAGGATTCGAGTCCAGTGATATTTGAGACATTAGCTGGGAATTTTGAGACATAGTCGAGCAGTTTGGAGTTCTGTATCCTGGTTTATTTTTGCTTTTATAAATCGATCCGAAGTGCTGTAGTCTATCGTAGTCGGGAGGATCGTTCGGACTTGGAATATTGTGTATAATTGACGAAGAATTACTCTTCATGGAATTTTGCGTGGACGACGGGAAGGTCATAGTTTCGTAATGTGGATCTTCCAGACTGTCCTTCTCGTTCTTTATCTGTTTTGATTGCTTCAGCCTTTCTGTGTGTGGTACACTGTCCATTCCATGGGTTCTCCATGCATCACTTCTGACTTCAACTAAATCATAGGAATGTTTTTCATCGTTGGTGACGACAATGTTCTTCCTGGGTGGCTCAGGAGACGTGGGTGAATTCAATCTTCTGTATTTTCCGGATGTTTGCAAATCCAAGATTTCGGTATCGTACGTCTTTTTATCTATTTTCGATGTAAACACGGGTTTTCTCGGAGGTTTTATAGGCTTTGGCTTGGCTGGTAATGGTGGCTTGACAGGTTCTGTCGGAGATATTGGAACGAGCAAAGGCTTTTGTGAACTTTGAGAAAAAGATGGAATGTCTAAGTCTATGAGATTTTTCGAACTATTCATTGATGGCGGCAGGGGTGAACGCGATCCTGCTTCCATTGATAAGGCAGCATGAAATTGAGCATCGTTATTTTCTACAGTAGGGCTATTCTCACCATTGAGCATCTGCTTCATTTTCGTCTTATTGGATACAAAGCACCTGAAAATGTCTAATTGGTTCTTGTGTTCTAAGCAAAAGGCACCTTCTCCTGAACCGCATCTTCTTCCCGCTTCAAAAGTAAACTTTCCATCCCTGTATCCATATTTCCTGATGTATTGGTAGGGCCAGGTGTACATCATTCTGTTTCCATCCATTAGTTTCATTTCAGTGGCTCCCACTATGAGGGTATAATTTTTCCAGAGCTCCAGACCACACTTTCTTGAAGCATCTGTTTCTGCTATTTTTACAGAAAACACACCTTCGCCACTCGTGCAGTACAGATCATTGTCTTCCTCTACGGTTAAATTTGAGGAATCATCTTTGAATGCAACAGATTGAAATGCACCTATCCAGTTAGCCATCTCAGCTTCGGAGCAACAGCCGAAGTGATGGACTCCAGTTTTTGTAACCAGCTATGAAAACACGTTAATTAATATTCAAAGTTGTACAAAAACAAGTTATTATTGATTCTAATTTAAGGTACATTAATTTCATGATAAAACCCAATGCAAAATTACTTACAGTGAAAACATGGGGTTGGTTGCTTGGTGCAATTTTAACACAAGCTTCTAGAGTAATTATTCGCTGTGTGTGCTGTTGAGTTATAGCTTCCTCTTGATTGTCATAAATCTCTAGCCGCTGTATGCCATACTTGCTGGCTCTGAATATTTGGCAAAATTTCTTGTGCCATGTTTTCTGGAAAGTGAATTTTTGAATTAATAAAATTCAAAATTACAGTTAGCCACATTTTAAAAATAATCAATCATCGACCAGAGCTTTGATATATAAAATCAAAATAACTGTATTCTTTGTAGGTTAAGAGCAAAGCATGAGTCATCAATGATTCATGCAGTTTTTAAATTTGAGTGCACTCACACTTACGAATCAATTTAAAAAATCTCATTAAACATAAACTTTTATTCACACTGAATTGCAATTATATACGTATGAAACATTAATTTTGAAAATAAAATATTTTCCTCTGGCAAAAACCACATATCAGATGTTTGCACTCTGGTATCGTTTGAAAGTGTGAAAACTGCTTCATCTGAGTAAAAATTTGCTATGCAAAGACTGGAGAAATTATCAGCACAGACAGGATACAAGTGATAAATCCCACAAGCATGATTCAGAGCAGATATTGAAATGTTTGATCACGAAGCGCGAATGAGCCATTCGGCGCTTTTTCTTTCCTTTTTTTCGTGAAAAAATCTGATAAGTTACGAATTTACGAATAA
The DNA here is from genome assembly GCA_024372645.1 of Trichomalopsis sarcophagae. NCBI lineage: Eukaryota > Metazoa > Arthropoda > Insecta > Hymenoptera > Pteromalidae > Trichomalopsis > Trichomalopsis sarcophagae. The sequence goes on from QLSS01000006.1 coordinate 1,868,374, forward strand.
ATAAAATGCATCCAAGCCAGCATGGATAAACAGCAGGCGTCTGCGGTATTTAATAACGTATACGGAGTCTGCAATAAATAACGATCGCTCGCCGCAGTAAAAGGTGAAAAGTATACAGCTATAACAGCACGTTCTACTTTCTCAAAAGCCATATAATTCTCTAAGCGCACAATTAGCGAAACGTCATTTACTCACGCATACAATAACTTGTCATAAAAATCCAGTGAGTGGAGGCACGTTTATAGCACTAAACAAAAGAAGGTTAACGTCCCAACGATCTGCACACTCGAGCAGAATAAAAGTAAAAACTCACCTGAGCCGCAATACGAGAATAATAATCAAGCGCAAGCTTGCAGCAAAATAAACGAGACAAATTTAAAACTTTAAGGTTAGGAAATGGCATATAAGTGACAAGATATACCGGCCGCGGAAAAAAGGAGCAATAACAAGTATAGTAACGGCTCCCCGCGGAATTTCCCGTTCTCCTTCCCTCGAACGCACGGCACAACAACAATAACAAGAGCCGGATGCAAGACCCACCTTGAGCTGTCCCAGCATGCCCTGTGGCGGCAGGAGCAACAGGCCCTGGAGCAGCGGCTCCTCGAGCTCCATGTCTTTCCTTCTCTGGCTATCTAAACTCGATGCGTCGCAGTGATCCCGAGGTCGACGCGCGAAAGTCCTGCAGCACGAGCCAAAGGGGCGCGGCGGCGGCGGCTGCTTTCCTCTCTCCCTCTCTCGCGGATACAAGAGAGAGAGGAGAGAGTGAGCGAACTGATCAGCTCCAGACGGTGCGATGACTAGACCTCCGGGTCTCGTTGTTCCTCCAGAGCCGAAGGGCTTCCGCACGAGGAAGTAGAGTAGAGCCGAGACTCGTCAGCCCATCGCGCCCGATGACTCGAGGTCTAGGTGCGACGGCGTTGATGATGCCGATGATTCCGGAGCTCGTCCCGGCTCGCTGCGTCGATCATCGGTTATACAATTGTGTTATATTTGCACTTTGTTGTCGCCAGTTCGCGAGTATCAAAGAAAATGGGTGTAGGTGAGGTATGTATAATACGACGCGAGATCGGGGGTTAGGTGAACGGGAAAACACGCGAACGCAGCCGTGTAATCACTGACACTGACTGCTGCGCGGTATATATGTATCCTATACAACGCTCTTTCTCTCTCTCTCTCTCTCTCTCTTTCTTTCTGGCGCGTATAAATTTGCACACATGTATACGCGCGACCGATGGTGTGCAAAGTTAAAAAGAATAGGTATATAATTAAACGCATGCGCGCGATCCTGCCGATGTTTTTCGAGATACTGGCCAATGGGAAGGCGAGTTTGAGTCGTGGCCGATGGTACGGGGCTTTGATTGGTGGACAGGGTATTGGCGGGAGATACGAATATCGTAATCACTTATACCCTTGTCACTCTGTGCATCCCTATAGGAAGACTTTCTGAACTGTCGAATTTTCCGAACGCAATAAAAAATAAAAACGTAATAACGCGTACAAAAGTCCATCGATGAAAAAGCCAAAACCAATCAAAGCTTCGAGCCGTATTCCGCGATAATAGATTAATTGGAACTATCACCCACTCACAGCCCCGTCGATTTTCTGCCGTTGAAAAGTTGAAATTAAAATCATCGATCGCCTGCGCACGGCTACGCATATATACGTGTCTTGTACATAGAAATGCACACGCGATTCACGGGGAAACTTGTTACAAGGAGAAAATGAACCTCATAAAAAAGTCAGGCGCGCTTCTGAAAAGTCGATCGACGGATTTTTCAAAATGTAACATTTCTCAGTCATTAATAAACTCTTTGTATATAAAATCAAACAATGCCTCCGCTCTATTAATCGATCAACGAGAAACTATAGCAAAATTAAAAATCCAACCCCTACTTGACCCAAAAGAGTCCATATTCGATCGGCATCCGCTTAGCAATTAATGACTCGACCTCTGAGCCGTCGGTCGTAACCCGGATTCGCTCTTTTTTCTCCATCAGTGCATACGCGACCAGCGGCTACTTAAAAACCCCGTGATGCTAGCTCGCGAGAATCGGTCGTCTAAAATAATGAGCTGCTCAATGTTTCATTACCGAGGGATGAGTTATAACGGACGTCGAGGACTGGTTGGAGTCAGTCGACGGGCGCGATGCTTCTGGCGTTGTTGGTACTTGGATGGATCGAGATAGGCACCGGGTACAACGACTTTCCGTCCCTCATGACGGCCAATGCCACTATGGGTCAGTTGTGCGTGAATATTTTTTCATCTTAACGAAAGTTAACCATCGACTATTCTCCGCTCGTGTATAGCCGTGATCGTGGAGAAAGGCTTTTTCAAGAACACCGACAACTACAGACACACCTTGGACGAGATCTCGGACGTCGCGAAAGCCGTCATCAGGAAGAACACGGAGATAAGCGGCATAGCCCTGCACGTCTTCGGCGACGCTGACGTCAATTTAGCTCGAGGTGAGTATATAATTTTCAACGCCGTGTGACGGACTTTTTTTTCCAAAAACGCGTCTCGTTCGCAGATTACACGGTCCTGCTGTCGGTGGCCAGCTGCCAAACGACTTGGCACTTGTTCAAGAGAGCGCAGAAGGAAAAGCTCGTTTATCTCGCCGTAACAGGTAGGTGTATATATGGTTAGGATTTTTGGAAAATATCACTCGTTAACGATAACGAATCGCCGCAGAGCCGGACTGTCCGAGATTACCGGAGGACGCGGGCATAAGTCTACCGCTGACTAATCCCGGCGAGGAGTTGCCTCAGATATTCCTTGACCTGAGGACTACCGGCAGCTTATCCTGGCCGAAAGTCAACCTCATCCACGACGAGACTTTCGGTGAGAGTATCGATCCCGTCGATCAGTAGGCGATGTAAAATTTTCCCTTCGTTAAAACTTTCATCGGAGCTTGTCAAACTTTTCAGCTCGGGACACGATCAGCCGAGTGGTGAAAGCTCTGTCGCTGGAGCTTCCGGACAAGCGTGTGAGCCTCTCGGCTCAAGCTCTGTTCTCCACGAGGTTCGAGAAGAACGAGAACGCCATGAGGCAGCGGGTTCACCGTATCCTCTCCAACTACCGCGTTGACCAATTGGGCAGTTGCTTCATGGTCGTCGTCACCGTCGACATGGTCTCGGTCGTCATGGAGGTCGTGAGTACAAGTAGAACGAGGCCGAGCTCGGTTAGACTGGCTATAAAAGATGCAATAAGCTTTGAATTTGAAATCGTTCGCGCAGGCAAAGTCGTTGCGATTGGTTCACCCGGGAAGCCAGTGGCTTTACGTCATCAGCGACGCCGCCGGTCGGGAAGCCAAAGTCGCCTCGTTCGCCGAGCTTTTAGCCGAGGGCGAGAACGTGGCGTTCGTTCACAATGCCACCAAGCGCTTAGCCAACTGCGACGTAATTATAATTGTATAATGTTTTCGCACGATCCGATGAAAATTCGCTACAATATTACCCGACGCAGATGGGCTTGATGTGCCACGTGAAGGAGCTGGTTCGAGCGCTGGCTATAAGTTTGGAAAACTCACTGCTGAACGAGCTCGAGCTTTACGATCGCGTTACCGAGGAGGAGTTCGAAGTGGTCAGGTTGTCAAAGGCCGAGCGCAAGCAGGAGATCGTTAAGAGCGTCAACGTGAGTATGGATAATCGCATCCTTCGCTCTATCTATCGCTATTCTTAGCTGATTTTTTGCCTCGTCGAGGAAAAAAGAGCTGGCGCAGCAGCTCTCTATATTTTCCGTCAAAGGGGATTTTCGGTCGTAAAGTGCGCCGTTCGATCGAAGGTTACATCGTTATATTGTTCGCCGATCGAATCGGCTCGTTGCACGCGACTGTCGATATACACACCGCTATTTTCGAGCTTCGAAAGGTTCGGCATAATGTGTTTACGAGCTATACTGCTCGAATGTTTGATAATCGAGATATTGAATTCTCGGTATGTTTCCGTTATTAATTTCAGCGTACGGATCGAGTGTACGTTGGAAAATTAATTCACGTTGAAACACTAGAGTCCTGCATTAAAATTCCCGAAAGCGAAAGCTCCATTATCTCCCGGCGAGCTCAGCCGCAGAAACCACCCGCGCTAATAGCTCGCCAAGACAGCCTTTGAGAAACGCTAATTGTTATATTTGAATAATCATCTCCGCGTTATCCGATAGGATAAAAAACAATGCATAACAAAATTCTATACCTTACACGCAGCGCGAACTCTCCTACGCGCGAGCTCGGACGAGCAGCTGCGGCAAGTGCGTCAACTGGCGCTTCAGCTCGGCCATCACCTGGGGAACGTCGTTCGCGTCGAGCGAGGAGAAGCAGCGCAGAGAGTCAGCGGAAAAACGTCGTCGGGAGGATAGCAAGAGACACGGCGAAGACGATCAGGTAGCGAAGAGCCTCGGGGTGGGCGAACTCCTCGACGCTGGTACTTGGAGCCCTGGGCCAGGGGTCAACATGAGCGAGCCGCTGTTTCCCCATGTTAAACACGGATTTCGTGGGAGAAGTCTGCCCGTTTCGACATTTCACGTGGGTCATGCGTTTTTGGACTATCCGCATCGTGTAGCGCTAGAATAATTAACGAGCTTGATTCGATTGCCGATGTGTATATATGTATATATATATATATATATATATATATATATATATATATATGCGAGGAACTAGGAATTCAATTTGAACGCGCGGCGAGAGCTTTGAAATTGCCCGGATGTATATATGCTCGTAGCTGAGCGGAGTTTGAAAATTTTAACAACTCGCTTCTCAAAATTCAGAAATTTCGTTTCTAAAATCGAATCCTGCTTTAAAAACAAATCCAGCAAAATCGCTGTAATAAGCGTATCTCCTTCCGCAGAATCCTCCCTGGCAGATAATCAAGTATTCGAATACAGGCGCTCAGGAATACGGCGGATTGATTTTCGACGTCCTGAACTACCTGAGTCTGAAATTGAATTTCACCTACACGGTTCGGCTGGCCTCGAGCCCCGCCGCTGAAGCCCCGACTCGGCTGTCGTCGACCGGCGACTCTTCCAAGGTACACACACACACACACACATATATATATATACACGTAAACCCCGGCTAGATTGAAACGGACGAAAGTTTTTATTTTCGATGACGCGCGGCCGGCTGGGATCGATATTGTATATACGCGTCGCGGAAATTATTTTTTGATGGGCTGGCTTTGCTGCGCTGCTCTGTACACTGCGAAGACACGACAAACAGGCTTTGTTCCGTTTTTCGGTATACAAAGTATATACGCACGGAGCAATAACGCGGGCAAAAAATTCCCATCGACTATATATATGTATAAAGTAGCCGACGCCCACGCGAAATCTGCGCAGAGCACGGACTCGGCGGCGATGTCGGTGGCGCAGAAGGTGCCCCAGGAGGTGGTGGAGATGGTCCGCTCGAGGCAGGTCTTCATCGCGGCTTCGGCCTTCACCGTTGGGGAGAACAGCGGGGGTTTGAATTTCACCGCCGCTATAGTCATGCAGACTTACGCTTTGCTCTCGGCTAAGCCCAAACCCCTGTCGAGGGCTCTCCTGTTCATGGCGCCTTACACTACCGAGGTGACTGTTTTCTTTTTTTTTTGGGGGGGGCTGTTGCGAGTACGTAAAAACAGTACAAACTTCTCGCAGACCTGGGCCTGCCTGACGTCGGCCCTCATCGTGATCGGGCCGATCTTGTACCTGACCGTGAAACTGAGCCCACGACCCCGTGACATCGACGACAGTCTCAGCCTATCCACGACCTGGCAGTGTTCCTGGTACGTCTACGGCGCGCTCTTGCAGCAGGGTATGTCTTTATACCGCAGGTTCGTCGATCTCTCCCGGAAAAGGCAAATATACGTTATATCGTGCGTGTGTGTGTGTGTGTGTGTGTACAAGGTGGCATGAGTCTCCCGAAAGCCGACAGCGCCCGTCTGGTGGTCGGTACCTGGTGGCTGGTGGTGATGGTCGTGGTGGCGACCTACTCGGGGAACCTCATCGCCTTCCTGACCTTCCCCCGCATAGACACGCCCATCGACAACGTCGACGACTTGCTCGCTCGTAGCGACGCTTTTCACTGGTCGTTTCCAAACGGCAGTGCTCTGGAGTCTTATCTAGCAGCAGCCGTCAACGACGATCCCAAGTACAAACAGCTTCTGGACGGCGCGGAACGTCAGGATCCGTCGAAGCCGAAGCAGATCCTGGACCGAGTCAAGACCGGTAACCAAGTGCTCATCGACTGGCGCATTTCGCTGGCTTTCCTCATGCGAGAGGATCTCATCGATACCGGCGGCTGTCACTTTCACGTCAGCGCCGAGGACTTTATGCACGAGAACATGGCCATGATCATCTCCGGGGACAGTCCTTATCTGCCGCTGATCAACGACGCGTATGTCCATCTGTTTATAGCTTCTTATATATCTTTTAGCGTAAACACGTAAGTTTACAGCGTTATTTTCCAGAATCGAACGAATGCACGAGTCGGGTCTGATGAAGAAGTGGATAACCGAGAAGATGCCGATGAAGGACAAGTGCTGGGAGATCGCGAAAACGAACCAGGAAGCCACCAATCACAAAGTCGACATGGGCGACATGCAGGGGATATTCTTCGTCCTCGCGATCGGTATATAAGCGATACTTATACTTTACGTCTTTTGCAACAACGTCGCCGAAACTTTGTATTTTCAGGCTTCGTCATCGCCGCTATCGCCATCGGCGTCGAGTTCGCCTGGCACAAGAGGAAGGAGGCGTTCGAGAGGAGCCTGATTCGGCCGTTTGTTTCCTGAAACGACGATTGTAATTTTTCTAATAAAAGGAGAAGAATAAACGCTTAAAAAAAAAAAATATCGATCATCCGCACGCGATCCTATACACCATTGTCTCCTTGCACTCTCTAAACCACCTGTTTATCCCGACTCTAGTCGTCCGCTCGCTCGTTACGTATTTAGCTGGCGGTAAAAGTCTCCCGTGATATTGCGCAACGGCGGATAATCATTCTCCCACTCGTAAATCGCCGTTCGCTCGTTTTTTTTTTTTTTCTTCTCTTCTCCTTCCTTAGCCGGAGTAGCTCTCTATGCACTTGTGCCACTGGATGGAGGCGAAACGGATGGAGGATATAATTAGGAGGCTTTTGTCTTTGGATGCTAGCGCGAGGCTTCTTCTTCTTGAGCTAAGCGAAGGCTATATGATGGTGGAATTTGTTTTTTAATCGATTTTTCCGGGTTATCGACGCGTGAAAAAGTAATAAATTCCTCGGTTAAATGTATTATTCGTATTTATTGCGTTATTTATTTACCAAAATCGTAAATCCGTTGCTCTGCGCGAAAGGGAGTCCAATGGAATAAAGTTATTTCTTCGGAGACGAACTGCAACGCAACTTCCAGGAATGGAACAATAATAAAACTCCATGAAAGCGCGTTTTGAAAAAGTTCGATGTTTTAAAATCCACCTACACCGAGGGTCGCAGCTCGCTGTGTACCTGTATATATACCACGCGGAGAAAACAAGAGTTCAGTCAGAGAGAGAGAGCAGTGGATGAAAGCACATTTCACCTGCGCCGAGACTTTTTATCTCCCTTTGTCCGACTTCGCGGAAATTTAAAGATTACAGTTGGGGAGATGTTCCGTGCAATGAAACAACAAACTTTGTACTTCCCAACGGTTATTCGTCTTTTTTTTTTCGACTCGAGAAAAATGTTTCCAGAGAGGGTATTGTCTGAGAGCTTTTTTTTTATACTTCGGCTGGGCTTTCTTCGCTGTATATTGTGTTGAGTGATAAAAAATCGATCGCGACTAATTGAGCGTGGGTGTACGCGCCGGTCTAATTTAAATAGCGTAATTGATGTCCAGCGACCCACTTTAGAGTTTACGTAAGCGGAAAAAGTCTTTCCTTGTCTACCCGAGATCGCGTTTCGCTTTGCTTATTAATCGCTAATTGTGGATTAATCGGCATTTCGAATTGTTTGCACAGACGCGATTACGACAATGTCCGCAAATGAATTCCTGCGTGTATTTATTTATTTTTTTTTTCTTTTACTTCGCAGCAAAGGGCTAAAGTTGGAGATTTTAATTAGTGTGCACGAATAAACATCAAAAGCGCGAGCATTTCTCAGAGTCTCGAAGGATTCGTAATTACATCGTACCACGGGCATTACGCGGCTCGCTTTGACGCATAATTAATCGTGTCACTTAACGACGTAGAACGAAAATGGATATCACTCTTGTACCTTTTTATCCGAAAAATCCCCTCGACCGTTATACACCGTATGTAAAGTAGAGCGTCGCGAGGTAACGATGCGGAGAGAATTCAATATCAGCGGTGTGTATATATACCGTATCATCAATTTGAAAAATCCGCCTACTCTGCGGCTTAGCCTTGAACAAAAGAGCCGGTTTTTCAAATATATATTCCCGTCCTTTTTTCGTAGCTCCGCGAGGCAGCTAATTAGCAGACTTGTAACGAGAACAGCGCATTGTTGCAGCGACAAAGGAAGTTTTCGAAAAAAATTAACCCTTTGACTCACATAGTCGGCACAGTAGCTCTAAAATAGAAATCTAATTAGTATAAAAATCCAGCGCAGCCTTCCCTTCGATTCGAGAAGATTCGATCGACCATCGTCTCGAGGGTCAGCGGATGGTTGTGAAAAAAACTGAGAAATTTTCACCGAGCGCGACCTTGTCTGAATACAATAAGCCGACCGGCGTCAGGGGGAGAAGCAGCCGATCCGACTTTTCTCCGGGGCCCAACGCGCTCCGATCCTCAGTCCCACTGCGTCGCGCTTACCGATCGCTACCGATCTTCCACAGAGTCGGAGGATTGTTTCGAGATCGCTGTAATGCGCTTTCGTTGTACGATTCGCTAATTTATCAAACAAAAGCCTGATTTTCTCTTTAACAATTTTTCATCCGATCAAAAAGAAACTTTGAAAAGTTCAAGTGCAGTTCGGACCATGGCAACTTGTTAGTGCGTATATCCAGTCGAACCTACAGAAGACATGGTCGGCTACGTCTCGTGGGTCTGCGGCGTCTTCGTCGCGGGATGTATCCTGCAGCCACGTAATGAAAAAAAAAATACATTTACTCTAAAGCATGCGTCAAAAGCGCAACGTTCTTCGTTTTTTATTTCTCTTCTCAAAGCGGATTCATACGAACGAATGCAAAGTACGGATGCAGATTGTAGCTGCATAAAAGCTCGGCCTTAAAATTATGTATAAAAAAGTAAGCACAGCCTGGAACGCGGGATGATGCATATAATAATACGCTTTTACGGCTGCATTTTTAAAAATGACTTTCTTCCTTAACAGCCTCTCGTTATAACGCGAATTGCGTCATTTGTAAATGAAACACGAATCTATTAAATCCGATTTGGGTTACTCAAACACTTCGGGCCTCGCCGAGGCATGAAGAGAGCCGTAAGTTCCGGATAATTAAATTCAAATAATCCCGTAATCAGCGTGCGGCCGACTGCGCTGACCGATATTATGTGTATAATTGCATGGAATTAAGACGGGAAATACAAAGGCTATTTTGTCCTGCGGCAATATGCTATGTACATACGTAGGGAAAAATAAATACATAATTGTCGAGTTTTCGTGCCATGAATTATTCATTCTTGGTATACCCGTATCAATGATAAATAAGATGACCCTTTGCGGGATCGTAATACATACCGTTGCGTGATTCATCTCTCGCAGAAGTAATGTAAACACACTCACGCGAAGGATCCAATCGACTAATCGACTTCGGTATTATTTCTCCTTTGATAAAAATCCTGCCGTTTCAACGGAGAGCTTCGGCAGAACATCAGCGATTCCTTTGTGCGCATATTCTTCGCTCGCGCTCGCCTTCTGACATAAATCAAATCCGAGCTTTTCCTTAGAAAAGCTCTCGCAAGCTCGATGGATCAAAGTCAGCTGGGTATGCGGATTTTACTCTAGCTCTCTGCGTTGGAAGATAAGAAAGACCGATTCTTTTAAAATATCACGATATCGGCTGACTGTCGCCGACACCGCGAACCTTGTGTCGGGCTTGAACGATGTCGAAGTGCGCTTTTAAAAAATGATTATTTCAGCGTTTTCGAATATTCGATAATTTTATCTTTTTAATTCTGAATTCACTCTTTAAATATCCATCTGATCGTACTCGATATAAACCCGATGTTTATTCGGTTGAAAATCTTGAATTTCCAAAACCGATTGAAGAATAAAATCGATCCACACACCTGTGTACAAAAATAACTCGCCGACAGCGCACAAAATTTCCTTATCGTCGCATAATCGTCGCGGCGGACCTTAAGTATACGCGCAGTCGACGAAGCCCTTATCGCTCGATTTATATACGGGCAAAGAGGCAGTTAACGCCGCTACTTTTTTTTTCTCCCCACTGCGCGTGTTTGCACTACGGCAATTTTGCGTAACGACGCCGTACATGTGTATGTATACTCACATACGCGGCGATGTGTAATTATGGCGGAGAAGGTTGAGCTGATGGGATAGTGTGAGAACGAGCGTTACAACGGGAAAGAGGCTTTTATTGAATGTGATTATTACTAGAGAGGCTTTTTGTACTCGTTATGCGGATTTTGTCGTTATTCGAAGCGCGCTGATTGTTCGTATGGATTGATGTATGGGAAATAGGTTTACAGCGGTATAGCGGAGTAAACTGATTTTTGGAAACCGTTTATTTACTTAAGCGAGTGGAAGGTTCGCGTTATGCACAGTATTGTTGGAAACGAGTTTCACAACGGTACTGTCTAATTTCAGCATCGCCACCGGTACACGCGCACTACCACAACCCTTACCACCAGCAGCAATTTCAGCCATGGCATCGACATCGACCTGCTCCCATACCTCGTCGTCCGGTCGACCTGATGACCGACGTCATCAACGACCTGGGAACAAGGGTTCTCCAACAGTACATCGAACCCGGTAACGTTGCCTTTTCACCTGCCGGAATGGGATTCATTCTGGCGGCTCTTTACGAAGGCTCGACCGGACACAGCAGACAGCAGATAGTGGACTGTCTAGGTTTGCCTCGTGACAGGAACGTCGTCAGGGTCGGCATGAGGGATATCCACAGGAGGTTGCGGGTGAGTGTCTAAACACGCGCATAACATCTAATAATAAAGTGTAACATCGTAATGACTTTTCTATAGACGTACCTGAATCCTGACGGTTTCCTCGGCGGCCTAAACCTGAACCGCGAGAACACGACGCTCCGACCTGACTACGAGAACATCCTGCGCTTCTACGGTTTCGACCTGAGCATCGACCTGTCGAACTTCACAGCCGACAACACCGGTAACTTTGGTCTCAGAGGTTCCAGCACGACCAACATGCCACCCATGACCAGTCAGACCCAGATGGCCACGACCCCACCACCAGGATCCACGATGATGCCTAACGGAGCTGCCGCTGGTCAGACTCTGCCACCGGGTTCCACGATGATGCCTAACGGAGCCGCTGCTGGTCAGACTCTGCCTCCTACTACCGTACCACCCGCGATGAACGGAGGCATGGCTGGTGGGTTTTGTTTATTTATCTAATAGATAGGTATCAATGAGCTGCGATAACGATGTTTTGGATTCAGCAGGCACCACGATGCCCCCGACGACCCAGGCACCGGCGGGTATGACCACTATAGACACTTCGGTGGTGCTGATATCGACGACTCAGGCAGGTGCCCAGACGACGATTCTACCTGCCGCGCAGACTGCCACCACTGGGGCACCTACCACCACTATGGCTACCGGTGCAGCTCAGGCTGCTTCTACGATCATGACCTCGACATTGGCCACCACCACGACGATGCCGTGAGTGATCCGCTTCTATTTAACGTTTATCCGTCATACGATCCTAAATGAAAAAAAAAAAAAAAAAACTACAACAGACCGACAACCATTCCGCCAACGACGACGATGGCCGCCAACGCGGCTCTGATTTCCACGACCCTCCCACGTCTGCCTCCATCGGCTCCGAGTAATCGAGCTTTTCTAACCGCTGGCGAGACGACAACCACAGATCTGCCGACGACGACGTCTATGCAGAACAGCGACTTGAGAGCCGAGACGACCACTAACGCGGAGGATATCGCCGCACCGACGACCATACCTGCCCTGATCAGGAGGAGACGTAGCAGGAGGCGGAGGAGGAGCAACGAGGGATATTTCTCGAACTATCCAGGTAGTTTGAAAAGTTGAATAGCTTCTGTTATAGCCGAAAAGATGATTAGGTAATTCGAATTATAATTCGGAAATTACTCCGCGCTCATTATAGTTGGACTTTACAGTCCCGCGGATTATAATTGGCAAAAAGTGTATGGAACTTGCGACACGATACTCGGCAGCGTAAAACGAAAACCAATTCTGGCCTAATGGGATACTTACTAATAATTTTGCAACTCGCCCGGCCATCAGGACAGTCATTAAACCACGCGATCTTATATTCGCCAACAGCGAAAGCTCGCGCGCACGTGCGGAAAAGCTCGGAAACAACGAACTAGTATCCCCTTTTCCAAAAAAGAGCAACGCAACAACGCTCCGAAGTATCGAGTTATTCCGGGCTCGTGGCAGTGAAGCGGCTCTGATTGCAGCTGGAATCGCGTTACCCTTGTCTTTCGAGCGTCGCACGTGCGCCCGTGCAAGACGCCCGGGATATTTGCATTTTGACGGGCAGATGCTACTCGCGCTCGTTTGTTTCTGCAAATTGATTCGAAGTTGCGGGAAGCACGTGGGATGAGAAGTTGATAATCTTGTTGGGATACAGCTGAGCGGAAATTTAGCCCCCGCTTGTTGTTCGATAAATATATAGGATATCGTCTCGGAGTAATCAGTTCTTGATAGAGACGCTAGATACGTTATATCTACAAAGGCTACTGTTTAACGAACAATGCGTCAATAATCAGAGCTATACACAATCGAACTTCTCCTCGTCAGCGATTGCGCAATTCCTCGTTATTCAAGCTCGAATAATCGAAACACCTCCTTCCAGACGACGGACTGTGGATGCAGGATCTTGACATCTGGGCGGACCAGCCGGTCCTGCCTACGAACGAAAGAGACGCCACCGATCTGCAGTTTCTCGTGAACGGCTGCGATCTGGCGACTGTACCCGCCGCTACTTACACCACCGTTTTACCGTTCGCCTATTTTCCATCGCTCAAGGCCGTCGCGCTCGAGTTTCCTCTGGACGTAAGTATATGCGTTAAATTTTGATAGGTATACATAACATCGAAATCTGATTATAACGAGCCAACCGAAGAGTATTAAAGCTTTACTCTTCCGCTCGCAGAATCCCAGGTACAACGTGCTGCTGTTCATGCCGACCGAGAGGATCGATACCAGCCGATTGTCCCGCGAGCTAGCTGGACAGAATCTACGACTGCTGCGCAGACAACTGCAGCCCACATGGCTCAGGGCTACTATTCCCAGCTTCATGCTCAGGGGCTTCGTTACGCTCACGCCGTATTTGCAGAGGGTGAGTGTCTCTCTTTGTGTTTCGATCTTTTTTTTTTTTTTTTTTTTTTTTTTCTTGTTTCGTTGGGAGCTTCCGATAACATCACGTTCTGTCGTGCTTCGATACGGATTTGTTTTTCTTTTCGAACAAAGCGTGCGGGATTTACGAGATTCGTTATAGCAGCTCATCGTTAATCACTACACCGTTACTCGTTCCAGCTAATGCGCTAATAAAATTCGCACATCTCATCATTCGCCAATCCATAAGTACACACGGTATTCGTTATCCTCGGCTCCAGTCTCGTCGCGTGACTCTTCGATTTTTCGCATCGCCGAAACTAAATCTCGCTCACCACGCGTGGGTGTAATCAGCGTCGAGAACTGATGAGAACGAATGTTTTATTTATATATGTACCGAAATTGAATAAACAGCGAACCTTTCGCTTTGAGGTAAAAACAGCGAAAGACAATGGACGGTGTAGAGTAAGTACTCGAGAGGCAATTTTCGGCATTAGTACTGCTCGTTGAGCATCGAGCGGAGCCTCTCGAACCGAATCGACGCCCACGAGTTTCCGCTCGAGCGAAGACAAACGACTCGCGAATCGGGGAAGAAAACTCGGCGCAATCCGAACGAGTGGTTTTTCGCGAGGCTTGTAATTAATTGGCCGTGGATGACTGCCGAGAGTGTCTTCCCCCTTTCCGTTTTAATTGATAACGCCGGCGTGAGTTTTGACACGAGGGGGATATCCCGGCGATAAAAAGAAGCCTAATGTTATCGATTCGCTGAGGGAGGGATCGACCCAATTGTGCGATTGAATATGGATTCATCTCTTTCCTCTGCGACCCCGCATGAAAGCGTCTCGTGTATAATAAACGTTTTCGTTTTAAAAACCAGCTCGGAATAAGGGACGTCTTCGAGCCGCGCATGGCTGACTTGGGTCCTATGACCCCTGACCTGGGTGTCTACGCCAGGGACGTCCAGCAGAGCATCGCAGTCAACATCCGCAACTACATGAAGCCCGACCCGAACGCCATGAACGTGAACCCCAGCAACAACCCCAACATCAACATGAGGCCCAATCCGCCGAATATGGGACAGAACGGTAACATGCCTGCGGGACAGATGCCACAAGCGCCTAGACAAGCGCCACCGGAGGATCCACCGGTGTACGTGCCTCCTCCCAGAGACGCTTACAGATTCAGCCGGCCAGGTTTGTTTCGCAATCCTAAACCTCCTTCATAGGCAGCCACGTCGAACTTTCCGTCCGACCATTCGCGAGGCACTACTACTCGAGGCGCAACGATACCTGAGACAAGAGCGTAGCATTGACCCAGTTTTCTCGGTGCCATAAATTAAGCGACGAAAAAAAAAACGTCTTACTCGACAAAGTCCAGCCAGATTGCTCGTGTTTTTCCCGCGTGTACATAAGGGAGAGACTTCCGGCTATTTTCGCGGGGAGAGAGAGAGAGAGAGAGAGAGAGAGAGACTCCCCCTTGCAAGCTCTCTCTCTCTCTCTCTCTCTCTCTCTCTCTGTGTTGACGCAGGGGAATGCTTGCGGGTGATATATTTACTGTCGGGGGATGTGCCGCTGCTGCTGGTGTATTATGCTTGTGAATTATAATTTCGTTAGTCTGATGGTCTGCCTCTGCTGTTTGCTTGGGCTGATCTCTCCCGCGTCTCTGCAGCGCGAGAGCGAGGGGAAAGGTGTGCTAGGTTAATTATGTGATTGTTGCTTGGGAGATCATCCGTTGTGCTCTATTTCCAGCTCCTTCTCTCCGAGAATATCGACGCTGCGCGAAAAATGTGGGTCAACGAAACGCGCGGCTCTGATAACCACCACCGATCCGAGTGGAATATTCAATCCTAAAGCAGCTCGTTTCCACGTTTAATCGAGTCGGATGCGCTCCTCGGACTCTCGGAATTTTCTCAGCATTGTCGCAGTCCTCTCTTTCTCTCTTCGACCTAATGGCTGATATCCTGGCGCGCGTGACTCACTCGCCGTCCTTGCGCCAAGACTTGGCTGTTTCTCCTTTTCATGTTTACGATATTACAAGCCATTGTCTTTGCTCCTTTCTCGCTTTTTACCTTCTCTCTCTCTCTCTCTCTAGAGCCGATCCTTTGCGCTGTCTAATTTCAGCTTCGGCTTTAATCGGCGCCTTATTCCGCAATATCGACGTATTCCGATCTGTCGTGATTTTTCGTTTGGATGTTACAACCTTCGCTCGGAGATTTTACGCTCGACGACGGCTGTACTTAGCCGCACGCACGCGTTTCGCATCCAAGTAATGAACGCAGAGGTGAATCATCGCGCGGAGAGAGTTATGGTGCTAATTGATGTTTATGGAGCTATCTCGTACCGAGAATCTTATGATAGAAACGCTAATGCCTTTGTTTCGTAGAGTAATTAATTTTATTCTCCTTGTATATACGAGAGAGAATCTATTAATACTAATAATACGATGTTATTGCAGTGAACGGAGTGGACTCCGAGCATCCGAGTATCGTCCCGTTTACGGCCGAACATCCTTTCCTGTTCTTCATCATCGACAGTGAAACGTCCGTGGCGCTCATAGCTGGCCGCATCGACGACCCACTCAACTCCAGGATACTCTGAGGGACTACCAGGGCAACCGCAACGCTCATTTGAATGTCAACGAAGACTTGATTTTCCACTGAAAATTTTACGCAGTGAGGGAGAAATTACGCGATTATCGAAAAATTATTGTCATTTATTCATTGCTATATTATTCGTTTGCTTATATAGGTGGTTTTATATAGCCGCAAGTGGATTTTGGAAGCGTATATAGCCGCTTGTATTATTGATGATTAGGCCTATAAAGCATATATCGAGTTGTCCCTGTTTAAGCGAATTACTTCATCGATAGGCCAACTGCGGTCACAAAGTTGAATGTCAAACGTCGAGTTTAGAGGTCTATTTATACCGGCTCTTCATTTATTTCAGCCTCGCGTCCAATAATACTTCGGGTATAATTTTATCGAGGAGGGACTTGTCTTGTTTTAGCCGCACACTTTCGGGACACGCGCACCTTATTACTCAAACGAGGAATAAACTGTAACGAATCATTTTGTTGGGCTCGACACGTATAGTTCGTAATTAATCGTAAGATTCATTTAATTGTAATATAAATATTGTTCATCGTGTATTTAAATAAAAAATTAACGAAAAGATAATCATGTTTATTGCAATCGTCAATCATAAGTTTATCAATTACAGTACAATAATTTACGATTATAAATTATAATGGGGAGAACTATTGATAAATTATAAAATCCAATAATCAACTTGCATTTATTTGGCAATACTTATAAATAACAAATTCAAGCTCTATAAACAAACGTATATTGTATGTATACTATAAATAGTTATCTGTAATAGTGTCTTCTCTTAAATTAGCTTCGCGCATTTTTTCCATTTCGTGGGCGGTATGAAGTATATATATACGAGTTGGGTACGTTTTCGCTTTGTACAAAATAACACGTAGAATACAAAAGGCATAAAAACGTCTTAGGAGTACAACTGTTTCGCGCGGGGGGGGGGGGGGGGGAAAAAAAAAAAAAAAAAAAAAAGAAAAAAAAAAAAAGGGGGGGGGGGGGGGGGGGGGGGGGGGGGGGGGGGGGGGGGCGCAATATTAAAAAATGTAAAAAAGTGCAGAAAGCACGAGTGGACTGTATTTCACATTCCGTGTAGCACTGTATACATCGCATACGTACTGTACAACGAGAAAAAGCACGATATATATAAAAAAAAAAAGATGGGAACGCGTAAAAACAAAATACGCCGCAGGGAAAATGCATAGTAATACGAGTAGCAATAGTAATGCTGCTGTAGCATATAAGATATCATAATAACGGAGATAGTAGTTGTAATAATAATGGGCAAGATCCAAGCATTTACAAAACATTTTGAGCTATACAAACGAAAATCCTACCTTGATCATGCGGCGACTAGTATCAAAAGCGTGAATGAATTGCTTTCGTCGTTTTATTTTTTTTCGTCTTGAAAGATCAAAGGAATCTTTTCAATGCATAGAAATAGATTCTCCTAGAATAACTAGGACTTGAAAATACTGTCTCTTTCGACTCGAGTACATTCGTCGATGATAAACATTGGTCTAGAGAGTGAATTTCAGCGATTCGCCACGAGATAGGACTCATTTCGCACACAACACACACACACACACACATACAATCCAAACACTCCACACTATCGATATGTATATATAAATACAAAATCGTCGGCAGTGACTCTCGAGCCTCGCGCTCGACTCAGCGAGTATTTTCACTTCTCTTTCGCTGCTGCATCACAACAGTCTCTCTGATCGATCGGTCGATCGTCTCTCCCTCGGGAGCAGGGCTTCTTCGACCGATCCCCCTATTTCCTTCGCTAAGCAAAGGACGATGTCCAGTTCGATTCCTGATCAGCTCTGGCTGCCGATGGACTTGGCTCGTCTCAGGTTACGTTCTTCAGGATCCAAGGCACGAACTTGGATATCCGCGTGCAGACTCCGGGTAAATTGGCTTCGGCGCAGCCGATGCCCCAGGAGATGATGCCAGCGAGGAAGTAACGGCCGTCCTTGCCGCGAACCTGCAGTGGACCGCCGGAGTCGCCCTGGAAGAAAATCAGGTTTGATTAGGGTTGTTCTCGAGGAACTTTTTTTTCATCGATTGCATACCTGGCAAGAATCTTGACCACCGGTTTCGTAGCCAGCGCACAGGAATATCTCGGGGATGAACTCGTGCCTGCCGGCTCTGAGGAACATTGACTTGCACCTGTCGTTGCTAACGATTGGCACGGAAACCTAGAGAATACAAGCGACGAGTTTAATCAGCGTCTGTCTATGCTCGACCGTTTTTACTGACTCAAAATCAATTGATCATTAACCTCCTGTAAAACCGAAGGCAGTGTGCCTCCCTCGCTGAGTCGACCCCAGCCAGTGACGGTCCCGTTCTCGCCTATGAGCAACTCATCGCTGGCCGGTAGACATATGGGCGATATGTGCGGGGCGAAAGACAGGGGCGTCTCCAGCCTGACCAGCGCCAGGTCGTACTCGAAGGTGAAGAAGTTGTACTTGGGATGCACTACTTTTTTCGTGATGCCTCTCTCGACGTAGGGCAATCGCTCCTGCACCGACGAGAAGTCGTACTCGCCTACTCGTATCCGGATTTGCGACGTCAGCAAGCTGGAACGGACGATTCGTATATTAGAGAAGCGAAGGGAAAGTTTTGCACTTTACCGATCGTCTATATATTATATGCTCACTCGTCGACGCAGTGACCAGCCGTAGCGATCCAATTTTCGTTCAGCACAGCTCCGCCGCACCTGTGTGTACTGGAGAATCCAAAGAAGGAAGTCCGTCTGACGGACACCTGCCAGGGCCACTTTCCGAAGCTAGCCTCCTTCCCGCCGACTATCCTGGTCTCCGGTCGTGGAAAGAGTGCCGGTACACCGCAGGACATGTCGCTGTTCTCCGGAGCCGCCGGAACAGTCAACACCGAGCCCGTCCTCGCGGGGGACGTCTCCGTGCTCGTTTCCGTCGTGCTGGAGGTCGAGGGTCGAGGTGTCGTCGTCGAGGTAGTCGTGGACGTCGTCGTCGTCGAGGTCGTCGTCGACGTGGTGGTCGACGTCGTCGTCTTCTTCGTAGGCCGAGGCTTCGTCGGCGTCTCCAAGTAGGACGTCGTTATGTAGTGCGCCGAGTGAGGCTTTTGGTAGACGTTGTTCTGGAAAACGACAAATTTTTTTCTTATACGCGCACACATGCTCGTACGAGTCGCAGTAGATCGAACTCGCGTGAAAGCGAGGATGAAAAAACTGGATAGCTCTCGGCGCACACTCGACCTTGAGGCGGAAGTAGCTGGAAAATTTTCACCGCGTAAACGGCCAGTCTGGAAAGTAAGTTGCGTCTTCTGCTTTTTTGCCGTATGCGACGGGGTCAAGCGGATGCTCGAGAAACGCTTGGAATCACGGCGACGTCGATGCAACGACAATCGACGATAACAAATATTTTCGCTGTAAATTGAATTTTCAAATTCACTTAGCCGGATACGCGAGTATATAACTATCTCCCCGGCGCAGCTTTTACGTCGAAAATGCCCTTCCGTTTTAGTTCATGGAAAGAATTTAACGCGCGCTCGCGCGCGTTTCGAAACAAACGAAAAAAAAACAAGCTGCAAACACCCACCCTATGCTACACATATGAAACTCGCGTACTGATCCACTTAACCGGATGGAAAAATCAAATTTCAAACGTACCTCCTGGGGCTCGGTGGGTTTGAAGCTCGGCCTCTGGGTATCCGTCCACTGGGGCTTGTGCGGCTTGTGAGTCCACGACGAGGAGGAGGACGAGGCGGCCGAGGGTTTGTGCCTCGTGACGAAGGCCGGCTCCGTCGTTACCTGCCAGTGGGCCGTCTGGGGCACGGATCCGGCTGCGCTACAATGATAAGGAGCTGAGTGATAGGCCTGAGAAAATTTTTATAATTTATCCTTGATTTTTTCCTCGCCTTTGTCGTAAGCAATCCCGTCTTTCATTGAGAAAAAACAAATTCGGTTAACAGCTGTTAAATTACGAGAGCTTTTATTACGACGTGATTAAATTGTTAGTTTCGCTTCGTTTCATTCGCAGAGTCTATTTTCTCTTCTCTTCCACTTCCTATATCCGTTATACACCGTTTCTCTCTCTCTCTCTCTCTCTCTCTCTCTCTGGCTTGCGGTGCCGCATTATCCGTGTTCTTTTCTTTGTTTTCCACCTAGAGCCGAGCGCGAGGGCAGGTGCCTGCAAAACGACCGCCGTAAAGTGCCGACTTACGTAAGAAAGTTTCTTTTCTTTTCGAGAGATTTCCAGATGCCTTTTTGTTGGCAAAAGAGCGAAACAAAAGCCTTCTCTCCTCGCTCCTTTTCTTCTGCGGCTATTTTTAGCGAGCTTGATTCGTGATTAATTTTTTGCTTTTTGAGAGGATGAACTTTTTCGAGTGGTATTCTCGTTCCAAAAATACTTTATAGGGGGAGTCCATGTCGGCCTCGTCGGGAATAACAATGAGAATCTCCATAAAAACACCAAGAGGCAAACGAGCAGAAAAACACACACTCCGAGTTCGTATCAATTCGTGGGGGAGGGATGGCGTAGAAAATCGTCGCGTGCCGATGCTATCGCGCGGACACAAGAGCCCTATATACACTATATATACGCTTTTTGTTCGTAAATATTTAGAGTTTCGTATTTTACAGTCTCGCGTAAAATTTTATATACGTTTCGTGTGCTCGTCGTGTGAAATACACACGCGCAGCTATAGCTGAGGTAAGAGAATAAATTTAGACGAGAATTAATGTTTCGGGGGCTGATAATGTCGTAAATTCAGGCTAAGTGATTTTTATTCGCCTGTTATTTTTAATAATGGTAATTTATACCGCTCGCGCTCGCGCTGACATTGAGTACAGTTGAACGCGCGGTGGGATTGGCTGCGATTATGCGCTCATATTTTATTTTAGCTTTCTTTTTGTATCGCTTTGTCATGCGGCATTAGATGCCTCGGAAGATATATTTCTTGTGTCTTTTGTGTTTAACGAGATTCGCGAGAATTGTGAAAAGTGTATTTGTTAAATCTTCGAAGATATTATTTTTTTCTCGAATAGGTTGACGAGGAAATACAAACTTTGTATTTTTATTTTTTGACAATTTTACATTTTATTTATTTACGTTTCACTCTGCTAACCGAGCTTTATGCTTGTCCACTTTTCCGATTTTCCGTATAATGACTTTTATATTGAATGAAATAGGAAGAAGCATACCTGGTCGACTGTCCACTGTAGTACGAAGTGGACACGGTCGTGGTTGTGGGTTTCGACGAGTGTCCAGCCAAGTGCGAGGGCCGTTGCGTCGTCGTCGTCGTAGTTGTCGTTGAGGTCGTGCTCGTAGGGGTGGTCTTCACCGAGAAGTACGGCTTCGAGTATTCCAAAGCTGTGGGCCTGCCATGCAACGAAGCTGGTTTTGTAGCCCACTGGGGTCGTTCGGTGTGAATCAGGTTGATGTTGGGGTTGTTGAGTTTTTCCGAGGCTCCCTGTGCATTTTTAAGAACAAATTAGAGCTTTGATGGGAATTCATTTCACTTACCTGTAACCTAAGTTGTTGGTGATTAGAAACTATGCATTTTGATGTTCTACTTGTAAAATCAATCGTACTAAGCTTAAATAGTCTATTTCTAATACTAATTAATAAAAATAGTCTTCTCACGTTGTCGTCCACCGAATTGATGCTCGGCCTATGCACCGTCTCCTGTACAGTGAGGTCCTGCGCCTGCTCGTCCGTCTTTCCATCTTCTTCAGGTCTGGAGTCCTGGTAAGAAGGTCTGGGCCCATACCCAGGCCTGGGATGATGGGGCCTTTGGTTCTGGTTTTTACTCGACTGGCCTTGCTGGCCATTGCTATTTTTGTTAGGTAACCTGACCAGCAGAGTATTATGGGAGTTTGAAGTTTTATCTTTAAAGCCATGGTGGTGATGATGGTGGTGGGAGTGACTGCTGTGATGTCGGTCCTCCTCCGGTCGTTTCTCGAGGTAGCTCGAGCCAATGCCGTTCTGAGGCCTCCTCGTGTTTTGCGAGCTGTGATGCTGCTGTTGATGGTCGTGATAGTCTTGATCCGGACTATTGTTGGGTTTTGAATGTGGCCTCTTCTGGAGGTGGGGTCGCGATGCTATCGCCGAGGATGACGGCCTCGACGGTTGCTTCGTTGTTAATAATGATGTGTGTACTGTTTGGGCACGAGATATAACAACTTTATTTATTTATTTGTATGTTTACATCTAATTATACATAATGTATAATCGATAAAACCTACATCCTAAAGAGGTAATCTAAGTTATCTGTACATAGGTCCGGCCTTATTATAACTAATCTTACCAACAAAATTATAAACAATGCCATGATTTGACATATTAACTTTACAGGTTATCTGTTGATATACAAAAATAAATTAAAAGGACTGTATAAAAAATCTTATGACAGTTATTGGGAAACCCAACACAAACGTATCGACCACCGGGATCCTAATGCGTTCTTTCCCTTATTAAACCGATACTTTAGACAAAAAGGTACGATGAAAATTAACTCAATCACGATTGATCAAAATAACGCTAATCTCTTAGAACGCTGCGATTGCAACTTGGACAACTTAACAAAAGTTGACAACAATTACATTATAGAAACTCCTACCGATATAGTTAACTCAATCGGGGCCTTTTTTGAAACGATTAACGCTCCCAGATTCATTAATCAAGACACACTACTTAAAGTAATTGTAGACACGAAAGTCAACACATTAACCAGGTCTTTCATCCACAATATCGAAAACAATCTTACGATAACTAACTTCTCTGGCACCAACCCAGCCTCTAACCCTCAATTTATTGAGGACAGCATATTATTCCACAATACTACCCAAATCATGAATATCTTCCACTCATTACCTAATAAATTTTCAGCTGGTCTTGACAACATACCCCCTATCGTACTGAAACATTTACCTACTATTATAATTAGCGCATATACAATTATTTTTAACAACTGTCTAAATAACCGTTTCTACCCCGAGGCCTGGAAAAAAGCCAAAATCCTGCCCATTTTACAGAAAGGTAAACCACCTAATGAAGTTACGAGTTATAGGCCTATAAGCTTAACTCCGTCTATTAGCAAAGTATACGAAGTACTTATCAACAACACGCTCAACCACTACACTAACCTGAATAGCATCATACCCGATAACCAATTTGGGTTCAAGCACAAGCACTCCACCACCCACGCCCTTCATAAATTGCTGAACGACATTAACAGCCATCTTCACAACAAGGAAATGGTATGCGCATGCTTCGTGGACTTGGAGCGAGCCTTTGACTCCGTTTGGATCAATGGTCTCATCAACAAGTTGCACCAATTAAAATATCCACTCGATCTCATCCAACTCATCTGGCACATGACACGGGATAGAAAATTCCAAACCTGGGATGGAGAAAACCTGTCCACAATAACGTTCGACATTATTGAGGGGTTGATGCAAGGCACAGTCAACTCCCCGGCCCTTTTCAATATCTTTACTCACAACATTCCGAATCTTTTCAATCTTAATAGCGACAACATCACTCACTCCTTAGCCATCGCAGACGACTTAATTATACTTACAGCTAACACTAACCTCAAAGTTGCTCAACACGATCTTGAAATTTTAGTCAATAAAATCAATAATGTTTACGCGCAATGGAACCTACGCATCAATCTTTCAAAATGTGAAACTATTGTCTTCCACAAACCCCTAAGGTTCTTACCCATAACCAAAAGAAATGCCATTAAAAACTTTAGTATCAATATAATAAATAAGAACAACGATAAACAAATAATTGAAAATAAGAAAAAAGTAAAATACCTAGGCCTCCAATTCGATTACCTTCTTAGATTGAACGACCATTCAATTAACCAATTGCAAAAAGCCAAAAACTCCTTTAGAGCCAACTCCAGAATATTTTTTAATAAAAATCTCAGCCCCAGAACTAAAATAATTTGCTATCTCCTACTGATCCGACCTATTATAACGTACGCGGCCCCGATCCTCTGGAATATGAGTGCCTCGTTAATGGAAAAATTAAGGAAATTTGAGCGTATGTGTATCAGAACAGCGCTCCATGCTTTCAGAAAAGATGACGACTCCAAACACTTTATTAATAGCTAAACGCTCTATAATAAGGCTGATATACCTAGGATTGACAATTTCCAAATTGGATTAACTAGAAACTACTTTGCGAACCTCCCAGTAGTCCCCAATAAATACTTGAAAAAATACACTGAATATAACTGCACCGAAATAATTGATATGGCCCAAACGGGCTACCTTACTCCTCAAGCCTTCATGTACTTTGACAGAAGAGGGTATATCCAAAACGACACCAATGTACCAATATTATACCATCACTCCCGTCATCAATCAAATAAAACCATAACTTTTGATCCGAATAACCCATCACTCAAATACTCTACCACAATGCCTGCCATAGATAATAAAATCAATCATAGAATTAACAAAAAATATTATTGGTTGGTTGACGATGGGAAATTCCACGATGAAGTTCGCCGGAGAAAAGTGAGAATAGTCCGCTAATCCTCGATATTAAGACAGCTGTGCCGGGCCTAAGGGCTGACGTCTCACTTACTCGCTATAATTACTTAAAGTTAATTTAAATTTACCTATGTAACTATAATACTATTGTAGGACTTGAGTCCATCTGTAGATATGTACAAATATTGCGTCCCTTTCCTATCCCTCTTTCTTCCCACAAAGCGATATTGTATGTACGGCTTTTCTTTGTACAAAACCAAAGTTTTTCCGAATTATGTAATAACCATATACTGTTAGAATTCTGGACGGATTAGTCCATACCGTCGACAACCCATAATGTACTCTTAGCTTTAAATTTAAAATTTAAAAATTTATTGTTCAAATGCGTATATGCGTGCATTTTGTATTTGCGTAATCCTAATACCGATTTGGTTTTTTTAATTATTTGTTTGCACCATTGTATACCCACATATTGTAATCTTTAAGCAAATAAATCATTAAAAAAAAAAAAAAAAAAAAAAGGTTCAATTCCCGGCCGATGCAATTTATTTTTGATTTTTAACAAAAATTATTGTTTTTATTTACTTGGGAACCTTTGCATGATGTGCTAGAGTAAAAAAAAACAATAATTTTTTGATAAAAATCAAAAAAAAAATTGCATCGGCCGGGAATCGAACCCGGGCCGCCCGCGTGGCAGGCGAGCATTCTACCACTGAACCACCGATGCTGTTGAAATTCGATAGCTTAACTTTCGATGACCAAAATTATTATAAACAAATAATGAAAAATATTAAAAAAATTTCAAACAAAAATAAATTATTTAGTTATTATTTATTTATTTGAAGACCATACACATAAGCTTTCTTAAGGCTTCCTATAGAGGCAAACATGTTGCCTGTACATAGATATGGTACAGCAATTGACTAAATAAAACAGGAAAAAGAAAGAAAAGAAAACTTAAAAACTAAAAACTAAAACTAATATTTTCATACTATTTATTTTTGTTTCTCTAAACAAAATTTAAACCATATCTACCTCCATTTTCTTCAATATAATCAAAATTATTACTATTTCCTACTTTATTTTTATTAAGCTTTTTTTAACAAATTCACATAATTTTCTGCTATTAGTTTGAATTCTTTGAACCTCATTTAATTCATATAAGTATTTAGCACGTGCTATTACTTTGTTTAAGTTCCTCACGAAGTTTTTGTACTGCATTTCTAGGACCTCATCTTTGGGATTCCTTTTTAATTTTTTATATAAGTATTCCTTAGTCAAACAAGACTGAAATATTCCTTTTGTTATCCAAAAACTACGAGGAGATTTTCTTTTATCTTTTTTATGTTTCGTAGATAGCGATACAATTATTTTTATATTTTCAATTAATAGTTCTATAGCTCGATATAGAACTAAGGTGACTAGAACTAAATTTAGCAAAGATAAGTTTGGAATTAAAATTTGTTTGTACTTAATCAATAATAATATCGATGATCGTTATAGGAAATTAAGTGATATTTATCGTAAAAATACGAAAACTACTAGGAATAAAAGCATATCATTGCCAAAAATTAATAAAACTATAAGTAAAAAAAGCAGCTACTACATGGCGGTGACAATCTTCAACTCATTATCTAATGATCTCAAAGAGCTAAAACTCAGAAAAGTTACAATTGAAAGTAAATTAAAGCATTTCATAAGAAATCTAATAGTATGAAAGAAATTAGATATGGTTTAAATTTTGTTTAGAGAAACAAAAATAAATAGTATGAAAATATTAATTTTAGTTTTTAGTTTTTAAGTTTTTTTTTTCTTTCTTTTTCCTGTTTTATTTAGTCAATTGCTGTACCATATCTATGTACAGGCAACATGTTTGCCTCTATAAGAAGCCTTAAAAAAGCTTATGTGTATGGTCTTCAAATAAATAAATAATAACTAAATAATTTATTTTTGTTGGAAAATTTTTCAATATTTTCCATTATTTGTTTATAATAATTTTGGTCATCGAAAGTTAAGCTCTCGAATTTCAACAGCATCGGTGGTTCAGTGGTAGAATGCTCGCCTGCCACGCGGGCGGCCCGGGTTCGATTCCCGGCCGATGCAATTTATTTTGGATTTTTAACAAATAATTATTGTTTTT
>QLSS01000006.1:1895089-1950029 GCA_024372645.1 Trichomalopsis sarcophagae
AAAAACAATAATTATTTGTTAAAAATCCAAAATAAATTGCATCGGCCGGGAATCGAACCCGGGCCGCCCGCGTGGCAGGCGAGCATTCTACCACTGAACCACCGATGCTGTTGAAATTTGAAACCTTAACATTCGATCACCAAAAATTATATAACCATAGATCAGAAAAATTAAAAAACAAAAATTGAGTCATATCTAAAAATTTGCTTAAAATTATAAAATGTGTAATTTCAATTTCTGTAAGAAATCAAACGTAAAATTTCATTAAAATCCATTATTCCATTAAAAAACGTGCCTCCGCAAAGCATCTGGTAAATCATTGCTCGATAATGTGTCTGTCACACCACTTCCCCTTCATACACGCGTGTTGTAGCTCGCGCGTGTACATCAGGCGGCGCGTGCCCCGCTCCCCCCACTCCCGGAGTCCTCAAAAGGTCCCCCCACCATAGACGCGCCGGTACCGGCAGCCGTGGCGCCAAGCAGTCTCATCAACTGGTTTCCCCCACCTTAGCTGCGTGCGCAAGTGAGAGAGCGAGAGAGCGATCACGCCGTTCTACTGTTCAAGGTGGGGGTACCGGTTAATTTATCTTTTACTTTTTGTCCGGAGACTCGTTTTTGATGAGTTAGTAAGTGGCTGCCGAATACGCTGGTAATTGATTCAATAGAGTTTGCATGTAAATTGACGCGCGTTGTGGATGAGGTCTTAATCGAATCACGCAATATGAGGTATATTTTTTATCTGTAAGTATTGCTTATATTTTATCTATAGCTTATCGTAAGCTTGAGAAACTGACACTTCGTTTAAACAATGAGCTAAAACTACTCGCTATCCAAAAGGAGCTACGATCACTTGTGCTAATTTTCCATAAACCCACCTTGTGATCCGGCCTGCGAAGCCGTGATATGACTAGTAGAAGCGGGTCCGGTCGACCCGTGCTGATGCGTCGTCGAGGGGAACGGCCTGGACAGCGCCGTCCCCGACGTCGTCGTCCTTATCGTCGTGGTCCCTTCGGCCAGAGCATCGGCCAGCGACGGCCTAGCCGTGGGTTTACCACTACTAATACTACTGCTGCTACCTCCGGACGTCTGGTGGCCAGTGCTACCTATGCTGTTGGACGTCGCGTTGTGGACGCAGCAACTGCCGAACATGAAGGTGTCCACGCAGACGCCCACGTGGGTACCCTCGGACTTGATGCACTCCCAGACGAACATGCAGGTGCCCTCGACGTTTGACTGACCAGCTACGCGACACGGCTTCGGACTGATCTTGTAGCCTGGTGGAGCATTCGTTTGATGTAAAATTATAATTAAAATTTAACGACCCGCTGCAGATGTTATTGTGTTGCTACTTCGCCCGTTGTTGAAAATTATAATTTAATCATCAACGAAATTCCCGCAATAAACGCTAATGAAATTGACAAGTTTGAGAATTAATTTCAAACATAGGCAATATACGCGAAAGAGAGAGAGAGAGAGCTGTGCGCATTCGTTAGGGATAATTAAACTTTGAAACGGGTTCAACAAAATTATTCCAAATTTTAACGTCAGTAATTTCCCGGTCATTCTCGAAAATTCATTAACTCCGGTAAAATGATTGTATTCAGCTTTATGATCAAACGCAGCGAATATACATTCCGTCCTTCCGATAACCGATACTCAACGCCAACAATCGACGGCAAATATATACGAGAATCGATCATTTCTGCGACGATTGCGATTCGCGGCCAGTTGATGAGCAAATCGCCTTTCGATTCAGAGGATCGATGTACACGCCGCAAGAGGCTTAAGTCATACACCGGTTATACAGCGTTTATAGTACGTATATATGTATATATATATCTATATGTATCTGACCTCGATTCATGGAGCTGAGGGACCTGGCGATACCCGACCACCAGAGTATCGCAGCCACGTAACCGATCCACCGCATCCTGAGCCCTGGAACGATAAATAAATGACACTGGTCAATTATACTGGCCATCACACATTCCGCTGCTGTATAACATCGGACATCGATACAAGAAAGATAATCCAACGCGAGGATCGTCGAGTATCGCAATTTACACCTGTTAAACGCTCGTGTCCACGACTGATGAATATTCAAACGAAGCCTAAATTCCAAGGCATCGTCGTATAGCTACTCGTAAACTTCGACACCTCTGGTCCATCGGGTCTTTTTCGCACGAATCTACTTCCCGTTTTCGGCCGCGTGTGTTAATCGCATACGCGTCCGCTGATTGGATTTGCCGCTCGAGAGGATACCGGTCAGAGAAATTCACATACACGCGTGCGCACGTCAGGTCCGGCTTTGTGTCACGAAGGTGGATGTGATATGTATGCCGTTGTAATGTATTCACCGGGTGTGTTTCATATATTCGGTACACGCGGGAGAATTCATTATTGTTCTTTTTTTCGAGGGTCGAACTACCGTTGCAGCTGCTTTGAAGGATTTTGGTCGCTGCTGTCATGAATATGGTGATTGTGGGTATTTTTTTCAAAAAGTCGCCAATTTCCCAAGTCGACCTTGATAAAATTTTCCAGATACCCCCGTAAAGTCGAGCTTTGATAAGCCGAGGCTATGGGCGAAATATAAAGCCATTTATCGTCAATTAAATCGCGAGACTAGCAGCGTATATTAGGTGCCACAGCCATCGACGCGCTGGTTATTATGCCTCTAAAGACACTTAGGCATAAACGCGATTATATCAAGCTCACGCCGGGCCATCGTTCTTCGTATAACCGCCCGCGAGAATAACGTTAATCTCGGAGGGATAATGAGATATTGGCGCAAGTTAGAAACTTAAAATTTTTCTAAGTAACGAATATTCATGCACCAGAGCGCATCATTCGAATATTTCCACAGTATACGTAAAGATCCAAAAAAAATTTTCAATGTTTATAAAACAGCATCATTCCGCAAGTTTTCCCGTTTCCTTTTCAACTTCCGAGTCCGGGGCGCAATCTCGGAAACGCGATCAGTTTCACGCCATCGGCAGCTTCTGCATTTGACGTCACTTATGCGTATAGTTTGGATATGCTCCATAAATTTGTTAAGCCAGAGATTTTTTTTCGAAATCAGACGAATTTCGCTATGACACACGCGTGTATTTAATTTACAGCAGCGGGAGACACGCTCGCAATATTAAAACGGCGTTAAAAGCGAAGCTGCCTTTCGCGTCGTTCTCGCAAGTCGCTCTCGAGAACGCTCTAGCGTTTTATTAAATCCGGACTTTCAATGTTTACTCCCTGCGTGTTCTTTCTCGTAATTCGACTGAAAATTCGAATAGCGCGACGCATTTCCAGCCGACAATGATTGACACATACGAACACATGTAACATACAACACACCTATGCGAAACAATAATTTCCCGGCGTGTAACGCGCTCGTAAATCAGGGCAGCGCAAAACGCCGTAAATAACACGTGCGTGTCCTCCTCGGCGAAAAAGAACCTCGAAACTTTTACATGGCGCACACGGGGATGCAGCTATATAGGAACTTGATTTATCGCGAGAGGGGGAAAAAACGTCCCAGCGATTTTCCAATTTTCTGCAACGTTTGCGTACATTATGCGCGGACACGAGTGAGGTGCGGCTTGTTTCAATTTTGTTTTTCGAATTTTGCCCGATTGTTTACTTTTACGGAGCGAAGCGAAATAATTGTTGAATTTGATCAAAATTACGGTAAACATTTATTCGAACTCCGCTGCGTAAATCAACGTCGGCTCGTTTTTTCCAACACAAGGCGCGCTTAACGAGTTCAGTGAATAACAGAAAAAAAAAAAATGAAGAAGAAGACCCAACCGTATCTGGCGAATGAATAACCTCCGCGCAATATTTCAATTCCGCATATAACTGCTCCACATGCGCGCATCTGCATTTTAAACTATACAAGCCCGCATATAATTGCGGCCGCGGCTGAATTTCTTTTTCTCTCTCTCTCTCTCTCTCTCGAGATAACAATCGATATTCGTCTCTCCTCAAGCAGCTATTATAACGCCGTAGTATACATTCGCAAAATATATAAAAGAGCTAATCCAACCAATCTCCCAAGGGATAGCTCCTAAAACTCTTCCTCGCGCCACATCGAGGAGTCATTCGAACTCTATTACACGCGGAGTAGAGAGAGAGCTCGCCTTCACTGCCATTTAGCCTCTAACCCACGCAGTTCACTCCCGGGTTAATCCCCTCGTTCGGATAGCCAGGTCAATTTTTTCTCTTTTGTCCTCGAGGCTACCGCGCGTTTACGCGTTATCTCTCCGAATAGAGAGAAAGAGACGCGTCTCGAATATGCGAGAGTTCGTTGTCGTGTTGCGGATGAATAACAGGAGTGAGAGAAGGAGAAGATGCATCGGAGCGAAAGTGGAGCGAATTCTCCTCTTGTTCGCCTTATTCCATCTGGCTGCAGTCGTGTGTCGTAAAAAACGAGGCTCGTTTACGCTTGGGAAAATTCGTACCGTGTTTCTCGCAAAGTATCGTATTTTAACTCGTTCTTTTTTCTTTTTTTTTTTTATTTAAATCTCAATTTTCGTTCGCGAATTTCATAAGGCCACGCGCGCATATACTCCGCTCTGTTTGCCCGCGGTCGTATGCGTATTTGTAAATTATACATCTGCACGGAGAGGTTTTCCTTGTAAACAATAACGTGGTTGGAAACTTGATATGCATTTTTGCGACGCGCGCGTGTCCTTCTGTTCGAAAATTTCAATATCCCCGCGTATTCAATAGTCGCTCCTCCGGAATCTCGGCAAGATTTTATTTAACATATACGTAATACTCAATTTTCAATTTACATTTTCATTCTCCTCTTGATATCGGTATGTAAAAAAATACGGTCAGTCGCGCTCTTTTTAAGCGGGTGAAATTCACGGACCAAAGGGAAGCTCTCCTTCACCCCTCGCGACGACAAGACGGGAAAAAGATGTACAAGGATAAATTCCGGGGAAGGAGAGAGAGAGAGAGAGAGAGAGAGAGAGAGAGAGAGAGAGAGAGAGAGAGAGAGAGAGAGAGAGAGACAGAGAAAAGCCGGCGGCGGCCTGCATATTGCGGGAAAGAGGATGAAAATAACGTCGGTGGGCTCTCGAGCTCTACGCTGTTTAAAGTGGCGTTCGGTATACAGGCTGTATTTCGAGGATAAAATTTCGAGTAAAAATTACCGATTAAACTCCTCAGCTCAGGAGGACGAAACGGCTCATTATTTGGGAGAAATGTGGGTTAACAATGTAGCCGAAGATTCGCCGGGAAGATTGTAGCTAATCAGTTCTCTGCATGAGTGTATTTCGTTTATTTATTTTTTTTTTTTTCGAGAGAGAGATGGTTTTAAAGTGGACGACGACGGAAGCCCGATCGGCTGAGATAATTCACGTTTCCCATGTCCTCGGGCGATGTTTAATTTTCCAGTCGATGTGATTCTCGCTCTCGGGACGTGTCCTGAGTGCCGTGACTGATTTTATAGTTTCGAAAACGGCTTGGAGAGCGATTTTATACGCCGATTTTTAATTAAACATTCGGAGCAACAAAAAAGCCGACCCTCGGAGATCTCCGATAATCCAGCCTTTTAATTTGCCCCTCGGCCCTTTAATACGAAATTAAAAAATCTCCTTCCACGGCTTAGCCGAAGGCACACCCTCGAACAACGAGCACAGATCCGACGATAATCCTAACATTTGCATTCGACATGAAAAGTTTCGGAACGACTTTTATTTTTCCACGACGACGACGGCGAGGCGCATTTCGAATGCATGATATTTATATTGGCTGTAAAACTAGCGTATATCGACTGTGTATTTCCGCGAGAAATATTCGCAGTCGCGTAGGCGAACTTTGGATTATCGCGTGGATGACGGAGAAAAGAGTATAATAAACGAAATTTTCTTTGCGAAGTACTTTGGTTTAATTAAAAACTTCTTAATTGGCGGACGTTCCGCGTCCGAATTTTGTAAAAGTAATTGGCCACACACACACACACACACACACATACTTCGAAACGCCTTTCGCTAGCAGTAGCGCCGAAAGATCAATACGCGAGTCAGCGACTCATTTGCCGCTGAATGTAAGGAGAATAAGGAGAAGAAGTTCCTTTCAACCGTTGCTTTATGGAGGTGCCGTAAAACTTTTTATACAACGATTCGGCTTCAATTATTTGATTGCCCGAGTGCGCACCTCTTTCTCTCTATATACATCCGCACGTGTATATATAAGATATAGGTTTTTTTATAGCGCTAAATAAAAACTGTTTACTCTTTGGCTGTAGTGCAGGGCAACTTTTTCAATAAAAGCTCCGCAGCGCGGGATTAATGGGATTTTAAGAGGTAATATCCGGTGTCGATGCTTTTCTCAATTATATGCGCATAACCCCGTTGGCAGAAGACCAGAGCTGTATTACAGATACACGTCGAAGAACGTAATGCGAAGCCACGGCGCATTTGTCCGACGACATAAGCAGTCGTTATTCACCCACGTCGTATATATAGCCGATGCGCTGTACTGCTTTTCTACAAAGCGCCGACGACGACGTCGGACGTAAAAAGGAGCAATAAAACAGAGCTTCGGCTCTCTCCTCGTGTATGCGGTACGTATGTGTAAGCAGGAGTCTTGAACTCCTGACCTTTTGTGAAAAATAGCGAGTCGGGATGAGTCGGAACACGTGGCGCCTCGTGATACGCCCACGAGAGTTTGGATCGAGATTCGTTGATCGAGTCCTCGTGTGTGTGTGTGTGTGTGTGTGTGTGTGTGTGTGTGTGTGTCGGGATAATTTGGAGGCTTGTCCGAATCGCTGAATTTTTCAAGTCAAACTTAAGAAAAATACAAAAAAAAAAAAAGCTCATCCCCCTACTAGTGCGCTCCTTTAAGATTCGCCGCTCGTTCCTCGGCGGGGCATCTCCTCGGAGAAATTCGTGCAGCCCTCGAGAGGTATATCAGTAATCCCGCGTGAAATCATCGCTATACTGCCGGTTATGAAAGGGCAGCTCGACGGTGCCGCTCCTTGAATGCCAAGTGCTAGGATTTTTTGATTAATCGACACCCGGGATTTTCATTGTTCGACGCGCGATGAAAGTTGTACCTGATTTATTTCCTTCGAGGTGACAAAAAGTAACGACTTTCCCTCGAAACCTCAATCATGGACAAAAAGCGCATAAACGAAAAAGCATAAAGCAGCGTCAACACAGAGAGACTTTACGATAGCCTGCATAAAACACAAGGGGAATACCGTAGTATACTCGCAGCATCAGCACCCACGCAAGAAGAAAGCGACGCGGCGCAAATCCACTTAGAGTCAAAGGGCCGCTACTGCGCACACGTCCTCGGACGCGAAACGGACTCGCGCGTTTCTTTCTTAATCAAGGTCAGCATAGCTTCGGTAAAAGCGCTTGCATTTTTCCCCACCTCTCTCTCTCTCTCTCTCTCTCTCTCTCTCTCGAAGGGAAAGTCGGGGGAGGATCTATTGTCATCGATAGCATCGCGGTTATATTGTCTCGAGACTCGTATGCGTGTGTGGGTTATTAGAGGAAGAGAAGGAGGAATTTCTCCTGGGACTCGAGTGACGAGCTGATTAATTATGAAAGTTGACCTTTTTTGTTTCCAAGTTTTTTTTTTTTTTTGTCAGTTCTCCAGAAGTTTCGGCTGTTAAAAGCTGCGGGAAAAACCGTGATACACTCTCACTCCACCTACTCTCGCGGCAGCAGAGTTTCGACCCATTGTCGACCCGATACATCGATCTACTCGTCTTGTAAACGTTTTTAAACAAAGCGAGTACTCTCACCGATGAAAATAGCGCGATAGGACTTAAAAAAGCTTCCATCGTATACGGCAATTAAAATTCTGAAGAACGGCGTCGACTGGCTCATCAGAAATTCCAAACTCACCGAGAGAGAGAGAGAGAGAGAGAACAGCATACCCCTGTCAAAAAGTTTACACAGCTTTGGGATCGCGTTAAACCTACAAATCCGCTTCTAAAACCTCAATACCCGCCGCGGCACTTTTTGCCGCCGTAAATCACAGCCTACTAAGCCGTCCGTTGAAAAACTGCTCCTATCCCATAAAAAAAAAAAAAAAACGCTATACGAATTCATCGGGGCACGAAAGGTCGCCGGCCTTTCTCATAATCGTAAAATCGGCGTTTTCTTCGTACTTACTCGACTCGTTAAACCGCGATTAAGTCGTCGAAGAGCTTTTGCAAACGAGATTTAAAATTCAGTAGCGACGACAGCAGGGTTAATGGGTCAGGAATATTCGTTTCTCCGAGAGCGGACCCACTTGGCCGGCCTTGCGTATTATCATTGTGCAGCACCTTTTATCGAGTCACCGCATCGCCTCGTTTCACGCTACAGCGAACGCGACTACGAGTTATTCTCTCTCGGGCCCTTTGAACCTCGAATTTCCGATCTCGATCGCTGGAATTTCGACTGAATCAAACGAGGATAAAAGCGCCCGCTGCAATTTTTAGTTTTTTTTGCTCGTCCAGTAAAAGGCTGCTTCATCGCGTGGTGTTAAAAACGAAATAAAGAGCCGGTCGAGTACGCCGTGAATTGCGTTTTCGTACTGCCGGCTATCGCGTTGCTCTGAATAAACATCGGAAGAGGGGAAAAAAAAGGGTGAGCTCGCGCTCCGTCTATTCTTAGGCGGGGAATGAAGTTAGCTAATTTGTTGTGTACTCCTGTGGGAGAGAGAGAGAGAGAGAGAGCCTGATGTATCTTTCTCTTTCTCTCTCTCTCTGTCTCTCTCGGTTGGGCGAGATTTTTTTGCCGCAGTGTTTATCTTGCCCGCCGGCTTTTGTTACGAGCGTATTTGCCGACGAACCAGTCGAGGAACGAGGGTATTTTTGTGGCACAAAAAAATTCTCTTCTGGATTATTTCACTGAATTATCGAAAAATTTCATTTTAACGTCAAAGCTGATTTTTATTTAAAAAATGCCTTTTTTTTTTGGTTACGATCACATAAAAAATGTACTTCTCTCTAATAAAAAATATATATAAAAATAAAAAGAAAAAACCACAAGAACTAAAATTACTTGATCCTATTCGCCATAGCGCCACAGATCTCGATGACGAGTTCGTTGGGCAGCGCCTTGAACTCCACCGACTTGATGATAACATCCGCGTGCTGGATGATAAAGTCGACGGCCCTTTCCTTCAGTTTCTTAGCTCGATAGCGATCGGCGAGCTGGAGATACTCCAAGGCTGAGCTATCCGTCAATCCATCGCAGAGCTTCTTCTCGGTCATGTTCTTCAGAGTGTCCAGCGCGTACTTGTCCGCGGCGATCAAGAGATCGTAGGCCATAGTCGAATCGAGCCGATTCACCTTACCGGTGTACATGAAGCGCATCATCTCCCGGAAGACGTCGTAGTCGACGTCCTTGACCTCGACCTTGTTCTCCTGTTTCTCCAGCATCTCGTGCAGGAACATGGCGGCGAAGACGGGGCTCCTCGTCGACAGTATGCACTTGTGCGCGTAGAGGGTGTTACCCCCGACGATGAAGATCACGTCGCTGAAGGCCTTCTCGTCGAGGAGATGCTCGAAGTCGTCGAATTCCCGTAGACGCAACGCGCTCTCGTCGTCAACTTTCTCATCCACGTCCATCCGCTCGTCGGTCACTTCCACCTCGTCTTTTTTCGCCCGGCTTGTCGCGCCCATTCTTACCGTGCACACGATTGCGAGGTTTCCATCTCTCAGTACATTGGCGATTAACCTTCGTGGGAAAAATCGCGGGTTTCCGTTGAGCTTATTCGGACTGAAAATTCTGTCCACGATTTCGATCCTCCGAACGACGTTGCCTTTGCCGTCGACGAGACCGAAGGTTATGCTACCTCTGAAGGCTTTGCTGCACTGCCGATTCAAAAAGCCAATAGAGCAGAATTCCTTGTGGTTCTCGATATTGCCCTTCGGGTAGAGCAGAAGCTGCCAGTGGTACTTGTCGTTGATGCTCGTGACCGCGAAGACGGACGACTTTATCGCCTCGCCTAACTTGTAACCGTCGACGTGGAAGTCTCGGATCACCCATTTGAATGTGTACGTGGGGTTCAGAGCGCTGATTTCACCCCAGATTGCAGCCATTTTCAACACTCGTATAGGAGTCGTGCGCAACGCCGAGTTGTCGCTCTGTAAACAATCAGATTTGAGGTTAGTTACGATAAACGCGTTTTTTCGTGTTTAGGCGGTTTGTGGTACGATATACTTACCTTTCGTCGAAGCTTCGAAGAACGCAACGCACACTTTCTTCACTTTCAAACGACAATTTTACGGTTCAACTTCAACGTACTTCCCACCTCATATCGACGAGCTCGTATAAAGGCAAAGTGCAACCGTCAATATTCGAATCAGCTGTTCCTCTCTGCAACCGTCAGTCTGTCACCTAGAGGGCGGCCTAACCTCACTCGACGATTGCGATTTTTCTAAAACTCGAATTAATATACGGAAGCCACGTGGAAAAGGTATAGGCGTGTTAAAAGCAGGACAATAAAGTCCGGTTACTCGCGTATACCGGCGGCGGCGGCGGCGAGGGCCTGTTATTACTCGGACGCCGTAATATAGGACTGATGGAGGCAGCCCGTGGCGCGAGAATCTCGCAGGTATGTATCGCACAGTAGTCTATAGCTACGAGTGTAAATCAATGTTTATAGGAGGACGATGGAACGGTAAATATCGGCATTAGTCGGATATGCGCGATATATACTGCGTTAATTGTGAGAAAGTGTTTTCGCTCGATATATCGACACGATCCAAAACACAAAAAGCCCACTGTTAAATATAGGCCAAAAGACGAAGAAGAAGCGAGTTCGTCCTTCGGAACAACCTCTTCGGAAGCTCGGAAACGGAACTCGTCTCTCTCCGTCACGAAACTCTAATACTCTCTTCGCGGCGGACATTAGCATTCACGGGAGATCGGCGGCGTAGTTCCATAACTGCTAGGCTCTCTCTCTCTCTCTCTCTCTCTCTCTCTCTCTCAGCCGTTACAGGCGCGCGGGATCGCGCGTGACTATTACGATGAGCCTCCGCGTATATACTATATAGCTATCGCTCTAACCGATTGCGCAATTCGGACACTTTTCTTAGCCCGAGTTTCGGTTTGCTCGTTTTGAGTATACTCGAGTGAGTTTTCATATAAAGAAGCTAATCCACTCTGCGATAAACTTTTGCCGTCGATGGTTAACCTCCAGCCGACCTTATACACACTCTCTCTCTCTCTCTCTCCCTCGAAAATGTATACGGTGAGCATATGTCCACAAAAATCTCTATTATACACACTGAACGCAGAGATGTATATCCGATAGTTGCACAAGCTCTCGCTGCTATATTCGGCGCATTGTAAACGACGCCGGTTACGAAAGTTCCGATCGATGCTACCATATTTTCATTGTGCTCTCGACGCTTTTGTGTTTGAAATTTAAACGCGTAATCAGCGCGATTTTCCATAAAGCTTCGAGGAAAAGGAAGCTAATCGAATGCAACTCCGCAATTTTCTCGCTTCCCCGTACAGCCGATCCCGATAAATAAAAGACGATCAGCCGATAGAACAGGCCTTTCCCACACACACACACACACACACGCGCGCGCGTGTATAACAGAACCTTCGCGTGTGGCGAAAATTTTCGAGATGATCGCTTCCTCCTTCGATTCTCTCTTCCTCAACGGACATCACCCGCGAGCGATAGGATCTTGCCGAGCTAATGTCTATATTTTCGAGCGAAGCCGCTTTTGCGCTAATGCCCATACTGTTTATCCCGAAGCTTTCGTTTCCGTGTTACGTTTATTCGTATACATACGAATAAAAGAATAAGCCCTCGGTCCGATAATGAATTCCTCTCTCGACGATTCAATCTCCTCTTCAAGAAGCTGCGTCTCTGGTCCACATCTATATCTGCATAGACTCGATTCCTCGTCGGAGCGAATTACTTTTCCATCCTCTCTCTCTCTCTCTTTTTACTTCTACTTTCTTTGATTCCCTCGGCGCGAAGGCGAGATCCCGTGAGAACTTGTTGTTGAGTAAAAAATAGAGCGTATAGCCGAGCGAGAAAAGGAGAGATGCTTAATCTGCTTAGAGGTGTCGGCGGGTGTATTAAAATAACGACTACGGGCCTTCTGCCGCTTGGCTTCCTGGTGCGTTTTAACGACGTTTTAATGAGCGCCAGGCTCGGGAATCAAGGGATATCGCGCTTGCGGCGTTTTTTACGATCGAGTGCTTCTATACAACGGAATTTGACGCACAAAAGTCCAAACCGCACACGAGCGGCGCGCATCGGCACCTCGTAAATAAACGACATTCCACGAAGCTCTGTATAAACCAGCCGGAAAAAGTCGAGACCTCAAAAACTGTCTTATACGACCCTACTCTCTCAGACCGGCGATGTAAGCATCCCTCGGCGCGATATCTCGCCGGAGCTATGCTAATTATCCGGAGATTTACGCCGGGGCGGAAGTAGCCTCCTTCTCCTCCTCCCTTGGCTCCTTTTTGTATCGACTGCAGACCTCGAATTACCGTCGGCCTCGGAGAAATCCCTCTTAATCTCCTTCGACGAAACTTTTTGCGCTCGTTTCGCCGACTCCCAGAACTCTCTCCTCTCTATACACGCGGCTGCTGCTTTTTTTCCGAGCCGACTCGCCCGAGAGAGATAGATAGTGTCTAAATGCTTCCGGAGAGGAGGAGGAGGAGGAGGAGGACTTTTTGTCAGTCGGGGGGATTCGATCGAGTCACTTAAAAGTTGCGCCGCTGAGTTTCCAACGGACGCGTATACACACGCCGATGGATTGAGAGTAGGAAGGTGACTTTAGTTTTGGAGGAAAGTTCGTCCCCCGAGCGCTGATTCAATTATTCGGCGAATAGCCAAGCGGGGCTGCAGGAATAAAAGTTGGGCTTGTATATTCGGATGCTTGGAAATTCGTATAATTGGCTTCTTTTATTCTCTTCGTCGCAAGCTCCAGTGTGTATACTCGAGTTTGAATTTCCCGCGCGAATAAAGCTCCGTGGATTTGAAATTCGAACGGAAAAAGCAAGCCTCGGGGATGCGAGTACGCTTTACGATCTAATTACGCCGATGGCGTACCTACTTGCCTCCGGGAGCTGTATTTGGAAAATTCGGCACGTACGGAATCGCTTCGAACGAAATTTTTAAGTACACGCCTAAGTAAAGCTCGAGAAAACCCGCAGTAACGCATACGATATAGCCGCTCTCTCGCACCTCACGTAAACGAGGTAATCCAATACGGCTCTCTTGGAGCTCGATTACTCGCTAATTAAAACGAGCGTATAATATATACATCTGCGCGATATAATAATGACGCGCGACGTAAAATCGATCGTAGGGAGAGGCTTCTCGTCTCTTAGCTGCTAGCAGGATTTACATCCGCCTCCCACGACACGCGGGGGATTAAACGGCAAATTGTGCGTTATACGCGAGCTCTCTCTCTCTCTCTCTTGCGGGCTTTGTGAATTATCGCGGATTATTACACGCAGGTACGCTAGTCTTCTTTGATATCTTGCTTGTAAAGCGCGTGGGTGGCCGACGATGTAGGGCTGAGGTGCGCGGAATTCGGCTATTGCGATATCGTATGTTTTATGCGAGTGTGGCAAGGATTCGGATTTAATCAATATTCCAATTTAATTAATTTTTCGATTACGAAGCATTAATGTCGTATGTAATTGTTTCGTATAAAGCTGGATTTATTTGGAAAACGATCAATCGTCGTATAAAGCGAATGCGACTTTACGCTGAAATTTAATTTCTCAAAGAACGATACGAGTCAGCATCAATTCCAAACGCGATTATTGACTCTAAACGGCTCATCTAGTAATTCAAGATTCCGCGGATTAAAGCGGCAGGCACGTATATACTTCGATTAAAAATCCAAATTTGATTTATAGATGCAATTATATATAAGCCGCGCTTATAGGTGTATACGCAGGCGCGCGAGCGGGTAATAAATAAAATGTCAAGTAGCCTTAAACTCGTCTAGCGTTACACGACCCATATACACCTCTCGTAAATCACTTTAATTAAAACTGTTGATACTTTAATGGATACTTCGTAATATCATTAAATAATTACCCGGTTCGATATATTTCAGCCGTTTTGCCGAAGATCAATTGCGCTTTTTCATGAGTTCTATATACACACGTGACGCAGTTTTGACTTTGACCTCAGGCGTTAAGTAATTTAAAATTTGCTTATTCCATGTATAAACTTTCCGCATTTACATGTCCATTGTCATGAAAAGTGCGACGCGATAAATATCACAATATGAGAGTACTTTGAATATGGAAATACATTCGCGAAAGTTTTCACTCCCGGAATTTCTATATATGCATATCGCGATAATTATAGTCCTGCGAGAGAGGCTTGAAATTCAAATAGCAATTATTATTAAAGGTGTATTTATAAATAAGCGAAAATCGATAATCGCGACTTTAACTCGTTATAAACGTGCCAGTCGACGGAGAGCCACTTAGGAAGCGCTTAACATTTTTCCGGCTTGTCTCTCGTTTCGCTCATCGGAAAAATCCCAATTAAATGCTTATCGTGTAACACGCAATCGACGCAGATACGCACTTCTGCTTATCGGAACGAGTTTCAACGATCTTGAAAATTCCTCCGAGCAAGCGATTATACGAGCCTTTTCATTTTTCTGCATATTACTCGCGTGACATCATTAAAAACGAGTTACATCTCATCTGGCGCTATTAGAAAAGTATGCGCGCACCTGAGAACTAGTTTACGGATAAATTATAGCCGATTATGTCGAGTTTTACCGATCAAACTGCGCCTCTTTAAAACGCCATATCTCTAATCGCTGGCTTGAGTAACCTCGTATATATAGAGCCTTAAAGATCGAGATTCTACACCAACTCTGTATTTTCGAAAGAGTCTCGCGAATCGATCGCTGTGTCGATAAGAAAAAAATCGAGAATCGCGACATTGCGCAACCGTGACGATCGAGATTCCATACGCGGACGAGTAGCCCGAGGTCATTAATTCTATTCATAGCCATAAGGCGCGGGGACCAGTTTTCCCGCTGCTTTCAAGCACGTGTGTATACGTATACACACACCTGCTTTACCCTTTTTTCTCGGTAAGTGCAGCGGCTCCACATACGCACGCGAGCAGAGCGCGTAATACTGTTATAGCGGGTATATACACGAAAAACAGAAACGGAAAGTGCTGCCATATAGCGGTATATCGTATATATATATATATATATATATATATATATATATATATATATATATATGTATAGTGTACAGCGCCTGCGATTTTTCGGCTCTTCTCTTAACGTAAGGCCCCGTGCGACTGCATTTTTTCCCGGAGAATAACAGTCCCGTCTTTTTTCGGAAGGTTGTACGCGCATTTACGTAACGACGTCACCGTTAAACGCCACGATTTTCTCGGAGTAATAAACGCAGCCGTATATATACAATATCTCGATATCAGCTGGAATTATTCTCAAAACTCACGGCGCTTAATATAATGGAAACTTTCACAATGCACCGCAGTGACTTTTACGCCTCGCTTATCCCCTCGTACATATATAGGAGGAGAGCTCGGTTTTTTCCTCTTCCGAGGTTTCTCGAGGGCAGCAGCAACACACACGCGCGTTCCGTTTTCCGCGGCAAAATGGAATTTCGCGCTCGCGAGCGCGCGCCGTTATATAGCTTGTGGTCAAGCGCATGCGCGCACACATACATTTAAGGTTGATTGAAACGAGCCTCTCCGTCGTCGCAGCTGTGTGGAAAGTTTCGACTTTCTTCGAGAGGGGCGCTTGTTCTTTATTAATCCATTGTAGTCGCCTCGGATAATAGCGCTTTTACTTTTTTATCGCTGCGCGGAATCGAACACGCATCGCGAGCTTTGGAAAGCGATACAGGCGTGCGCGCGTCGAGTTATCTCTGCGATAAAAGTGTCACACACGCATCGAGAGCGCAAACAAAGCTCTAATCATAGAATAACATATATACCGACGGCTCTTTTTGAATTTTCCCGCGCAAACAGCCGCAGCGCTGATCCGACTTTATAATCGTCGCAAATATTTGCTCGCACTTTCGCGAGAGAGCTGAAAGAAGTGTATACAGTCATAACACTGCGGACCTATAGGTCTATAGACTACAGCTCGCTCTTATATTCCGGGAATGTCTCCTCTGTGCGTGGGACAAAGGGCCGGAGCAAAGTGTTTCCGATGCGCGAAAAAACGAGATGGAGAGAGCCGTATTGTACGTGACACGCGAGTGCCTGGCATTCCGTGTCTCCCCGAGAAAAAGCAAAGTAGAGAGGAAGAAGGAGATCCGACAATGCTGACCGATGGAATGGAATGGAGCGGACCTGGTCACCTCGTTTGACCAGCTGGACGGGATCGCGCTTGTTTACGATGGGATATCGTCGCAGAATTCTTGAGGAAATCATTCGTTGCGATTTGATTAATTTAAAAATATGCGACACTTTCGCGATTATGCGTAGTGGAAAAAAAAAAAAAAAAAGAAAACGGCAACTTTCCGTCCATCGCGAGTGGGGCAACACCTAGAGGTGCGAGAGAACTGCTGCAGCGACGGCCGCCAGGTGAGCTCGGCGCGCGATCAATAGAAGGAAGGCAAGTGCCGAGAGAGAGAGAGAGAGAAAGACAAGGAGCGTCGAGGAAAAGGCTCGACGAAAATAGAACGAGCACCGGCTCAGCCGGCGAAAATCAAAATATCACGTGTGGATGGAAGCGATAAAGTTGTCGAAAATATAGCTTGAATTTTACTAATCGCTACGCCTATATATGTATACACACACACACACGCGGACAGCAGTACCGTATGATGCAAACGTGACCGTCGGCGGACGCGAGGTGTCGATCGGCTTCTTCTTCTTCTTCTTCTTCTTCTTCAGCGTGTACCGTTCGCTTCCGCGCTGCGGAAGTTCGGCTGTTTAATCGCTCCGTGGAATAGCCGTCGACGATCGTATATAACCTTTATATTTATTAGCATACAAGAGGATGATTAATCGCGGCGAGCTGAGGGACGATAAATTTTGAAGGAAAAAGAATAGCCGGAGCGCATCGGTCATCGGAGTAT
This sequence comes from Trichomalopsis sarcophagae, assembly GCA_024372645.1. Classification (NCBI taxonomy): domain Eukaryota; kingdom Metazoa; phylum Arthropoda; class Insecta; order Hymenoptera; family Pteromalidae; genus Trichomalopsis; species Trichomalopsis sarcophagae. The sequence goes on from QLSS01000006.1 coordinate 1,912,126, forward strand.
AATGATATTCGAGGAAAGAAGAGAGCTTCTCCGCGAAATCCCGCATGATGCCGTACATTATAAGCCTCTTTCGTCGGCGATACGGAGAGAATAGCGAAGAAGGTGTCGATCGCGCCGCGCAGTTATTTATTACCGTTGTGACACTTCCGTAATACTTCTCTCTCTCTCTCTCTCTCTCTCTCTCCGACCCTCGTTTCGCGCTCTTCTATGCGCATGTGTGTGTGTGTGTGGGTGGGTGAGTATTTACGAGTTTCGCCTACTGTGCAGGGATAATTGTTATTTTATACAAGATAAGCTACTTAAAATTCACTCGGAAAGCGATGATCTTCATAAAGTCGTCTTTCGAGAGAGGAAGAAAAAGTCGAGTTTCCAATACACGGAACAGTTTCTCGCGCGCTCACGTCCGAATGGAAAACGCCGCAGTGTTATAGCAGATGTGGAGCATCGGTAGTTGGCAAAAACTTGTCCTCGTCACCAGTTCCGCGTATTTCTCTCCGCTGCGAGAAGCAGAACCAGATTTAGCTCGAGCTTTTCGCGCAAAAGCTGATGCAACGTGATATAACCGCGCGAAAGGTATATGACGGATGGTTAAAAATCGCATTGGAGGAAAGAAAAATTTAATTTGAAACGACGTTTCACTCTGCCTGTCAATCGAGAGCTTCGACGACTCTTGAACAAAGTCTTTTTCAAAAACTTTTTCAAAAACCAAATTCCCACTCAGCGTTCCATCGATCCGACAACTCGCAACTATTTCAAATAGACCAATCCGAAAATTTTCCCACAATAGGCTAACGATATCACAAGCGGGTAAAAAACCCATCGGAGGATAAAAGGACGTGACTTTCACGACTCTTCTCTAGCTACATCCAGGCAGGCTTGCATTTATGCTAATTACGCGCGCTGACCCGAAAAGACACTTTAACAATTTACACGGATTCTCGGTAAACGTACTCTCTGCCTCTATGTTATACACACACACACGCACACACACACACACACACATGTACATGCAATGCGTAAAAAGGAAATTAAGGACGAGCTCTCTGCGGCGGACGAATTAAGTTTGTTGTTGTTATACCCGCAGCGGGAAATATTACATCTGACAAGGCTGCGCGATCGTGTAATTTCACGTGGCCGCCGCCGTCGTGATTTACATGCGACTGTTTAGAGAAAGAGAGAGAGAGAGACGTGCCACACGGATGTATGTGTGTGCTTAACCGACATTTCGGCCGATGATGGTCGAGAGAAAGCTGCAGCGCGTTTGTTTTTCATTCGAACTATGTGCAACGGAGATTTTTCATCCTGTATGCATTATGTAGACGCGTCAATTAATCCTGCACTTTGGAAAGATCGATTCATCGCCTCCCGGGGGAGACTGTATTATATACAATACATGCAGCCAAAGGACACCTCTGTTATACATGCCGGCATCTCGTTGACAGGCCGTGGGCGGCTGCTGTTGCAGAGACAAACTCGTTAGCGACCTGCTGCACTTTACAAAGGGGCACAAAGCTAGGGTGGAAGGAAAAAAGACGCACATGTGCGTAATATACTCGGGGGTGTAGATTGGCTCCCGATCGATTTTCAGAGGATCAAAAGTCGCTACCTCTTTCGAGTATATGCCTGACCGCTTTATCGGCTCTCTCTCTGTGTGTGTAAGAGGAATCGCGTTTACGTCCAATTAACTTTATACACGATTCCTCCGATTTCCTTGTAGACACGAGAGTGGAAAGTTCGCGCGTCGGACGTCTTAATCTCGAGCCTACATCGTTACAAATGCTCGGTACACCATTTTACAGAAGAAAAAAAAACGTTCTCACGCAGTAGCCTACTGTAAAAAGCGAAGAAAGCTGATGAATTCGATCGAAATACCTGGGCCTCGTGGTCGTCAGAGGTCGATTAATCCCCTCAGAGCGAGAGAGCTTGTGACGTGAGCGGCAGCTCCTAGAAGCGCCGGTTCTCATCGGCGGTGGCTCCGCTATCAGCGGCGATCATTTCTGCTACTGATCCGTACCGTTAATTTGTAGTTTTACGCCTGGTTTTTCGAATTTATCACGCTGGCTTTTCACCGCGGCCGATTTTCCACGGACTCGGTTAATCGATCGGCCGATAAGTTCTTCTTCTTTTCGATATCGATTGCCCCCCCCCCCCTCCCCAGTTCCGAAATCGAATTTATATGCAGATCCCGCGAGACGCAGCAGCTCTTCCTTTTTGCGAGGCTTTCGGCGGCGCAGAATTTCTCTCCGAGTATCGATTCGAGCCGCCGTCGTTGCGTTCGCTATCTCGACTTCTTCGCCGGCAATTTAACCAGCCAATGATCCGCATGCCACTCGGTTCGCCGTTCTTCTTCCTCCTCCTTCTTCTTCCCCACGGTTGTTTTTACCCAAGCCGATCGTTCGTAGCGAGCACTGCGCGCCTTTTTTTCTACCTTACCGATTTTATTCTTTTCCCCCTCTATATCGGTTTTTGATTCTCGCGGAGTATAGCTAACGATTGAATTCACTTCACACAGCTGTTCCGTGTGCGCACTCTATGGGAAATCGGAAACGCGCGCGCGCGCGAGCGATCGGTTGCTCGGCTCACGGAAGCCGGACTCGCACTGAAGGGGCCGACCGGTAAGGCGCGTGTACACTATAGCTGACCGTCGCTCTCCTACTCTCCGGGGCCAGGTGATCGCGGAGAGAAGAGGGAAGGACACTGGACTGCAATTCGAGCGAGTTTCCGTGGAGTGGGATCGGAGTTTTTGGTGGGCTTTGAGCTTTGAATGTAGTACATGGCAGGTTTGGCATAGGCGACACACACCTCTATATCTATCACTCGGCGCGCGGATGGAGATGAGGAAAAGCGAAATACCGGAGAACTGGATGGTCAAGCTCCAATTTTTCAATCGAACGCGGCGCAAAAACAACGCGTCGAATCCAGGACACTATCACCTGCACTTGCGCGGCACAGCCTCTCTTTCTCTCTGCCAGCGCAAGCAGCCGGCATCGCTACATTCAAGGTCAGGGCCGGCCGCTACTCGCGCGTCAAAATTAGAGGCGTGTACGTGTGCGCGGCCGCAGTTCCATATCTCCGTGCGCTTACCTCCTCGCGCATGCAGTGCATCGCAGAGAGAACGCGTAACGGTTAACGCGTCTGGGCACGTCTCATTTTTTCCCGTCTCTTCACTCTCCTGGTTACATACGCGAGTATATACACGTGTACACGAACACCAGAGCGCATCCCTCGCGTGTGTACAAGAATCTTTTTCCTCTCGCTTTTCGGAGCCCCGCGATTACTTATGCATGTACGCGCCGTGCGGTAAGTAGCTTTCAGTGCGGGAAACTATATGCGAGAGAGTTTTACCGTAACGACTGTTTGCCGTTGAGCGGCTCTTAAAGTAATACTCGCCTCGTTGCGCGGCGCGCAGCTCGGCTTAATGAGAAAGGAGAGGACGTAACAGGCGTGCGCGAGCTTCTATACGAATGTGTCAGCCGGTTTGGAATGACTTTTCAGATATATTGTGTTTAGCTCGACGTATAACTTTGCCCATAAAGGTAATACGAGCATCAACGTCATCGATCTCCTCGTCGTTCATCAAATTATAACTCTCCGCGTTACACACCTATATATATATACGTGCGTATATACCTGATCGATCCATCAGCGATATCCAACAATTAAAGCTCTTTTCGCTCGTCGTTTATTCATATTCGAAATCTTCGTGTGATTTAGCTCGATTTGTCATGTCGGAGAGAAAACTGGCGCGGCGGCTCGCAGGACGATTTGTCAAAAATACATCATCGCCACGCGTGCGCGCGTCCGGATAAATCTTCCGCGTGTATTTATTTCCAGCCCCAGTACGTGCTGTAGCAGAGAGAGTAAAGTTTTTTTTTTTCCGAGGCGTAGGCGGAGTTTGACAGTTTCGGCAGAGATATTCTGTGATTTGAATTTCCCGCCGAACGAAAAAATAACAGCCAGACCGTGAATTCACCTCGCGTCTCCGAAAATTAAGTCGCCGAATCCTCGGCCACTTGTCATCTCGGGCGTCTGCTCTCGCACGTACGGCAGAGCTATTACAGCCGAGAGCGACTCTCACCCTTTCGATTTCTCTCATCCGACTTGTTATCCTTTATCTCGTCCCCGGACTCTTTTCCTCTTTTTTTTTTCCGACCATCCCACGCACTTTTCGTGAGCGATGAAAAAATTCGAAGAATCGTGACCGGCCTGCTTATGAGGCGGCTCTGCGTGTGTGTGTGTGCGTGTGTGTGGTGCCTCGGGGAGATCGAGCGTCGCAGGGATTACTATTATCTTACGGAGAGTGACTTGTTTTCGGATCTTTTCGGTTAATTTTTTCCACGCGACTGAATAGTTCGTGCTTCACCTTGTATATAGTAGAGTAAAATCGGCACGCGTAAACAGTAATTTTTCCTCCTTCGACCGTTCGATCCAAAATCGAGGAAAACAAATACCGTAGTACCTCGCGCCCGTCGTGACAACCGCCTCAGACGCAGCTCAGTATTCGTCGAGTCCACATCTATACGAACATGTCGACTCCGTACAAGAAATTCGCCGGTAATACCGATCGCCATCAGGAGTATCTCAACACGCCATCGGCTCCACCGGCTTACAACGAAATTTCGCCCAAACACTCGGCTTACAACATGCCACCCCCGCAGCAGCATCACCTTCAAGGCTACACTATTCCGGTACCTCAACCTCCGCCCTTCATCGTCCAGGTCGAACAGCAGCCGATGACACCGTCGACGTCGCCTCAGCAATCGGTCGTCGTTGTGAACAGTGAGCGCGAGGATACCGTCGCCGTTGAGAAGCCTTGGTGCGGACTCTGCTGTCAGCGTTTCTACAGCGTCTTTATCATTTTTATGATTATCGTCGGTTTTTCATCGTTAGTGGGGCGGCTGGTACGCCAAATTTAGTGTCCTTGAAGAGCTATAAGTTTTTGGATGATGAGTGTTCGGTAGAGGCTACTTACCGATCGATTTCGATTTGTGTTTATTGAATGAAGTGGTCGATTTGTTCATCAATTTCAAATGTGTGTGTGTGTGTGTGTATGTGTGTGTAACTCGATGTGTACAAAGTTTTCTCTCTCATTTTGTATAATCTTTTTTTTTGTTTCCAAAAAATTACGGCATTAAAATGACGAACATGCTTGAAAATTGTGCGTATTTATATACCGATCGCTATCCTCAATTCCTGGTAAAAGAATATCACGGTCTCGAGCTCCTTCGCGCTTTCGTTTTTTTTTCAAAGTATCGCATTCGGAAACCGTTCGCGTTCCGACGATTTATCTTCGCGCATCCGTATCGCCTCTGCCTTACATCCGCGAACCGAACGGATACAGCGATGCTCGCTCGCGATTAATATTGACATACACAGCGTTTTTCCGCGATAGTGCCGACGCTGACGCAATTGCTTTTAGACAATGTTTTTTTTTTTTTTTTTTAGCTACAAGCTAAATCTAATGGGCCAAGGTTGCAAAAGTAAACGTTGACTTCTCCTTCTCGGAATGTCGAAATCGAATTCTGGGAAACCAAGAGTAGCTTCAATCCTCTAATCGGAATACTTCAAGTCCAAAATCAAAACAAACAGAAAATCGTGAAATACCTCTAAATAGATGGCGCCGCGAAAAATTTCGAATCGAGATCAGTCTCATAAACCAAAGCCGTCAGTTCACACGAATCTCAGTGTGTAGAAAAGGCGCAACTTAGTTTCAGCGAACAAAGACGCTTCGCTCCTTCGATTTAGCTCCGTCGCCGTCCTTATCGTCTCGCTTACACGCATAGCACCGGGCCTACGTCAACCGTAACTCGACCGAAGCCCATATAAGATTTCTCTCGCCTCCTCTCTGCATCGCTTCAGACGTACTTCAGCCTTCGGTGAGTTCGCATCGTTTAAACTTCGAAGTAGACACGTTAGTACCGAATCATGTCGACTCCGTACGACAAATTCACCGACGATAACGATCGCCAGGAGTTGCTGGACACGCCGCTAGAGAATCCACCAGCCTACAACGAGGTTCCGCCTCCGCGCCAGGCCTACAACGAAGCCCAGCCTCAGTATTCGTCTTACAACATGCCACCGCCGATGGTGCCGTATCCCAGCAATAACTCCGTCAATCCGTTGCCGCATCCGATGCCGTTCATCGTCCAGATGTCCCAGCCTTCGGCACCGGCTCCGGCTGCGGCGGCTCCGGTCGTCGTTGTGAACAATGGCATGGGGGACAACGTCGTCATCGAGAGGCCTTGCTGCGGCGTCTGCTGTCGACGATTCTGCTGCGTCCTCTTCGTTTTGCTGCTGATCATCATCATCGTCGGAGTGGTCTTATCGCAGAGTCGCTAGTGCTCGAGATGTGATTTGGTGCTTTGGATGATAAGTGTTCGGTAGAAGCTGTAGTTGTACCGGTTTTGCTTTGTGTTTTCTAAATTTCATCGTGTAGTGTGTTTATCGAGAAAAGCGATGTTATTTTTGTTTTCAAGATTGTTCTTTTGAGTTTATAAAGAAGTTGAATCATTTTTTAAAAATAATTTTTGTTTTCACAGATTAAGCGCGATAGAGTTAGCTTTATTCCGAGAAATAATGTATTTTTCAAAATCAGCCAAGTGCGCTCTCACGTTAACTCTCCGAGACAAAGACGTCAGACGTGTAACTCGATATGTATGACGCTCAGTTATGTATACTTAGTTTTTACAAAATTACAGCATTAAAATGACGAATATGCTTGAAAAGTATACGCACGTTTGTTTTCACTCCTATCCTATAAAAATATTGCATGCTATATATTTTTCATTATTGGCCAATTAAGTATTCGAATTTGTAGCCACAACAATATCTAGTCAGCGTTTTCGCTCCCTATCGCAATGCTATCGTTTTCCTGGTAAGAAAGCAATCCGAATCAATTACTCTATAAAATCTCCTCGTCGGTAACACATTAATTAAAATATTTCGATAAGCCCCTCGACAATCGGCCGTCTGTCTCCTTTTCGGCTCTCCTCTCAATACCTCCTTACAACCCGTCAGTTCGATACTCCTCTCTTTCTTCTCCCCGTGCATATAAATACTCTCCTTCCAATCGTAAACATCTCCCAGTCGAAAGCTCGATCACGTCGAAGTAACAGCTGCGCAATGTCGGACACAGTCGCCGGTTCAGCTCAACAGCCAGCACCAACTCCTGATAATCGACCTCCCGCCTGCCTCGTGATAGCTGTGCATCCGGAACGACCTCGCGTCATTTTCGTCCAGGATAAAAAGGGAAAAAAAGAAGAAGAAGATTTCGCGAGCTGCTGTGGCTCGCTTTTGATATGCATCGTTCTCGGGGCTGTTTTCGCGGGTATCAAGTTATCGACCGAAGCATTTTTCCGAGATTAATAGTTGCCGGGTAGAAAGCGCAGTGATTCGAGCCTTGAGTCGAGATGTTATTTTTGACGTGAAAATTCTCGCGCGCGAGCACAGAGGCGGCTTTGTTGCGACCCCAGTGTATCGTTGGGCGGAACGTGACGTTTGCCGGTAATAAACTCTGAGAATGCGTATACAAAATTTAAAAATCTACTGCGCAAGCGCAAAGAAAAAAAAAATAGCGACTTCACTTCCGCTTACCAACGACATATCGCTCCATCCTTATCATCCCGCCGCGAGTGTATCCGCACCGAGGCTTCGTCAGTTTCAGTGCACAGCTACGAGTAAAGTTTGCAGAAACGTTTCTTTGTTCCACGCATGTCGGTGCCGTACGAGAAACTTTCCGGCGAGGAGTCGTCGGCTCCTCCGGCTTACGAAGATGTTCAACCGAGCCGTCGAGACTACGCCCACATGACTCCGCCGCCGCCTTACATCGTCCAGGTCATCCAACAGCCGACTACACCGGCTCCATTACCAGTTCAGCAGCAGGTCGTCGTTGTGAACAACGGAGAGGAAAGCGACGTCGAGGATTCCTGCTGTTGCCGTCGTATTTTAGTGTCGGCTTTTTTCATTTTTATCATCGTCGTTGCCCGGCTCATCGTCAGGATGCAATATTATAATTATTGATGCTTTGTACAATTTTTTTTTTCTTACTATTTTTATTTACGAAAGATTTGTGAATAAAAACACACTTGTGCTTTATGAAAAGCTTTTTTTGGTTCTCACCGCGTTAAATGTTGCAAGACTTTATCGACTCGATAAAATCAAGCATAGATAGCTCCGAACGCATCGAACTGTTCCTTTACTGTCGCTATCGGTATTCGCTTCGAGGCTTTATTCCTGCGTTGTTTTTTGAGATCAGGTATATGTAGCTGCTTGGATGATCTTTATATCGATAATCGCACCGATATGACGATTTATAGCAAACGAGACTACAATTGATATCATAATTTTTCACAAAACCATACCATATCGATATATCTTATCGATTAACATTTAATATTTTTTATCACAACACGATTCTATAAAGTAGTTGGGACAAACCCAAAGCTACTCTCTAGTTTCGCCTCGTCTCATCGACAGACAACGCAATCGAGGTAAAATGTCGGATTTTGTCAATAAAAACGCGACTTCGTCAAATTTCGAAAAATCATCGGATCCTGACGACGAACCGCAATATCACCGAACTATCAGCGTCATGGAACGTCCAACCCCGGCCGCATCAGCATTTGATACCACGAAAACTGAAGCGCAATCACGACCAGCACACGTGGTCGTAGTGCCTCCAAACTAGCAGTTTCGCAGCAGAGAATGTCAGCCGAGTTGTTTTTGCTGTTGTCAGTGGTGCTGGTGCATTTTCGGCATTAAAATGTTCGTGCTGCTTATATGCGGATTTATCGCTGCATACATGCTCTATAAAGAAAGTTTAGATCGCTATCGCGAAGCGAATCAGGGACCTTATACAGTTTCGGACGATATAAGATGGAGTAAAGTTTATGTACACAGAGTAAGAAATAAAGCGACAAGTTCATTCGTTATAGTAACGTGTATTCGAAACCAATCCCAAAAGCACCTCTGTTGTTACTTATTGTTGTAGTTTTAAGGTAAGCGTGAGTGTATAGTCAAATTTGTTATACACTTCTCTCCACACAATCCATCAGCCATCGTGAGGGTAATAAGCACACACACACACACAAACACGTGTATAAATCGCACTCGCGCAGCATCAGCTCCGTGTCAGCCATCGAAGACGTACGGGAGCATTGCAAATGCGGGGTTATCCTCGCTCTCCTCTCGATTCTTCCTCGCCCCGGAATCCGCACCGTTATACGTACCCGCGCACACATACAGCCTATATACCCGAGAGAGTGACATCCTCGGCGATTCGCTACTGAAATTCCGCCGCGAAGAATTCTATTTATTTACCGTTTATTTTTCCGACTGAAATTTCCCCTTTTTTCCCCCTCTCGCTCGAGTAATTAAGCATCGCTTGCGATAAATGCAGAATCGGAAAACCGCTGGAGAGCTGCTCGCTGCTGCTTTTTTTTGCTCGTCTCGATTAGCGCCTTTAAAGGCCCTGCCTTAACTCTCCGTTAGACGATAAAACAATCCCGTATAGACACTGCGCATAATCTAGCCGTTAACGAGTCCGTCTGTGTAGGTAGAGGGGACATGTGCGAATAATTCCCTGTCGCGGGAGTAAAAAGTGCGCGGATGAACATATCTCCTCCGACTGCGTGTGTGTGCGTGTGTGTGTGTGTGTAGAGGTACCGTAACGCTATCTCGACCGCGGCTGGCTGCGCGCGCGCGCGTGTGTGTATACCTACCAAAGCACGACGGTTTACGCGCTTTTGTCTACCACAGGGATTACAAGCGCAGTGTGTATAATAGCTGAGAGATAGTTTAGGAGAGAAAGAGAGAGTGATCGGCGTAGTTTTCGACATTTACGACCCGATTAGTCGCGTGTTTAAACAACGGTTTTTCGTTGTTTTACCGCGAGCGCGCAGATAAGAAAATTGAATTAACCATAAACACAGCGTTCCTCTATCTCTCTCTCTCTCTCTCTCTCTCTCTCTCTCTCGTTGTTTTAATTTCAGAGCACCGTTTTAGATTCAGATAAGTATAACGCTTCAGCGCCTGCGCAGGCACCGGTTTAATAATCCCGGCAGCGGTTAATTCAGAGACTTTTTTGTACACCCGCGATTGAGAATATAAAAAAAAAAAAAAAAATAATCGAAATCGAAACTAGCCGTCACTGCATAGTGCACCGAAACCGCACCTCGACTGCGCTCGAATTAACAATTCGGAGCCGTCCGTCACGAGCGTGCACTACCTCTCGTCAAATCAGCGATCGACTTCCTCTCCCCCGCAAGTATATACGCATGTGGAAAACAGCATAGCGGCTCACCGCAATGGATTTCCGCTTACTGGGTTCATATGCACGCGATAGAGCACGTAGTTTCCATTCCAAAAATGACCGGATCTCGCTCGACGTGAATTAATTCGCCTCGTCATCGTACAAACGAGCGTAGGCGTGCGCGTACACGTGTATTATCGCCTGGATATAACAGCTGCTTTCGATTCCGCTGTGCCTTTCTTTCGAGACGCTTCTCGAGGATCAAGGTTACGCAGAGGAAAAATCGAGATAGCTTATCTCTGTACGTATAGCGTTTTCGAGAAAAAAAAAAACGAGCAAACGCGGCGTCGATCGAGCGACAAATTGCGAATCGATAAAATTAGCTCTTGCGGGTACATATTAAGCGTATTACGCGGTACCGTACGCTCTATGGTAGTCCAGCTCATTACGCGTCGCGCCGCTGTAAATTGCGTTAGACTGCCGCACATAGTGCGACGCGTTGGCCGAATACGTGCTCGAGTATAAAGGGCCGTTTATAGGTGGACTTATAAGTGCCTCGGAATGATCTCAAGTTACCTTATTGCCAGCTCTGCCGAGGTATTGAATCAATACGGTATCAGATTCACGTGTTGGTAATCTGAAACAGAAACGGAAATCGGGAAATAAGAATCTCTCGAATCGTCAATTCGTTCGTAAAATGCACACAGAACTCGTCAACCACGCCACACCTTTCCCTCCCTCTCACGCTGACTCTCGACTGCGCGAATCAACGTCGCGCGCTCGATGATCGATCGGCCCGCGTGTCGGATTGAATTTTAAATCGCTCGCAGCGCATCCGATTGATTTAATTCGTGATAAACGTCGAGAGCCTATATACACGGGGGCATTAGCGTGTAACGAGAAAAAATTTATCGCCACTTTGTATAACGACCGGATTTACGACTGCTGACCGGAACTGATTCTCCTTCGGAACACGCCTCGAGAATTTTCGTATACGTATATAACTCTACGTTATAACCGCGAATATTTTTTCTTTATCATCGAATCGAACGAATAATCCCCGGGACAAAAGCGTTCGGCGCGATTTCAAAAGGAGCATCGAAAAACAAGCCGCTCATGTTTTATTCATACGCGGTATAAATTCGCGGCTCGTTTGCGCGCTCTTAATAAATCTCGTTCGTGCGCAGTTGCATTCGGATTATCAAGCCGCGCCCTTAAAAATCCCCCCGAAAAATGCCTCTGTGTACAGGCCGATTCGCGATTCGCTCCAGAGATACAAGCTCCGAGCGTCAATTTACCGGATCCGGCTTTCGTGACGTCGATCGTGTTTATACTCCCGCGATGATGAATCGCACGCGTCGAAGTGCATTCATTACGCTCCCGCAGTCTCGATCCGCGCGATCGTTTTGCTGATTGCGGTATACGTATCGCCGAAATTGAAACATACTTCCCGTCGGAAATATGACGAATTACACGGGTTTAAACTGGAAGAAAGAGCATCGGCGCCGCCGAAAAAAAAGGACGAGGAAGAAGAAGAGCAAGAAGGAGCAGCGGATGGGAATTAAGGCGGCGACTGAATAAAAAGAAGCCCGAGAATAAGGGCCGGGAAAAACGAAGGAGACTCCGGCAATCAATCGCCCGATGCATTTCGCTCGTACACAGTCGGACGACACGGGCTTAATTGCCCGATGAGAAAGTGAAATAAGGAGGGCTGAAGATTTTTCGGGGATACGCGCACGGGTTTGTCGACCCCGAGGTGAGGGACCTTAGGTATCCGCGGCTCCTGTGGGTTAAAATTTACGAATCAGCGTAACTCAAAGCGCCGTTAATTCAATGTTATACGAGCCGCGAATAACACCGCATTCCTGTGAGACACCTCGTCGCGGAAAAACATAAAAGCCCATTACAGCTCCTCCATTCGACGTGTCCATTAGATATTTTTTTTTCCAAAATGAGCAGCGCCATGTATACTTTAATTCGTATCGTCCCTATCGACTCGTTCGATCTCTCGATTTTTCGACTCTCGGGATTAATCGAGAGGTGTAGGAGCTAATCAACTGTTGCACCGTACCCCTCGTGACAGGCAATTAGACTTGCTTTATCGAGCTTCTCTCTCTCTCTCTCTCTCTCTCTCCCTCCGAGAATTATCTCCGCTTCCTATACGCGCATAACGCATCGCGACGCTAATTCGATGTTTGCGCGTGTAATTTGCCGGCCCCTTATCAAAAATCGCAATCAAAGTCGCGCGTATACACACCCTCCGGCTAAAATTAACGGTACGTAATACTCGAGCCGCTGAATTACGCGGAGGGTGGATTTTTGCGGACTCGTCAATGCGCCCCGATATCGAGGAATGTTAATAGTATTAGCTGATGCACCGCCGTCGTAAATTATCGTCCCGAGAGTTACGAGTAATAACAGCGTCGATATCAATTTCGAAGGAGCTGCATAGTGTCCTCTAATTAGCCGGATAATTATTTACGCAAACCGCATCGATTTTACGCCGTCGCGTGAAACTCTCTATATATGATTAGACCTGCGCGGAACAATGTTTAATAAGCTCTCGATTCCTCTTTCTTGTGTGCCTACACACGTACATGATCAGCAGCGACAGTCAAGCTATTTATGCCTATGCTATACTCTCTTTTTTCCTCGTCGACGACGACGACTTCCCGATCGTCGATTATTTCATACGCGTCGAACGCTGTCATTAAGCCTCGACGTCTATTACGGCTAATTTACGCGGCGACCGATCGGCCAGTAGCGGGAATACGAGTTTTACGACTACTGCAGCAGCAGGTAGCTATATATACGTTTAAGCTTTTAATTAGCTTTGCGCACTCGCGGGTCTCTTACAAAGTCCCTGCGGCTTTCTTTCGACGATTTTGCGACGATGCATTATTGCGCGCTGAGAGAGAGAGAAGAGGAAATTTTTTTCCTGCGGTGGAGAGAATACGGTTATGATAATGCGAGGGAATATATTAAAAATGTAGGTCGATATCCGGCCTGGATATTCGTCGCGAAAAAAGAGTGCAGGTATACGTGTGTCTTTGATCGTTTCGCCAAAAGCAGAAATAATAACAACTACGTGTGTGTGTGTGTGTGTGTGTGCTCCGACACCGTTAGTCCCGAGAGCTTTCTCTTCGGGTTTCCGAAAATTGAAGAGAGCGAGCGAGATTGACGTCTCTCACTTTTTCCGAAATAATTAGGTATCGTTATACGAGGAGATTGCTCGTCTCGGTAGAATCGATTTTCGTTCGATTTTTTGCAGAACGCCACGAGCTTCCTCGAAAGCGGGCAGCTAAAGAGTAAGCGAATAGTTTATTAAATTCCACCTGTTGCTCTCGGTTTAACTTCTCTGCGCAAACGCAATATTTACTGATTATAACGTAATAATATCTCTCTCTCTCTCTCTATACACACACCGACAACAAAACAGAGCCCGAAGCTGTAGGCCGTTCGCGCGAATCAATTTCCGAGTACGTTTTCTCGTATAGAAAGTTTTCGCCTCGACGCTGCTCTTCGGGGGCGGTTGAACTCTCGGAGGTCGGATTTTTCAAGCCCAGATAGAGGCGGTTCGTTAGCTCAGGAGAAACTCGAGCTGCGCTCGCTTCTAATCGATCCTCCCGAGCGACCTGGAATCTCTCTCGAGTTCTTTGAATTAATTTTTCTCGATACACCTATATATAGCAGTGTGAAAAAAAAAAATCGGCGGGAAAATTCGAAAAGAAAAAGCTCCCTCTTGGAAAAAGGGGGTCAATCGAGAGTTCGCTCGCTGATGCAGTTCGCGTCTCCTTTATTAGTCGTAAAATCTTTTAAGACCATCTCTCTCTCTCTCTCTCTCACTCTCGGCAAAGAACTTTCCCATGGGTTATAAGGAGGTCAAATTCGCCGCTCGCGCGAGGCTTTTTTCCTCTCGCGCGAGTCGAGGAGCATAACGATCGCGGAGCCATAAGGAAGAGCCCCGCGGAACTTCGAGCTGCTGGTGTAATCGGGTAAAAAAGGAGTGGGGGGGGGGGGAGAAAAATGAGGGGTAGACACGGCGAACAAAGAGCCGAGTGAACGATGGAAGGAAGCGTCGGAAATTGAAAGGACGGGAGAATCAGTGTCGACGGCTTTGGAATATTTCCGCGGGAGAGAGAGAGCTTTTCTCCCATTACGAATCGAACTTGAAAACAATCGCTCAAAAGCGAAAGGTGAAGGGAAAGAAAACGTATAGGTGAGAGCGTTGACTTTTTCGGATATAACCGGGGAACATATTTGACTAATTCTCGGCTCGCGTAGAATCAGCATCTTAACTGAGAGACGCCATAATTCACGACTCAATAATAAAGCAAGAGCTGAACTTTGCGAAATTCGTATATACGAGCGAATAAATCTCCCGCGGAACGGCCAAACAACCATAACTCGCGTCTACTAGTATACGCCTGTCCGTGTGTGGGTATCTCGCTCCATTAGTATATCGGTCTCGCGATTAGATTTACAGCGGTAGAGAAACAATAAAGGCTACACGCCGACGCTGCCCGGGCTATTTTTCATCTTTGATACGTATGCGTATCGGGAATCGATATATTCCGCCGCGCGAGGGAATAGAATTACGATCGATCATGCTGAACCGTTTGGATTTTTTGAAAATTTTATCCTTCGCTCGAGAGCTTTACCTCTGAAGAAAAGCGCAGACGATGACTGCGATCCAATTAAAGCTTACAAGGGCGAGTAAACACGCGATAAGCGAAGACAAAAGCGTCTCGCGAGACTCGTACATCACTATCCCTGTGTACATCGTCCGGATCGAATTATCCCGTAAATACTCTTGGCTTGTCGTCGCGTACATACATCCAGAGACTTCCTCTTCTCTCCAGTGATTTGTGCCCTGTCTCTTTCTCTCGCGGGACTTTCGAGGGGCTGATTCTTCATTAGCCGCGCATTCCCGGCGCTAAGAGAGATCGACGATCGACAGTGAATCAGTGCAGCAATATAAGCCGAAGGAAGCATTACATATTAACTTTGTGTCCTTCGGCTATCGAGCTTGAGATCTTATCGGCTCGCGATTAAAAACTACTTTGGCGATATGGCTGAGGACATCAAAAAGCGCTTTTACGCCCATAAATCCAGCCGTATCAACTTTCCTCTCTCTTTCTCGGCAATTTCGCGCCGCGTATTATCGGGTAGTGGGCATCGAAACGGCTGAAATTGCCATCAGGGACGCGCCTAATTTCCCGCGACGACGACGAGGCTTGAATAATATAAATACGTCTCGCGCGAGAGACCTTTCACTTTCCTGTCGCCTGGGCTTTTACTTTTATTCGCGAGAATATACACTCGTGCATCTTTGAGCGGCGAAGCTGTCACTGCATCATTCAGACAGGTCGCGAAAAATTGCTTCTCTGCGCCTCGCTGAAATAGTTATGAGCCGAGCTTGTGGGTATACCTAAGGAGTGAGAGAGAAGGGAAAATTCGCACCGGCACTTTGCTCAATTGGACGGGACTATTAGTTTGTTTTGGCGTCGAGCGACGCGGTCCTTTGAATTTTTTATTATATGCTCGTTCTTTCGGGCTTTGCGTGACGCTTGACGTTTTCAATATCGAAACACCTCGACGATTGCCTGCAAAGCTGGAAACCCCGGAAACGGTGCTCGCTCGAAAAAAAAAAAAGCCTCTTGTACCTCGGAAAAGCGGAAAATTCCAGCGCAATTTTTCCTCCGCGTCGATTTCGAAAGCGAGAGCCCACTACCGCCGCTGAAGAAAAAAACAAAACAAACGTCGTCGTTTTACTGCTAATTTGGTGAAAGTACAATTATAAACGCTTCTTTTAACTCGAATCGTCATTTCACAGCCGCGGCCTCCTTCGAAATCGAGAGTATCGCGAGGCGAAAAAGATCCCCGAAAATTCTCTTTCGCAGTACGTATCGCGATTGGGTAATTCACGGGCTCGTTGGAAACGCGTTAGCCGGTGTGTCGGGCGATGTATAACAAACGATAGCCATCGGACGGAGAAGAGGGTACGACGAACCGCGAGCTGCAAGGTCGTTAGTTCCGCTCACGCGAGCCCGCTTACGTATACGAATATTATAAACGCGCGCGAGTTTCACTTTGATTGAACTTGCGCTTATTGCAGCAGTTTCTTATTCTTAAAGTGGCTCGCGAGCTCATCTAGCCTCGAAACTTAAATTCACCTATTGTGTACACTCGGAATAACGCAGGCAATGGTGAAAAAAAAAATATAACGATCCAAGGTAACACTCCGCACCACGGTCAATTAACCCCCCTCGCATCCCTAATAACCCACGACGTACACACACACACAGATACAAGGCAAGACGGCAGCAAATAAGAAATCCTCGGCCGAAGAATGGCCGGAAAAAATATTACGACCTGCCAAGTGGCTGCGGGAGGACAATAAACCCGCGCGCGCGCGCGCGCGCGGAGGCGAGAGAGCGAGATAATCGCCGAGATCGTTATCGCCCCGAGGCTCTCGTCGAGCGTCTTCATTTTCTCTCGCTTCGTTTCGCCGCTGTTGCTCGAGGTTCTCGTTGGGGGACAGATTCGATTATGCTCTTGTGTGCGCGTGTGTTTACTTACGCGATATCGTGGATTTACGACACTTTAGAGAGCTGCCATTGTCTTATTCTCGGGAATTATAAGCGACCCTCGACGAGGCTCCAACCGTGACGCCGATGGTCCTCGAGAGTGTCTCGGCAGAGCGTTATTACGAGAGCCTTGTGTATATGCACAGAACTGCAGTGTTTGGTGGCTTGTTAACGTTCGTTGGATCGTCTGAGAGCTTTCGATTTTTCGTTCTCGTCGTCGCGTCGTTTCAACCGGGGACACTGACCCCTTCGTGTTTGCGGACTTGGTAATTACACCATCTGGTAGTGAAATTTAAATATTCGCCAAAAGGTCGAAGAGCCGAATTCGGTAGCTAATCCAACGCGACGAACGGAGAAGAGCCAGAGAACACAAGCTTGTATACGAGAGATTTACAAGCTCTACAGCGAGTGTACACACGATACACCGGCCTTTTCAATGCCGTACGCGCACAATGGCTGTCTCGAGGCATTATTACACGCCTCCGCTCGAGTGAAAGTGCGCGTGCTGGTGTGTGTGTGTACCTACGTGCGAGACGAGGAAAAATGGAGTGTCGGGGATGAGGTCGGACGTGGATTTTCGAGATTTTTTCGAGGACTGATTCGGGGAGATTAGGAAGGTGCGATGATGAAATGTATTCGTGGGATGTGGGTCAGTCGGAATTATTCTTTGTTTGGATCGGGGAACAGTGAGACTTTGTTTCAGGTAGCCCTCAAACACGGATTCTACTTTACCAAGTGTCCAAACTGTAACTTTGACCGATACAGTTCGCAACACTAATTGTGTCTGAATTACATGGATGAGGTCCACCTGATACAAGGTTCGCTGTTGCTTCCTTCAGAGAGCCCAGTGTTATATATCGCTTCGAGCAGAGAATTCGCTTGCGGATTGCTCCTTAGGTATACTGGATTTTGAGTAAAACGCCACCTAGCGCTTCCGGCCGGTTTCAATCATCGCTGAAGCAATAACTCCTCGCTCTCGTCGACTACTTACACGCTAATTAAAAGATACGATCGAACCTCTCCAGTCCGTCCGTGTGCCAGTTGTCCCGATAAATCAAGAGCCCGTCCGTCGCATCCCGTAATCTGAAACAATACGTCATCCAGCCGAAGCTGCACACATCGCATAAATCCGATGGCTTATCAATCGCTCCGCGTGTGCGTTGTATGTAAATTCCAAACCCTGTACATTGTGTTCCATTATCTATCCCGACGTCGTATTAACGCGCGTCGAGTATATAGATTAAAAAGCCGTTGCAGGTCAGAGAAGGAGGTGGGAAAAAAAAAGAGAAGAGGCGGTACAACAGCTGAAAAACAATTCTAATCTCTTCTTACAATGGACATCGGCTGCACCGTTCGTAACGAACGGTTTATCGAACGGCGGAAAAAAAAAACAATTTTCTCGCAGCGACGTCGATTATTCCAGGCGAGCCGAATGACGAGGTGGAATGTGAAGCGATGTTCCTAAAAGCCAGAAGAGATTTCTTTTCGAGGCGCAGGAGAGGGCTTGTTCAGACTCACAGTGCGTACTCGAGCTTTTAATTCGAGAGCTTGATCTGAGTGTCGATAGGACAAATATTGCGCGTAATTTCCAGGCGCTGACAAAACGTCCCGCACCGAATCTGCATCGGCAAACGACTCCTATATATACCTCTCGAGAGCAGATCGGACGATAATCCCGTATTTGTTTTTCCCGCACGTATGTAACCCGCCGCGGGGGCGTACGTCCCCTTTACGCGATCGTCTCTCTCGATACACGTATATAGAAGAAAGCGTGTAATTACGCGGCAATTCCGTTTAAAAATGTATGCATGATTGATATCGCCGCGGTGTAATTTTAGGGCGAGTCGTTATAACAGTCAGTGTGTGCCTCGTATGTGTATAGAGGTGAAGTGTTAATTATGATTACTATCGGTGGGGGACTCAGCTATACTAAACGCTGCTTCTTTTTCCGTGATGGATCGGCCGCTGGAAAAACGCGCGTATTGTTTCTGGAATTTCTCAAGCCGCGAGTTGTGACCTTGATGCAGCTTTTTTCGTAATAATAAAAGAAAAAAACTCGCGTATATACGGGAAGCTATAACCCCCCCCCCCCCCCCCCAAGTCTAAGGTCACTGACAGATCGCGCGGCAGCTGCATCAGAATCGTGTCAAGGGTGTAAGTCGTGACGCGCGAGCGTTCCCCGGGTGAAGATAAGCCGCGCCTTCCGTGGATTATACGATGTATACACAGGCGCGAGGGACAAGTGCAGCGAGTTTTAGATCGAGTGCGCGGAGAAGGAGGGCTGCGGATCAAGTGTTTACTTATATACAGCGTTTTTTTTTTCTACTCTAGGATGGATCGCACACTCGGTGGCGGAAGTGTGTAATCGGAGCTACTCTCGAGTGTGCGTTGAGATAAGCTTTTTATTTTCGGACCGAGAAAGTATATCGCTATCTCGTTACATCACACTCGCGCGAGATAGCGTAATGCCTTTTCCATACACCGCGCGCGCACGCGACGAAACGTTTAACCGATTTTCTAGGTCAACAAATCTCTTGGCAGTTGACGCTCCGAGAATGCCGATTTTTACGCGGAAATAAAGCTCGAATCTATATATATACATAACCGATACCGATCTCTCCTGTCGATGCGGGGAGATCGATAAGCGCGAATCGGCTCGTCCGGGAGAAAATATCGGCCGATCCGGGAGAGAAGCTGCGTCTCATGCCCCTGGGGGACTCTTGCAATCGCGCGAGCGTATTTTGAATGAGCGATCGTTTTGTTAGAAATCGGCGCCGGCGGCGCTGTCGCGCAACCGGTCTCTAGCTCGCGATCGAAATTTATGGCGCTACTCGTTTTTCCTTTTTCTTTTACCTCCTGCATCTCGCTTTTGTCGCTCGTCGGGATGCACCAACCGATTGCCGATTCTCTCGATCTCATACCGATTTGTCCTTACCTACTTTCGAGAGATCGGTAGCAGCCGCTTTTTGCCGCGCCGCTTTAAATTATATGTTGATATATATATATAGAGAGAGAGAGAGAGAGAGAGAGAGAGCAGGATTTCTCTCCTTCCTTTTGCCGGGGAAATTTTGAGAAGCCGCGAGTCGGATGGGATAAAAATGAGCGTTGATTAAAAAATTTCTTTCCCCGCCCCTGGCGTCGCTTCCGCTTACTTCTCGCGCCACTACCGTAGCTCATCATTTGCAGCGATTTCTGGAATTAAGAAAACTGCATCGTGTCCAAGTTTCTCGCCGCGAATAATCCTATTCTCGCGAGTGTACACGGACACGCCAGAGCGACGGGAGGAATTTACGAGTTCAGTGAACCGCGAGAGCTCCTCGCATCGATCCGCGCAGAGCACACACAGTAGCGGGCTCAGTCCTATCCGCAGGAATTTTATGGTGTACTGTTCTATCTCTTCCTATACCCGTTTCGAATTTTTCCGCTACTCCCTCTCGGAATTAATGTTCGATGCAAAAAAAAAAAAAAAAAAGAAGCACAGCCCCGAATTTCAATTCCACTCGGCCGTGTTCCGTCCAGAAATTCCCCGACTAAACAAGAGACTGCTGCTGCGGCTTTCGAGCGCAGCTTGCTCGTGAAAATAAATAATCGCCGCTCATGCATATTTAATCGGGCGCTCTCGGCGAACGCGGGACACTTTTCTCTTGATTGATCGCGTATTATACTCGGCTGCTGACTCTAATTATTATTCCCGCGTGCGAGTGATGTCGCGCTGAAATTCACGGAAAAGTGCAGCGTGATGAATTAGCGGGTAATTCGCGGGAAAAAAACGAGAGAGGCGTAACAATTCGGTGCAAACATACCTCTTCTGATACACGGTGTGAGTAACTTTATCTTGCTCCGTTTTAACAAAACGATTTTTCTTAATTTTCGTTAAAAAGCGTCAATGATACACTCGAAAAAATTAATCCTCGTTAAAAAAGATACGAGACAGCGCGAGCGTCAGCATAAACGACACGCGTTGCTATCAAACGGTATACACACTCACACATCCTAGGCTTCTCAGCACACGCATAGACGGCCGCTCTCTCGCGATAAGATCCTCCCGATAAAGCTGACTCCCATATACGCTCGTCGACGCTCGGAGAGAAGGTGCCGTGATCCCGATCGGCGAACGCGATCGGGGGTAAAAGTGACCCACTAACCGTGAGTCCCCGGAGAGAGAGAGAGAGAGAACTGGCCGTTGCTGACGCTTCCCTTTTTTTTCATGTACTTATACGCCGTCGGCTCGTGTGCGAGTAATGATCCGCGGGGATCGTTGAGTTTCTTGCCGGCGCGCGATCGAAAGTGGCGTGAAATCGGAATTCAAATTGATTCGTCGGATAAAAAAAGAGCCCCTGTAGTGTTATAAAAAGCCTAGTCGGTGATAAGCTGCTATACAACGGGTACGAGTAGTGCGTGCGAGTAGCTCGGAGATTCGGGTTCGGATCGAGGAAACTGAAAACGTAATTAGGCGGAGTGTGTAACGTAAAAAAAAAAAAAAAAAGTTATTTTCCCTACTCTCAACGATCGAGCCGGAGTATTTTTATCCCCTGATTTCCCGCATTAATCACCTCGATGCCCGAATAATAAAAAAAGCTATACCCAAAAACTCAGCCGTACACAGACGCATACGTACACGACTCGCGATACGCTCGAGTTCCCATAACGGATCCCTATCGGAAGTCGGCGTTTCCGCGGCCGGATTTACGAGCTCGCGAAAATGAATTCATTCGCCATACCCATACACACATACGTGTACTCTCTCGTTTCTATTTTTACCTTTTCCACGCGTAGCTTATCTCTCGTTCTATTCCGTAAAAATATACGAACCGATCGTTATCCCCGCGGAATATTCGACGGGGAGCTCTTTTGTTATTCCGTTATAGGTATATTTCCGAGAACTGGCATAAGCTGTAATTGAGCGTTTAGCCGCGGGAGGATGCGGAGAATTAGACTTATCATCGAGAGTCGTTTCCTTTTTATTTTTTTTCGACGGCTCCCAGTTTCACAGCTGTGTATTCAAATCGGATGTTCCTCGAAGGAGACGCGGTAATTTCGAATTTCCAGTATAGTAGACTTATATACACACACACACACACACACACACACACACAAGTACGATATTGCTGAAGCACCTACTTGTACATCCTTCGCGATCACAGCGCGCGTCTACAGGTCCTCGTCGAGAGGAGGACAAGCCGCGGCGCAATATTGATAACACGAGTGTCGTATACGGCGCTTAATTGGTTCGTTATAGAACTGCGACTGACTGTATCTCGCGTTTGTTCCGTATACACGACAAATTTATTCGGCGTCTGTGTGGATAGAACGCAGCGTAAAGATCTAATTGGCCGTTATACAGATCCGGATCGATCGGAGCCTCCGCTTCGTGAAAATTCAATCCCGAAGTGTGTTGAAGAAGAAGAAACTTCTCCAGCGGTAAACATGGAAAAGCGATCGGAAAAAAGCCTCCTGCGCGCGAGGCGAATTTCAAAGGGACGAGTTGGAAAATCGCAAAAAAGTTCGCTTCAGCTCCGAGAGTTTAACAAGCCGGCGGAGGTCTAGTTGCGCAATAAAGGCGTCGAGTTATTGTCGATGTTTCCGGCGAGATAAGCTTGGTGCGCTTGAGGGAAAGAAATTATGCTTAATTCTGATATAATTGAGTTCGCGAACGAGTTTGCAAAAAGTCGTTAATGCGCTTCTTAGACTTAGTGTAGGAGCGACGACGCGATTCCATTGGAAATATCGATATTCTCCTCGACGATGGAAAATGTGCAGCCTCTGTATACGTATACACTCCAGCTACTCGTGTCTGAGCTTTTCGAGCTGTGCTCGAGAGTGTATAAAATCGCTGAGAGGAGCTTTTTCGACGATTTTTATTATTGATAAAGCTCGAATGCTCGATCGAGCGCGTAATGCATCGTGATTTCATTACACGAGCTTTTAACGTCGTTTTTAAAAATCCAACGCGAAAAACCATTTCAGCTATTCCTCCTACGCGCTATATCGCGGCTCTTCCGGAGCGAGACGACGCGCTCGACGGCGCGCGGCTCGCTTTTTTCGCTTTTCGGGCCACGGCGCAATTAGAGGCCCTCGTCGATTGAGATTTGAAGATCGAGAGCGTGCACGCTTACTGTATACACGTGTATATAGCTACGTACGCGCAGATAACAGCTGTGCGGTACCGTATGCTGCTGCAGCTGGATATAACAGTGCTTCCCAGCGAGGCGTGCACTTTTCTTTTCGTCGCGCTCGCTGGAGGTACACGAATTGTTTTTTCCTCGCTTTTCGGAGCTGGCGTACGGGGCACGCGTCCAATTACCATAAACACACGCGTAAGCGTCGATTCATCACAATCTAGCGGCAAATTGTGAACGAGTGCTCCTCGATGTCCAGAGCGAGCGGCCGTTTTATGGATCGTACGCCGGCTCGCCGCTATGAAATATCGGCCGGATCGATAAATCTCCTGGCTGTATAATACCTTGTGTGTCTGTGTGATCGAGCGCGTTTTCCCTCGGATGCACGTATATGCTATATATACTTTCATCGCGAATCGATCATTTCGCGCATTGGACGGCGAGACACAATGCGAATATCTCTCGCGCGTTAAACAGAGCACGTATAGAGATTTTGGAAAGCGCATTGCTCGAAACTCGCGCGAGCGCGCGGCGCGCATGTGTAATCGGCGACGATCGATTATAAGAGTATAGCGAAGGAGCTAAGAAGAGGATAGAAGTTTCTCTCCCTCCGGTTAATTGCCCGCCGCGAAATTTCCATACAATCAGCCGCTTAATTGCCGATTACGAGGGAGAGGAATTTCTTAACGAGGAAGTGAGCATCGTTGTATTATATATATATATATATATAGGTGCCGCTTCATTTTTTTCAAGGTCGCTCGAGGAGAAATTTCATTCCTGCTCTGTTGTTAGAATATGCCCCATCGAAGGATTTTCGTCGTGGATGGGGGGGGGGGGGGAGGAAAAGTTTTGTTAGTCTTTTCAAACTTTTCATCGAGATAAGGCACAGGTGGCTAATGCGAAAGGCAAACAGAGACGGTGTCGGAGTATCAGCCATTAAAATCGCCGAGTAGCGAGAGCTGCACCACGGAGAGGAAAGAGAGAGAGAGAGAGAAAAGAAACGGGCTAATGGTCGTACATCATCGTGAATAATTAACGGAGCTCTCTGGGCTGCCAAGTGAAAAGAGCGCACTTTCTTCGATGGTGTGTGGAGAGGATTTTTCTGCAGCTTGTTTTCCTAATTGCCGATGCGTCGTCTGTGCGCTGGGCTAACGTGTTGAGCGATAATTTCGTCTAAATTTTTTTCGCGACTAAATAATTTTCAAAGTATACCCTGTGCGAAAGTTGCAAATAGTTTGCTGTTTTATCGATTATTTGGAGAGGTTTTTCTTCTGTCTCTGCGAAAATCGAAGGCTTTCGAAGGAAAAAGTATTGTGAATAATCGACGATATCGATTAGTTGAGTCTTTTTAGAATTAATTCGAGTGTACTGTTTGCTAAGTTTGCGTAATTTTTGTGTACAGTAATGTCGCATTTACGTGTCCTTTACTTTCTTGGCAAACAAGTTGACTTCTGTTGTTGAAACGTTCATGTGGTGTAGTCAAGAGATGAATTCAAAATATTTCTTTCGCCTTATTTGTCTGTTCAATCTAATTATGCAACACATCGAGTCAAAACCAAAAAATGCCTTTCACACTTCAACAAAGAATAACGAGCTGTCCCGAACGGTGGTAAGTATGTACTAGTTTACTTCATATTATTACACATACAATAACGAACACTTTTCATGATGATTCAAATTCAAAGATGAACCTCGCCAAATTTTGCGTTCAGGATAAGAAAATCACAATTTTGTTAACTGATGCCATGGAAGAAGATTTGTTTGCTCCAAATTTATCAAGGAATAACTTTGCACTGATGAGCTTCTTTGGAAACGAGGTTTTGCAGAAGCACAAACGTTTACGCGACGTTTACATCTTAGATGATGATAACGTTGGTCAAAAAGTCTATCCAGTTACAACAGCTATTGTCACAGTATCACGTGCTGATCGGCTCGAAAAAATACTAGAGGACCTCAAAGATTCAATCTGGTGGAATCACGAAGCGAAATTCATCATCGTTAACAGCGATGGCGTTGATAATTGTCAAATGGCTCATACTTTTCTTACCATTACTTGGAAATACAATAGCATGTACGTTTTGTACTTATGCACAAGTTCAAAAGGTATTTTGCTCTATACTTTTAATCCTTTTACCGACTCGGCTCCGAAATGTTGGACTGCAATTCAAAGCCAATCTTCAAATGAGCACTGGACACTGTTTGAGAGTTCATTGAATGCAATCACTCAATGTTCCAGGCTCGATGGTGAGTAGAAGCTAAAAAGATGCAGTTGCAAATACTATAATATTTAATATTACATTATATTTCGCTTTTATTCCTACAGATAATGACACTTTATCCAGTGTGTTATTTTTTGATAGAATAAAAAATTTTAATGGCTACAATTTAAAAGTAGTTTTGCATAAAAGAGAAAATATCAATCGCTATAATTCATCCAAATCAGGATACGATCGGTTCGGTGGAATCGAGTTCGATATAATATGTACAGCTCTGAGCCATCTAAACGCATCGCTTACTGTGAAATTCTCTGGAGTATCAAGTCTAATGGACGATGAACATAAATTACATGGAATGGCAAAGGATGTAATACAGGGCTCGGTAGACCTTGGGATGCACGAGTATATTCTACGCGATTTTTGGAAAGTACAAGCACATTCCTTTGATGCCGCGTTTTTAAAATTTGTATCTGGAATCATACCAGTTTCTCACACTAGTGGACTAGCATCAGCACTTACGTTCAAAGTATCAATTTCCTTGTTGATTATTTATGTAGTGTTAGTCCAGGCGCTCAGATACATATTAAAATTGTCAGCGTCATCGGCTGCTTTGGAATTCGTTCGAATCTTCAGTCAAAGCTCGACAATCGAGCAGCCCAGCACATTGATTCCAAGAGTACTACTGATCTTTTTTATCGTCGCTACTTTCACGTTTAGCTCGTACGTTCAAAGCTTGTTAAAAGCAATCAGTACCACTGACGATCAGTTTTACACTATTGATACGGTAGATGATTTAATAAATTGCCGCTTACCAATTTTCGTGACTACTTCTCACAGAAAACTAGCTTCGTTACAATCAGTTTCGCCAGAAAGATTCAATATTGTCAGCGATATTGAAAGTTGCTTCGAGAAGCTTGTAAAAGGTTATCACATAGTTTGCGTTGACGAAGAAAAATTTATAGGCTACTATCTACATAAACATGATTGGATTCATATATCGGTAGATAATTTGGTTGAAAGATCAAATACGTACATTTTCTCAGACGATTCACCTCTACTTTGGAAATTTAATGATATTTTGTTGAAAATGAGTGAAGGTGGATTCGTAGCATTATTCTACGATCGCGAAAAGGAAAATAAACGTATTAAAGCTGGAAACGATACTGAAAAGAAAGATGTATTGGGGACTCTAAATTTAATACAGTTAAGCCCAATATTCTACATTTTAGCTACGAGTTGGTTTTTCGGAATCATTGTTTTTTTCTTTGAATTGCTATTTTGCAGTCAAATATACCATAAATGTGTAGTGATCTTTAGGCAAACAGTAAATTTTTCAGTTTACAATAACTCTTATTGATGCAGTTGAATTTTTTCTGAAATCTTAAGGCTTGCAGCTATAGTTGGTGCTAAAATCAATAGTTTAGAAGGAGAGCTTTATAGATAATCGACGTTATCGATTAGTTGTTCCTTTCTTGAGAATACAAACACTTTACTGTTTCTAACAATAATTGCATAGAGTATACGGTGTGCTAATTTGTCTTATTTTTGGTTATAGTCATGCTGCGCTTACGTGTCCTTTACTTTCTTGGCAAACAAGTTTACTTCAGTCTTCTGAACGTTTGCATGATATAATATTCTTGAAGAATCTTCTTCGTGCAATCTAAAGATGAATTTGAAATATTTGTTTTGCCTTATTTGTCTGTTAAATCTAATTATACAAGACCTCGAGGCAAAACAAAAAAATGTATTTCACTCTTCAAAAAACAATAACGAGCTGTCCCAAACGGCGGTGAGTATCAATGATTTTATTTATATTAATTAAAATGCAAATGCAAACATTTTTCATAATAATTACGAATTAAAGATGAATCTCGTCTGCTGTTGTCTTAATGAAAAGAAAATCACAATTTTATTAATTGATGAAATGGATGAAGATTTCTTTGTTCCCAATTTATCAAGGAATAACTTTGCTTTTATAAGCTTCTTTGGTAACGAGGTTTTGCAGAAGCACAAACGTTTACGCGACGTTTACGTCTTAGATGATGTTAACGTTCGTCAAGTGGTCTATCCGGTTACAACAGCCATTGTCGCGGTATCACGTGCTAATCGGCTCGAAAAAATACTAGAAGACCTGAAAAATTCAATCTGGTGGAATCACGAAGCTAATTTCATTATCGTTAACAGCGATGACATTAATAGTTGTCAGATGGCTCGTACATTTCTTACCATTACTTGGACATACAAAATGATGTATGTTTTGTACTTATGCATGAGTTCGAAAGGTATTTTACTGTATACTTTCAATCCTTTTACCGACTCAGCTCCCAATGGTTGGATCAAAATTCAAAACGAATCTTTAAATAACTACTGGACACTGTACGAGAATTCATTGGATGCAATCACTCAATATTCCCGGCTCAATGGTGAGTAACTACTTAAAAAAATGCACTTGCAAATAATCTAAAATTTAATTCACATTCAATCTATGCTTTTTGAATAGCTAATGCTACATTATCTAGCGAGTTATTTTTTGATAGAATAAAAAAATTCAATGGCTACAATGTGAAAGTTGTTTTCAAATTATGGGGAAATAAAATCAGTCGTTATGATAAATCAAAACCAGGTTATGAGCGCTACGACGGAATACCTTTTAAAGTAATCTGTACAGTTTTGAGTCATCTAAATGCAACGCTTACTGCAAAATTCTCTAGTATACCAAATCTGCTTGTTAATAAAAAATTATACGGAATGGCTAGTGATGTAATAAAGGGCCCGGTAGACATACTGATAAACGAGTACATTCTACGCGATTTTTGGAAAGTACAAGCTCATTCTTTTGCCACTATGGCCTTAAAATTTGTATCGTACAAAATACAAATTTTACATACCGACGGTCTGGCATCAGTATTTACATTCAGATTATGCATTTTCTTGTTGATTATGTATATCGTGTTCGTTCAGATGCTTAGATACGTTTTAAAAGTGTCGACATCATCAGCTGCCTTAGAATTCGTTCGAATTTTTATCCAAAGCTCGACACTCAAGCAGCCCAGCACATTGATTCCAAGAGTACTACTCATCTTTTTCATTGTTGCTACTTTCACGTTTAGCTCGTACGTTCAAAGCTTGTTAAAAGCAATCAGTACCACTGACAATCAGTTTTCCACTATTGATACGGTGGATGATTTACTGAAATGCCGCGGTACACCAATTTTTACGTCTAAAAATCTTAAAGAACTGTTAAATTCACTAGAAATAGACAAACGAATCAATGCTCTCGACGATATTAAAACCTGCTTTGACTGGCTTCGAAAAGGCGATCGAGTAGTCTGTCTACAAGAAGAAAGGTTTGTAAGGTACTATTTACCAAAAAGTCATTCGATTCATATTTCGACCGATAATTTAGTTGAAAAATCAAGTGGTTACGTATTCTCAGAGGATTCACCTCTACTCAAAAAATTCAATCACATTTTGGTGAAAATGAACGAAGCCGGTTTTATAAAGTATTTCTACTCTCAAGAAGGGCACCTTCAAGATTTAAAAGAAAAACATGTTGAGAAGACAGATTCATCGAGTACATTAGACCTTGTCTACTTGAGCCCAGTATTCTATATTTTAGCTGCGAGTTGGTTCTTGGGAATCATTATTTTCAGCTTTGAATTGTTGATTCCTAAGATAGCCAAATTTATGTAGCTGACGTTCAATGTACATAAAAGTGTGTTTCTGTGAAAAGTATATAGACTTTTATCCGCACAACGGCTTACACTTTGACTGCTTTCAAATTCCAAACATAATCCAAGTTTTGCGCTGTACCATACTTAATAAACAATTTTATCGCAATAAAGCCATCTATATTCTCTTTCCCAAACAAACAGCCTTACAATAATAATAATAAAAATAATCATAACAAGAGGCCACTTAGAGTCAATGCTCCCTCGTCACGAAAATCACAATCGCGCGGCTTTACAGCCCAAATGTATAACCCCTCCTCTCCTCCTCTCTCCGCTGACTCTTCGTCATAAATGCCAACTGAAATTACAGAGCCGCGAGCGTAACAGCAGCCAGTCGTCGTATAACTGCATACATACTCGCGCAACGGTCTTGTAAACTTTATGTATCAACATTTTGTCAGTCGGCTCGCGCGCGGAATCAAGGTCGCGAGAAACGCCGTATAATTACGCCGTAATAAAGATCTCCGCAGCCCAGCGTAGGATTTATTTTAATTAAAAGCCCTATACTCGGCCGTGATTTCGATCTCGATTACATTGCGCGCGATTTAGTGTCATTGCTGGCTCTACGCGAATTCGAAGTACGTATACATGCCTGAGTTATAAGCTCGTGACGTTTTTGTATCCAGCTAAAAACTCCTTTATCGCTAATTGATAAGCGCAAAAAGCCTAACGTCAAGCATCGAGCGGGATGAGGGAAAATCCTTGCGGAGCAAAAAAGAATTTAATTAACCCGTCAATCCGCGCCAAAATACGTCTCGAGCTCGCGTAAACCGCATCAAACCGTAGCCAGCTACCATCAAAAAGAAGTAGAAGAAGAAGAGGCTGGCAGAAAAGAAACGTCAAACCGAAATTTAATAATCCCAAGGGGCGACCCTCGTCCGCGCTAATTACGCGAAATTGGCGCTCTCCGGAGTTAAAGAGGCAGGCCGCCCTTTCTCTCTCTCTCTCTCGCCTCAGCGCCGGGATGACTCGGCGCTAATGGCCGGATCCGCGGGTATTACACGTGTGTGTGTGTGTGTGTGTGTGCGTCGTGCAGTGCATTCACCGCACGAGGGAGGCTGACGCCGAGAGCGACGATTATACACCAGAGATGCGGGAAATTTCCCTGCGGTGTGTGTGAGAGAGAGAGAGACTCCAGCTGTTTCGAAAAATTTCAATCGAAGATTTTTCAAGCCGAGTCTTAATTAAGTCGGATCTCTCGTCGGCCGCATTATCCACCTCATCGTTAGCCGATTTTTCATCCCGCGAAATAAATTTCCGCCCACGAAGCTCGCGATACGTCTTCCCCTTAATTCAGCCCCCGGAAAATCACTTTTCCCCGCGCGCGCAAAGCCGGCATTTCTCATCCGACGAGTAGAAAGCCCGCAGCGGATCCGTCTTATGCCCGCGATTTTTCGTCGTTACGCGTATACCTTCCCCGACGACCTTTATTAAGCTAAGCCGTAAACAAGTTATAAAGCCCGAGGATAGGGCTTTCGGCTATTAATTCTTTAGTACGATACGTTGTTGCTGAATATGCCGCGTCGTGAAATTTTTTCGAACGTCGTCTTTAAAATTGATAGTTCCAGGGGGTAAGTGCGGTATGAAATTCGGTGATTTTAACGCCGACGGTGTAAAGCTTTACGGCGGGAAGAATTATTGCTCGGTACGGAACACGGCTCTAATGGGCTTTCGATGCTCGATGGATGACGTTCGGATGGTGCTATGCATATCGAGGATACAGATTTTCGTGAATGTTTGAAGAATATGCGCCGCTGAAAAATTTGAATTTCGCGCTAAAAGCTCGAGCCCGCACGCGGTTACAAAAGACCAAGAAAGCGTCATTAAAAACTTACAAACGCATTACGACCTGATACTCCCGAGAATATTCCATAAATTCGAAAACAAAGCAGAGAGAGAGAGAGAAAATAGCCTTATAAAATAATAAGAGCGCATATATTCGAACAGTTTCGTTCAGACGTAAAATCCATAAAACGAGCTTTATCCGCACTAACGGAGACCTGTAAACACATTTCCTTTCTTGAATTTCCAGATATTCGCATAGATCAGTAGCTTCTAGAAGAAAAAGCTCGCTCCCGCGCATATTCATTTCCCGGCCACACAACTGTATTAGTGTAAACACACGGCCCTCTCTGCGCACTGCACATATATAATACCTCCGCTCGCGCGCAACGCCCACCACTAGGTATACGACTCGGTCCATTATCAAAATGAACTTTTATGCGTCCCGCGCGTGCGTATTAATTAAAATTTAATCAGCGCAGGTCCCGGCGCGGATTTCGAACTGTTTTTCTTTTGGCATAACTCAATTAAGCGCGAGTGCGTGTGTGTAAGCGCGCTTGATTAATTTTTCAGCGAGCAGCGAGTTTTTGCAATTTCAGCGCGGATTGTATCGGAGAAAATGGAGGTTTGATATATGAAAGTCGAGAGCGGAGTGGATTAGAGGAGAAATTTAGAGAAACGTACGAGTCCGTGTCTCTTTCTCCGATGCTGTTGTTGATGCCACCGCGAGTGTGCGATTATGTGCTTCGATTCGGAATTTTTTTTCCAAGAGGCGTGTAATTGAAACTCGAGTCCGCTGCGGTATTAAAAAGTAATCTCGCGCGAGTGAAAACTCGCCGTTTCTTCGATATTTTTTTATTACACTCAAAACGTAGATATTTCTCATTCGATTCTAACAGCCCTTTCAGCCGCGACACACTATACCCCGGCAATTAGTCGCTCTCCTAATTAATCGAGCTAACTCTCGATATATCTATTCCGATGAAACGACGTACACCCCGGTCATGTGTGTAGACACGTTTTCTCTCGTACACCACACGTCCTAGAGAAAGTCGCTCTATCGGGCGCTACACATCTCGGCTTTTCAAATTCCAGCGCAACGGGCTTTTCGCGCCTTCGCAAGGACGTCGCATCGAGCTTATCGCGCATCTTGTGTTTAGAGTGCATTAGTCGTGACGTTAACTTTCACAAGAGAGAGAGAGAGAGAGAGAGAGAGAGAGAGAGATTGGTTTATTGCGTAAAGGTGTGGGTGACGGGCTGCTTTATTGGCTATTGTTCGGCTCGGGTGAGTCTATTGAAAGCGCTTCGGGATTTTATTGTGTGCCCTATATTCGGCGCTCATATTTCGAGGAAAAAAGTAAAGCTTCGACGCTTGTGTTCCACGAGCGAGAGAGGGATATAATGCGTGTAAGCTTTTGTTCGGCGGATTTGTAACTCGATTTGCATAGAAGCTTCAATACTCGTTGGCGTTACGCAACTCGATATCGCTGAGCGTAAGCTCTCGGCTCTCTCAAAATTAATACGATTTTGAAATTATACACTTATTGTCCCGCCAGACCGGCTGAATTCTGTTGTAGAGCTCGAATAAACGAACTCAAAACAAGCTCTCTCTCTCTCTCTCTCTCTCTCTCACAACTCGCGCACTTAATTACCGCGAAACTATTCGGACTGCGTATCGGCTCACTCGCGCTGAGATAAAATATTTCGAAGGCCTTTATTCATCAGGCCGCGTAACACATACCGTTAAGCTCTCGGCAATTACGCGCCGGCATCTCTCTTTCTCTCTCTTTGTATATATACATGTATACACACGCGTAAGCGCTAATTGCCGGCGGCGAGTGAAATATTTTCGTCGAAATTCAGTTCACGCTCGTTCGACAAAATTCTCGAGCCGCGAGAAAAATTAATTAGCGCAGAGCCGTTGCAGTCTGAGGAAAAAAATAAGGACGAGGAACTAGGCGACTCGAGCGAAGCGTCTAAATATTTCGCGCGTAATGAGAATGAGCTACAGTTGTGTGTGACTTATGCCGAACTCCTCCGTTGAAAAAAGTTCGGAAGATAGCGAGCTTAACTGTAAACGCACTGATATCCCACGTCTAGGAGGCCTCGGATTAAGCACGCGACTAATCAGTGAAAGTGCGGACACGAATGCGTGTGTGTGTGTGTGTGTGTGTATACGACCCATTTCGAGAGAGCCTAAAGTGTGTTTGCGCGGTTGCACTTTCTTGCTTCGAATTTACGGAAGAGATGCTCTCGTATATACTCGGCTTGATTTATTCGCACCGCGCCTGTAAATCTCGTTATAAGCGCGGGTCGATTTTCGGACGCCCATGTGTTCTCCGGTATCGTCGTGATGCTGCAGAATATATACTCTCGTACAGCCGGATAATTTTTACAGCGAAGAGTAAACTAGAATCACGCTCCAGCGATTCTATTTCCAGACTCTCTTTTCCATTCAATTACGCGCGGCAACCATCCGGAAAATCGTCACGACGAAGACAATGCTCTCGAAATTTCAACAGCCTTAGATATACTTTTTCCTTCTCTCCCCCTCTGGCTTTATCGGCTATTTAGATTCTTCGCGGATATTTCCCTTGTTTTTTCTTTCGGCTTTAACGACTCGAGCCTTTCGTTACGAGCCGACGGGTTTATCGAGCGGAGCTTCGGCTTGAATTTTAAACAGACTGTTTAATCGACTCTCGACGCCTTGTGTGTGTGTGTATGTGTGTGAATCGATCCCGAACAGCATTATCGCGCGAATTTACGGCGAGACGCATTACGCCCGAAAGCAAGTAGACTGCGAAGGAATCATTTCTCAAATCAGCGTCTACACGTCTCGGCGAACTAATGAACTTTCCTCGAGCGCTTTTCCTCTTCTCCTTTTCTTTCTGTCGAAGATCGCGAGCGCGTGTATTATACACACAATGAAACCGCGATCTCACGGGACGCCTTTCTATTTCTACGCAGCGCAGAGGAGAGAAAAAAATGAGCAATTATCGTCGAACGCTCTTTTTTCTCTCTATGCTGTCCCGATGGGAACCTTCTGCGTATACCGCTTTCGTTTTCTTTCTCTCTGTCTCGGTGTAATATCGTTCCACTTTTCCGTAAAATTGAAAATAATTAAAACGGTAACACTCAAATCGACAAGTTTTACACGAAAAATCAATTCCCAATC
Source organism: Trichomalopsis sarcophagae (assembly GCA_024372645.1). Classification (NCBI taxonomy): domain Eukaryota; kingdom Metazoa; phylum Arthropoda; class Insecta; order Hymenoptera; family Pteromalidae; genus Trichomalopsis; species Trichomalopsis sarcophagae. The sequence goes on from QLSS01000006.1 coordinate 1,945,988, forward strand.
CCACCGCTGCAGAGAAAGATATAAATTCCACTGCAAATGATAGTAGCTGCGCAGTGTAAGCCTATCATCTGTAAAGCCAGTCAGCGGGGCACATAATGAAAAGGTGGTCGCCGCCGCTGAAGCCGAGAGAAGCGCCTTATCGGATATTACGCGAGGCGGAAGAGCGCGACGACTTATTAGCATCTTTCTCTCTCTCTCTCTCTCTCTTAAGCGACGACCTTTTCTCGAGATCGAGTCTGAGATTGCAGCTGACCCAGAGATCTCCGCGGCTTCTCGGTAAAAAAGAAGGAGGAGTCGCCGCGGCCGCGTAATGAGGCTCTCGGAGAAAAGTAGGCTTTTTCGTTTTGGCTCTGCTCTCTGTACGTGTTTATACGCGTGTACGGTTATAAGCTCCGGATGATTAGCTTCTTTTTCAACAACGAGCCTTTACCCAGCGCTTCGATTCGATGCAGCCCGAGATTGACACTTTTACCCGCTGCTGCGTTAGTCGTCGTCTACATCGTGTGTATGTGTGTGTGCTCCCGGTATGACCAGAGGCGAGCATACACGTCGCGGCTCTATTCTCCATTAGGAGCAAAGTGGGTTACGTTTTCTTTTGTCTCCTCTCCGCGCTCGCGCACTCGAGTCACCCACTTCTGGCGCGACACGCTCGTTGCGCCTGCTGCTTCAGCGCCGACATGATTTACGAGGCGCTGCGCAACGATCGATATAATCGATGGGTATATCGATTGATTTTATCGCGCCTCGAGATCGCGAGAAGATTGCCTAAGCTAAGATATCTGCGGCTTTGCATATTTATACACGGTTCAGCTGCTAAGGGGATTTCTGAGGGGGGACTTTTTTTGCGGGATTTCGATGATTCGTGGCGTTGTATTGCATTTTTTTTTGTCGAGTTTCTCAAGTTCGTTTCGAAGGAAGGACACTGATGACACGTTATTACGTCCCGCGACCTAGTAAACCTGTCAAGCAGCAGCGGCTTCGTTTCGATTGGTATAATAAAGAATCGATAGAGCCTCGATCGAGTTGAAAATTAATAATAGCCGTTCGCCGAATTAGCCATCCATTAAACCCCGATTTTTCCCCCGAGAATCCCATCCTCAACCACACCTGCGCCACTGGGAGCATTAATCACGCACACGCATCTCTCTCGGGAAAATTAGAAATTATCGAATTGGAATAGGCCTGTTTCGTAACGCACACGGAGCTAGCCTCAAACTGGAACGATATCGAAGAAACTATCCTTGCTATACTAGTTTCCGCTTTCCAAACTTATTTTATGGAGTGTTAAATCGCACTCTCTCGCGATGTAACTGGATGACAACGAACGATACAGCGATCGATGCCATAACGAGATAGGCGCTTAACGTTATTTAGGTTAATAAATCGAGCGAGCTTCGCCTATGAAAATTCGAATTTTCCCCAAGGTGCGGGACTCACCGAATTGGGATGAAGTCGATGCTGCCGTTGGTATGGTTTCCTCGATCCTCAGCCCGACCGCATGATCGGTACACTTTGGACGACTGCTGCACTCGACACCTTGTTAGCCGGCTAAGAGTACACTTTCGATCGAATTTTATTTTTACCGGCAGAAAAATCGGTAAGCTCGCTATACCGATCTCCGGCGTCGAGCAGAAATCTTTTCGTTCGCCGAAAATATCCGGGGTGAAAAATCGAAGAATCGATAAGCCAAGTAAATAGATCGGTAAGGAGCGCGCAACGGACACGTCCTGCGCTCGCGGCCGAGTATCGCGTCGAACTGGCTCGTTCGCAGGACTCGTTCGCAACCAAGCCGTTTCTTTCGCTCTCTCTCTCTTTCTCGGATGCACACGACGACTCAGCACTGCACACGCATTCGTGCACGCACGTTGCTCTGCCGGCGTGTACTGCGGCGCTCTGTCTCCGAGGCGGCTACCAGAGGTACGGGTATACGAGATTTCGCGGTGAGAGGTGTAGGCTCTCGCTTTGGAGGGGGGTAATGTCGAGGAGGAAGCGATCGGGGGTACGTCAGACTGATGCGGGTTATCGGGAGCTTTTTGGGAAGTGCAGGCTCGTTTACAAGTTTGACGAGTTGTATACGAGAGTGAAAATATACCGTTTGGACGCTGAGCTTCGTGTAACGCATCATACGGGTAGCAGAGTTCGCACAACGTAACCGTTGCTTAAGATAAATGCGTTAGATTTTTTTTTTGAAAAATTATTCATACTCGAGTCAACCGCGTACCGACGAATCAATTTCCCACACATAGGTAAGTCCCCGCAGGAGGACGACGACGATGACGAAGTAGGTCGTCGCGAGAGCTAGACGGGGCCGTCGGCCTCCTCCTCTTTTCTACCGCGAGTCGTGCACCCGTGACTTGGTCTCTCCTCGCTTGATGCGCTCTTCTTTTTTTTATTTTTTTTATTTTTTTTTTGTTGCATTTTCGAACACTTACAGGAATGACGATGACTTTTCGGAGCTTTCGCTGGCATCGGACGTCGCTAAGATTAATCGGACTTACGAGAAAGGGTGACAGACTCCCTAACAATTTTCGACTCTTTACGTCTCTCTCGGGAGGGAAAAAGGGCAGCGCGTAGCCGAAGTAGATTACGGAGTAAGTGGTTTTTGTGGGATGTCCAAATAAAAGCGGTAGAGAGAAAGAGGATAGAAATTTTGCGCTCATTTTCTTTTACTCCCAAAGCGTATAACGAAATATCAACTCGACGCGGAATATTCATCATAACCGAGGACGATAAAGATGACTCCCCCCCCCCCCCCCCCATCACTTTCGAATTTCACGCAGACATTAACAAGGCTCGCCGTCGGTGAGTCAGCCGCCGCATTATAGTCCGGGCAAGGAGTAAGAGGCGAAAAACGCCAGGTATTATATCGATGCTCCATCTGACGAATGCTCTCGAGCATTTCCGACGAAAGCAGCGAGGGCCCTTCTCGAATTTCACGCGCCAGCATAAAAAACGGCAATTTTTTACAATTTACGCTCGGTACAATAACGAAGATTTATAGATCGACTCTCGGATACTTAGGCACTGCTATCTCGAGCCGATATAACAGATTGAAACGCCAAAGTTCGAAAAGAGCAGTTGATTAAAGCGGCGCTTTGCGCTCTTCCCCAAATATATATATATATATATATATATATATATATACTTTCGCGTGTGTGCCTCTTGCCGGAGTAAGATCGCGTGCAACTCGAGCCAGGCACGCGATCCTACATATACACGTATGGCCGTTTTATTCCCGAAGCGATGCGCCGATTTCGCGACGCGGTGTCGGGTTACACCGGATTTTTGGAATTGCTCGCACTGCGAGGGCCTGGCGGTTTCTTGGGAGATAGCGGGGGTGTTGGGATATTTGTGTAAAAGGTATAAATTTACAAAGATATTGTGAATTGTTCTCTTTAATGAAAAATCCATTTGCTGTGTCGTGTCCCAAGAAACGAACTTCCCGCGATCGATATTACCGAAGCGTGTAACGCAAACAATTCCAAGTCCAAACTTGAGACGCGAATTTTAGAAAAAATAAATTATGCAATATCGCTTATCGCTCCAAATAGACCAGAAGCGTTATCGCGCAAAACTACCGCTCGCTCGCGCATAATATTTCACAGATGCGCAAACGCGAATCCAAATCAGCACTTCATCTTCGCATTATCAGCTGTTGCCGCGTTCTCTTCAATTACTTTTAATTTTCCTATGCACATACGCGCGCACACAGACACAGCTCGTGTGTATTAATTACTCGGCTGAATTATTCATGCCGCGAGGAGAGGCGCATTAAAAAGTCATAACGTTAATTACGGCCGATCACTGCTGTTACATTGTTCCCCCGGTCATTACGTAGATTAGCTCGTAATACGGCGCCACTGGCCAACGATGCGCGACAATCTTCCGCGAGCGAGAGTTCGCGGCGGCTTTTAATTTCTTTCGATGATAAGACGATCCCGAGAGAGAGAGAGCTGAAAATCCATTTTTTCAGAAGCTCAAAAATCTCGCATCGCCAATTTGCTGATTAGCGCAAAAGCGATGAACGAGGGGGTGCTTTCGA
>QLSS01000006.1:1958478-1984919 GCA_024372645.1 Trichomalopsis sarcophagae
TATATATATATATATATATATATATATATATATATATATATATATATTTACTCGAAAAACTTCTCCCCGGGCTGACTCATCGGCTGGATGAAATCATTTCTAATTTCGTTAAACTATATCGCAACGAAATATAATTCACTTTATTAATCCAAGTGCCCCGATCGCGTCGTTATTATATGCTTCATTATGTGAAAGCTCGTAACAATTAAATTAACAGCCGCGGCCGTGTGTGCGTATCAAGTTTTCCTTATCAAGCTCGCCCTCGTCTCTCGGTGTATTATTTTAATGAGACAACCGCTTTTTTATTTTTCATGAAAAATGAAAAATACATCCCCTTTGCGCTTGCAAATCAATTTTAAAAAAAAAAAGCTCGCGCGCGCGCGTCTGACCAAGTTCGGCTATTTTCTACTGAAACGTTGCGGTATAGACTTTATAATAGCTTCGCTCCGGAAGGTTAAACTCTCTTCGCGCGTGACATTGTGAATTACGTTAACGCGAAAGTTACATGCCTCGTACCGATAAACGTACGTCAGGAAGATGAAGATTCCACTCCGCTGGGGACAGGCGTATATAATAACCGGAAACTTTAGCGTCGTCCGCGCTCACGAAAAAGAATTCGACGTAATATACTCGCGCGTGGCTCATTTGCTTGATTGCGGCTATTTTCGACGGCACAAAAACACATACACTTCTCCGTCGCACTGGCGTAGTCTCTCCTGGCACTGAGCTGAAACAGACGACGTGAGTTAATTTCTCGGACGAAGCATCAACGGACGTACACACACACATACACATAGCCATCGATCATCGTCGCGCGAGACAACAAAGGCTCGTGAAAATTGAAACACGTGTGTGTGTGGCGGCAGGCGATTGGCTCTGAATTAACCAAAGCATACATACTTGATATCTCGATGTGTACCATCAGCATCGCAGGATGGATGCAGGAAAAAGAGCGAAAAAGAGAGAATGCACGGCTTTCCGCGTCACCCAGGGGGTACCGTGCAAGGCACGCGTTCCCGTTGTTTTACATGGCGGGTATCCCCAGGAGGCCTACACCATGCCCCCCACACGTTCTCTCGTCGGCCCCTTTTTTCTTGCCTGCGATATTTAGGAGAACTAAGGGGCCGACACTGCCGCAACGTGTGGAGAGAGAGAAGAACGTCGAGCGTTATTTATTTATTTATTTATTTTTTTTTCTTCTTGTTTTCAAAGCAATTTGACAGTATAGCTTGTTTACCCTTATTTGTTCCTATACTCAAGCGTTTCGATCTCGTCAATAACATTTCATTGCAGTGCAGGTTCGTTTTACAAGGATTTCTTCGCTCGCGCGGACGCCCTGCCAAAAGGGCCGTCCGCGAGATTTCTCACTCTCTCCCCGGTGACGAGGAGGATCGCCGACTTTGTTATTATTATTATTATTTTTTTTTTAAACGACGCTTTAAGAAAAAAAAAAGCCGACGCGCAGACAAGAGCGTCTACGTAAGCGGCGCTCGGCAGCACGCATTCAACAAGTGCCCGCCGTCGTCGCGCAGGTCTCGCTAACACAGTGTAACAACGTTTTTCGTTTCTCCGACTCGTACCACATAGCAAAGTCGCGAGCCGGAGGAACATCCGGAGATCCTCGTCGTCGCCGCGCAGGCACTCGAGTCACTCGCATATCTATATTTGTTCTCTCGACTCGTGTATGCGCATACGGACATACGACAGCAAGCAATTGGTGGTGGCTTTCTTTTAAAAAAAAAAAAAAAAAAAAAAAAAAATATACATATATATTGTATGTGGGACAGCAAGAAGTGAAGAAGAAGATAGTAAATGGAAGAGCTGTTTATTACGCCGAGCTCGGTATGTTATATGTCGCCGGGATATTTACCACCGCGAGTAAATACTTCTCTTAGGAGAAACTCTTCCTGCTGATCTGCTGTGTGCCGCCGGCTTCGCTCTCCGATGTCTGTGTGTGTGTGTGTGTCTCGTGCTCGGATGAATAGAGTGAAGAGATCTGCCAGCACAAGAACAACAACGAGACACTGGTTTGTTTATTTTTTTTTTTTTACATAAAAAATTTTTCCTTCACTTATATCGCACTAAAATTTATTTACGTGACGGTTGCCTGTAGCTCTTGGCTCGTACGACGAGATGGGTGCCGAAGAGGGGAAGGGGGTGGATGGTGAGTATAACACGGCTATGCGGATCGTGTGTGCTGTTCTGCGTCCGGCTGGATTGAGAGAACCGGTGGAACTGCACGCTTGTGTGTGCCGTGGCGCGCGCCGCGGGCCGGTCCTTTATATCCCCGGAAATTATTGATCCCACCCCTCTAGGCGCGTTGCGGGAAGAGAGCGCGTATACACGGAAAGCTTATAGAGAGGAGAACCGGCGCGCGCACGCGCGTTACGAGGTAAAGGGTGCACGGTCGAGAGTGGATGCACGCGCGAAGCGAAACTTTTTCGGAGTTTTCTTTGAAAATTGAATTTCCCGCGCTTTTTTAATAACGCCGTGATTACGAGGGTATACACAATGCCGTAGTTGCAGGCGAATTTCTGCGCAGCTAACTTTTTTAATTGTAAAGTCTGTAATAAGCTCGCGTCCGACTGTTACCACTCGAGGGCATCCGACTTCCAGTCCAAAAAAAAAAAAAAAAAAAACATCCAAACACGCCAATTAGTCAAACATCCGAACGCGGCGTAGCTGGCGTTTCAATTCGAGATTCCATTGTGCGCATCAGCTGCAGCGGAAGGAATTGACGGATTGCCTGTGCGGATTCGAGTTTACTCTTAATTTTTGCTTTATAATTTATGAACAAAAGCGTCACAACACTCGCGATACGAATATAAAGCAAAAGTCCGAGCAAGCGCTAGTCACCTACTTCGAAAGAGCTATAAATAGTCGCTTATATACATATATATATATATATATATATATATATATATATATATATATATATATACCTAGCGCGCATTAACCGCCTGTCCCGAGGAGTGACAAGCTCGGTCCCAGCGCGAAGTTTGGAAATCGTTCGCCGATATCGCCGGGTCAAACTATACTCCGCGTATGTATACGAATATAATGGCAACAGCTCGCTCTCCGCGTTTTGATCGAATAGACCTTGGCTCCGCTGGCCTCGTTCTCTCTCTCTCTCTCTCTATTTCGCGAAAGTTCGTATAAAAGCCAGTTTGTTTTGACGAGTCTCCGAGCGACGTCGTGTGTGCGTCGAAAAATTTTTCTTGATTAATTAATTTTTCGCACAGGCTATTAATTAAGCGGCGAGAGAGTGTCAGGTACAATATTCACGAGGTGACGTTTATAATACCTTGAGAGGACCTTGATGTCGTATGCGCGTCCGAGCTTGCGGCCCTGAACAAAGTTTCAGTGGTGGGAAAAAAGAGCGCGGACAGCTTTGGGTAAATTGTCTCTCGCGTGGGCGGTTTACGGGGGAAAAATTAACGTCCGATCATCGAATCAGGAGCGACGATTTCGCGAGTCGTTGAAAAGTAGGCGTATAGGCACACCACTCTTACTCTCAACCCACACCCTCGAGAACCGTTCGATCCAGCAATCAAAAAAAAAAAAAAAAGCCAAACGTAATTCTATCTTTTTCACACCTCGACATCGCACTTAAACGAGCGGTGTTCGATTATCGCGAAACGCCTTTTTTCCCCGCGAGTCACGCAAATAAACTCACGGCTATCGCAACGATAACAATCGCTCGAGAGCGCGCGCGTCGGTTGATTGCACGCGCGAAATAATAATTTTCGATTGGAGCGCCGCCCACGCTATCGTCTCTTTTTTTCCCATTGTTCGCCTCGTACACACACACACACACACATCGTCCGTTTTGTATATACACGCGTGAATAAAGAGACTCGTTTGAAGGAAAAAGTTGGATGCGCTTTTTGAGACAGCGTATACGCGTCACGCGGTTCGCAAGGTGCAGTGCGTCAAGTAGTGACGCGCGCGACATCGTATTTTTTTTTTTCTCGTCTCGCGGAGTGTATAATTATAAAAATTTCACACCGCTCGGGTGTACGCGAAAAAACGATAGGATCTAGAAAAATAAAAATTGATTCTCCCTCGCTTGTAAATAGCCCCCGCGCGGTGTGTGTATATAGCGTAGGCGATATACTTATACACACTGCACCGAGAGGAAAAAGAGAGCAGCGCAATTATACGTCAACGACGCTTGTGTTCGGCGCGTGCGCTCGTCATCATTTTTCGCGACTGAATGAAAGCCGCAGGTGTGGCTCCGTGTATATCTATATAGTAAGTATGAGGGGAAGGAGAATCGCGTGAATGAGCGATAACGACGAGGATGTCGAGAGGAGTTGGCGGAGGGACGAGTGGGGACATCTTGTGGTGTGTTTTTGGAAGCGCCTGTAGAGTGACCTGCCGACACGCATCCGTGTATTGAAGGGATACAGCTGGGCTGTGTTTAAACGATACTTCTTATTATTATACTTAGAAAACGAAACATCGATTGAAAAACTAAAGATCCTTCGATTACGCGAAATGTAAAAATCCAAAAATTCAAAAAAGCCCGCGCAAAGCAGCGACAGCTAGCGCCCTCTACCGCCGCCTCGACCAACCGACCAATAAAAATACCAGTGCTTATCATACGTCGACTGCTACGCCGCGTATGTAATATATGTATACACATACGTGTCGGTCAGAAGCTCGATAATCCCCCCCACTTAGCCCGCGACTCTTTATCCCGATCAGATCGAAGTATAGTGCAGTACATAGCGCGCGTACAGTGCTACAGTCTCGTTGAAGTGTCGCGCAGCACAGATGATCCAGTGGCTGCGCGAGTCCCATCGTCGCCGCAGTCGATAGGTATATACACACACTCCTCGACAAGCTCGTCTCTCGTTGCAAAAAGGGACCACCTCGTCGTGGACCCGACCAGCCTATCCACCCACATACGCACACGGAGCAAGATGGACGAGGGTCAGCAGGAAGAGGCTCCGAAAGCCTGGAGAGAGACGTCCGACGAGAAAACGTCGAGCAAGCAATGGACACCCATCGAGGTATTGCGACACAGTCTCTACCACAAGGTCCAGGTCAAGCCACCCGCCCGGGACATGAAGCTCAAGATGGCAATGCACCGGGACCTGCTGCGACACTTCTCCAGGAATAAGGACCGCGACGCCAAGGTTCGTCGCCCTTTTTCTCTCCAACTCTGATACATATATATATATATGTATATATATATACATGCGCTCTTTGTCTGTATATACACACACACACACGCACACACTCTTGCGCGCGCGGGGACCCTTTCACTGCTGAGATCGATCTTTTTTCTCCTTCTCTCCTCCGCTGCAGGGGAGGCCATTTAAACACTCTCGACTGCATGTGAGAGAGAGAGAGAGAAAGACGGAGAGACGCACGATGATGATTACTCATGTGTGTCTGTGTGGCACTCCCACAGAGCAGGGATCCCACTCCTGGATTTTTGTTTTGTGAAAGTTGCCTGCACGCAGGAGATGGGAAATTCGATTTCATTGGTCTTCCAGAGCCTGGAGTAACTCTGTTTTTGGACATGTTTGTTTACCCTGCCAGTGTGCGCAGTACTCGTGCTTTTTTTTTTTGCCATTCGAATAACTAGTTTGAGAATCGAGTTATTCCAGCGTGAATCATAGATAAAACTGAGAGGAAAAAAGGAAGTCGCTATCGCGTGCGCACAAAGAGAGATTCGTGGACCTTTAGTGTTATACCTTTGTAAATAACAAGGTTACGCTTACTAATCGCTTGAGATATACAAGTGTCCAGCAAATTAACAATTGTTTGGCTTTACTTAGAAATAGAACTTGAATTTATTATTTATCATACATACATGAATATGTTTTTAGTTGTATTATAAGCTTGTTCGACAAAAATTTGTTCACTTGTAAGTACAAATTATTAAGCTTCTGTCTTTCTGATTTCTTTCTCCATTTGACAATGAGTAATTAAAACAGCTTTGAAAGTATTATGTGGCAAAGTAATGAATGACCCAGATCTTCGGAAAGAAATATCTTTTGTCTTTTGTTGTGTGATAAAAAACAATGATTCATGGAGTTTATCAATTTAACGGGTTAACAGAATTCTACTGCATGTAAAGCCAACTCTGTGCCAAGTACACGCAGCTTATCCGTATAATATAACATTGATTTTGTTTTAGGATCACATCAAGGACAGATTCAATTTTGTACAGAAACCAAGAGGAAAAGTGATCTGTGCTAAGAAAAATGTATCAAATGCAGGGTTGATTTTCAAGCGAGAATATGAGAATCACATAATGGACGCAAAAATATCGGACTTGGTGACGAAAATTGATTCGCCAAAGTTCAAAGTGGCAGAAGACCCAAAAATAGACTTTAACATTGCCCGTGCTGTGTCGACGATGAGCTGCTACGACAATGTCCATCGAGAGCCACCAGTGGAAATGGGTGATGGAACAGTGCTAGATAGCAGGCCTGATGTGACGAAAAAGTTGGAAAATGTCAGTATTCACGATCCCTACCATATAAACGACGCGGTCCCTCAAAAAACATTATGCATGAGTCTCATTGATAAGACAGTGTCATTGGATATTAGTGCAAACGCGCAGAACCAACCTGGTTCGCAATTGCCGGTTGTTCATAGCGGTTTAGTTGACTTTTCTAGAGGATTTAGAGAGTAAGTTTAGTTTTTTTTTACATTCATCCGACATAAAGGCTTTATTATAACGTTGTGAAATCATAATGAAATCATCTAAATGTACATTCTTCTTCTTTTTCGTTCTTCGTAAATTACATTTATACACGAATCATAGTAATTTACAATATTTTATATTTACCACTTTTTGTAACGATGTTTTACAGCAATAAACGAAATTATTGACTAATTCGCCTGAACTACTTCAATGTGTGATCTATACCTCATTTTCGATAACCGTCGTCGCGTTGAATTGTAGGTACTGTACGAACACGATAAATCCGCAGCTGAACGAAGCTCTTGAAAAATTTATCGCCGAACTGTCGAGGCTCCAGCGAAACCTGTACAATCGTGACAACGCCAAGGGCCGCTACAGAAGACGATTTTACGCCGGTTTTCGAGAAATCGAGAAACGCCTCAAGCTCAACAAAGTCAAGCTCGCCCTCGTCGCGCCTAACTTAGATAAAAGCAAAGACGACGATGGTAAATCAGCGTCTACATCACGTGCGCGTCGTTGAACGTCGAAACAGCACCAAGTGTTTTTTTCTTCTTCTTCATTTCATCATTTCATTATTAATGGACGTTTAACGATCGCAATTTGCCGGTACCGATGCCGGAGCTCACTGTGTAATGTCTCATTCATTACAGGTGAACTAGATAAGATGGTGCATCGATTTATCGACTCCTGTAGGAGGCACGATGTGCCCGTTCTGTTCGGACTATCTCGGCGTAAGCTAGGATATTTAACGCACGGCAAGGGCTTCGTCAGCTGCATCGGAGTCGCGAATTACGAGGCTCTCGAAGTATATAAATTTATCATAAATTTACATTAACGATTCATACGCTCGGATTGACCGATCGAATCGTTTCAGCCGGATGCTCGATGAATATCTATAGAAATTCTGCCTTTTTTGTAGGACAAATTAGAGGAGGCGCTTAAAAAAGTCGTCGAGGCTAGGAACGAATTCAGGATTTTGAGCGGCCAAGCGGATAAGACGATCGACATGACGGAATCGTTAACAGATGATCTTTTGCTCTCTGAGCGCGTTAAGCTGCTCTTAAAGACCTTAGCGTCTCATTAGTATTTTATTGGAAGTGAGCTACTAGATGATAAGCGTAGATTTTTATACTTTATTTATTGATTTTTTTTTTTTTTTTTGACTTTGTAAATAGCCAGAATCTACCTCTAGATATTTTAATGGATCAACGTTTGGAATCGTTTTTTAATTGCAGATGGCCAGTAAACCATTCAGGGCTTAATTTTAAATTTAAATGTAAATAGTCATGCGCTAGCAGTAGCGTAGTTTTAAATGAGTCATGTGAAATGAATTTCAAATAGAACACTATTTTTTATATTTTTATGCAAATGCACAGCCTGTTAAATAAATCGTTGACATAAATTTAAAACTTTTTCAAAACTATGATTATTAAGTTGTTGGTTGTGAATCTTTTTCAAAATTACTCCTAGTAAGTAAGAACGACCGTATAAATTGTTTTCATCAAAAATGCGTTTAGAGAAAAAAAAAATGCAAAAAATCTATTTTTACATCGATCGAAAAGAACGAAACCCCCCGAGATCCATAGCAACGCTCGATAACGTAGATATCTTTTCACGCGCACCCGAATATTGCGAAAGAGCTCCAACAGATATTTCTCCTTTTATTTTTGCTTTCTCTACCAAGTGTAAAAGAGACCTCGCGCTTTTTGTTACAATCCGAAAATATTCGTTCCAATCAATTTGTTCAAGCCCGTTTTTTCCAAATATCACACCGTCAAACGGCAGTCACGAATTTTTCAATCGCCAACTCGAAATCTTCACCAAAAAATACCTCAAACATATCCGCCCCTTCAATTAAACTCGCGAATTTCCACATCGACTGTACGCATCGAACCTCTTCGCGTGATCTCCGCCGGCGGTGGCAGAGCGCGTACATAAGCGAAAAAGAGACGAGCGCTGAATTTGTACTGAAATCTCGTCGACCTTGATTCGAGAAAGCCAAACGAGAGCCGATCAGTCAATTCGCTCCCGCGCTTCCTTGAGGCTTCGTTGTTTGTTGTAATCCCTTTGGTTACCGATATAGCACAGCCTTGTGAAGTGGCTCCTTGCATGTGTATTGTTTCGTTTTATGACCCGGCGCGAAGAAATCGTGCGAAGCTATTGCTAATTTGGTGATTTTTCAATAAACTTTTTAATATCGTATCAGTTTGAAATTTACGTTTTTCTTTTTTGGAAATTTGAGTAGCATTATTAGAATAAACTGTAACAAAACTCATAAAAATCAAACCTTCATAGAACCAGAAAAATACCGTCAAAAATCCACCACACTTTCTGTCAAGATTGTACACGTGGACTGGGATTTTTCGGGGCGCCTTCCCCCCGCACACACATCCTCCTCTCTCTCACTTCAGACCTTCTCCGCGCATCGAGACACTGGAGGCTGCCGCTGAAAAAGAACGGCATACGCTCGCACCAACACACACACACACACACACACACACACACACAAGTGCACACCCATACCACACAGCTCTCCTCGCGCTGCAGCAGCAGCAGCAGCAGCAGCAACGCTGCTCGACTCGGCAGTCAGTCAGTCGGTTCGGCACCGGCGGCCTCGACGCACGATCGGCGCGCCTCTCTCTCTCTCGTATACACAACACTCGACTTTGTTTTTCACCGTATTTTCTCCTACTCGCGTGTGTGATTCTGTGCTTCTTGGTGTGTTTGTGGGATACTTCTCGGAGATACTTCCTAGAGAGACAGATATCGAGGGCTGCTTTCCAGGTAGGAATGCGTAAATATTTTGGAACCTCGAGGTGAAAACAGTGTCTGTGCGGTTCATAGAAACAAAAGAGTTCAGCGTGTCGTTTGTTGATCTCGCGGTTTAGCTGTACAGTTGAATTATAAAAAATGTCTCGCGCGAGATGTATATAGAGGCGAAATATAACGCCTCTTACCGAGCAAACTGTACACAGGCGCGCGTTTTCCCTTCTCTTTTGCCGCGCGATAGTATATACATATACGTGTACATAAGCAGCCGACACACTAAATCAGCGCACACCTCCAAAAGGTCAGATGCCACAAGGCATATTATCTCTAATTATGCGAGCCTGGCTGTCCCGCCTCATCGAGTGAAAGGCTTTTTTGGACGACGTTCGCGGAGGATTAAACGGAGATTTTTTGTTTTTTTTTCGATGCTATTTTTAAATTTTCGAGTGTCCTTCGTGTTTTTTTGGTGAATCACTATTATAACACGGCGTTGAAATCTCCCGCCAGCCCACGTGTCTTCTCCGTCGCACGTGTGTTCTCCTTTTTTCGCTTCGTGCAAAGGAGATAAAAATTCGTGAAAGTCGAAGGATCCGCTGCGTTTCGAATTTAGCTAGCTTGCGTCACACAGTCGCAGCGTTGCTAATAGTGTCTCATTATTCATCGCAAATAAAACTGTCGCTCATTGTCGCGGTTTTTCCTATTCTCTCCGACATGATTCACGCGCAGCGGAAGAGATTAAATAATATTGGGTACAGTCGGACGAGCACATCGAAAAAACGTCGCTCCCACAGCTATAATACACGTGTAACATCGAAAACGGCATGCGGCAGAGCTATACGATTTCCCAGCGCTAATTTCCGCGTTTACGACTCATATCGCGCGTAAAAACGCATATCCGTTTCCTCTGCGTGCACTTGTGTGTGCGTGAAATTCCCGCGACAAAGCGAGACCGACGACGTGTCGTTGATCCCACGCGGCTCTCATTATCGCGCTGGATTAGCATGAACCGGTGACAAAATCGCTCGCAACGATTGCACCTCGATAAGTCATGCGTCGATCGGCTTTGTCGATTCGATAGTAGCTCCAAGTTTTCGTGATTTTTTTTTTTTTTTTTTTTTTTTTTTAATTTCAGGCGATCGCTGGATATGTGGTAGTGCGTGAGCAAATATTTCTCTTTCTTATCGATTCTTTTATCGCTACACAGATCCGTACATGTGTATGCATCCAGGAGGAGACGTCTCTTAATGAGTGTACACACGAACTGGAGGAATTCGAAAAATCCGCGTGCTACACTTGCCCCTCGACTGATAAGCCGAAAGTTGGAGGTTAACGTGTGCAAAATTAAGCTATTTTCGACGCTCGACCTACATTCCCAGCTGAACTTGCCGATTTCCGTTCTGAAAAAGTGTCGTTATCGCGAACCTGAATCGGCGTATTACCAAACCGTTATTACAGAACCAAAATATGCAGTTTTCTCGAAGACTCGAACTTCGTTTCCGCTTCACCGGCGCCGCGCGCGCGCGCGGAAGAAAGAATATACCGTACAGCACAAGCGCGAGCGAACGATAAAACCGGCAAGGCGTGTCGCAACTTCGCGTCGCCCATGTAAATAAGATACACCTATGTACCGGTATGCGCTGCTGAGATACTGGCTCGTGACTTATTAAACGCGAAAACATTTTTTTTTTTTTTTCATCAGAGGTGAAAATCGGGTCGAAGTAGTCGCGTGGTGGTGGTGGTTTTTTGGAAGAAAGTGTGCGCATGCGCACGTGTGGTTTTGAGTTTCTTTTGAGCGAAGAGAAGGGCGAGTTGAATTATTGTTAATTTTCGCGCCGTTGATTGCGCTTGAGATGTAGTTTCGATACGAGAGATGTTGAGGAGGTTTATTTTGTGAAAGTCCAGGCGTCGTCCGATTTCGAGCAGGTTTTTTTACCGATCTTCGTTTCGATATCGAGCAATTAGCCGTTTAATGTAAGCCTTAATGCTCCGTTTCGTCGTATCAACGAAAACATCGGAGTCTTTTCATTCACACAAAAGCGTATTTGCATAAGCTACTCATCGATCGCTTTATTTTCTCAAAACATACGACGACCGAGAGATGCGGCAACAGGTCTACCGCGTTATCTCGAACGTGAGATCGGTATCGAGGTTAGGCCCGTAAATTAATCGGAATCGGGCGTCGATTTACAAGAATCGTTTCGGCGATTGTGTCACTTTTTATTACCCGATCGGTTGCACGTATACCGGTGTATTACAATTTTCTCCGTTGTGTTTCGCGCCGATAATACTCCGCATCGTGAGTCAAAGCAAATATTTGTGAAAAAAATAGCCGTCGATTTCTTTACTTGAAATTCGTTGAAAATAGCTGTAGGTATAAACGTCACTATACTTACCGATACTGCAATCCAAATAATTACAAGCCAGCGACGTAATTTCGCAAAAAAAAGAATTACGACCGTCCTCGCTAAAATAATAAAACCTGCGAAGTTTAGAAACCGGGAAGCACAACTTTTACCCACACTTGGGAATCGGCAACGTCGGCGTAAAAGTATACACCGGTCTCGAGGTCGCGAGTCTCCACAATACAGCTGACCTCGTCGGCTGAATTTCGCGCTTAAATGCCAGCTTTGCCGATTTCTAGCAAACCAAAAAGAAATCGGTATGCGCATACAGCGATAGAAATAAGTGAGCAATTTCGCGGGATCGGTTTGTTTTATTGAGTTGTTATCGCGTAATTCACCGAACGAGCGACCGGTCGACTGTATTACACGCATCGGGGCCTATTATAAACACGAAAAATCACCGACCGGCTCCAACGCACGTCTCTTGCGCAAAGTCCGCGTTTATTTCGCCACCTTATCACGTAGCCGAGGAAATTTAGCGCGTATGGGATATAATAATTCCCCCCGAAGTCATACATTAGTTAGCGCATAGTAGAGTCGAGAGATGGAAGGTCAATTATATACGATTGCGCCGTTTCACACGGAATGATGCCTTTCGGCAGTCGATTTAGCGAATTCGTGACGGGTTGATTATTCCTCGTTGGAGTAGCGATCGTGAGGAAGCTTTGCATTTTCGCGCCACTGAGTAAGCGCGAACTTCCCCCTTGCGACAGCTGCGTAATCCAATTAAAACTATAAAAGCCGTATTAATAACTAATAAAACGAAGTTTAATTATACCACGACTTTACGTAATTAATTAGATAAGGAGCAGAGTCTCGACTGCTTTGCATATCGCTACGGCGCGTTTGTTTCGCAAAAGTTGGGAAAACGCGCGCATCTATCTCTGTTTTTCCATTGTCGAAGGAATTTATTGCTCGATTGTTTGCACGATACACACCGTAGAGAAAATTATGAATTTCAGCGATCACCGACCCTCTGTACATAGTTAACACGGAAACGCAGCGTGTAATACGCTTTCGAATAATAAACGTCAAACCCTCGTCTCCTCCCCTAAAAATAATTCTCCAGACTCTCTCTATCCCGAAGCATCAATTCGGAATCTCCGGCGCTGATCTGAAGCATCGCGTAGACACAAACACAGGTACATCACGATCATCGACCGTTAGACGACGAGCCCGTAGATATGTATAAACGTAAACACACACACACACACACACACACACAGAGCCGACAGTAAATCTTGGGACGATAAAAACGAGGCGTCGTAACGGCAATGAATCAAACGCGCGCGCAGCGGCCGAAAACATTCCGTCATATAAAAGCGACGCGCGTGTGTACAGTCTCGTCACGAGTTCCGCGATTAACTGTGAATTTCGCGACGATGTTTGCACGGAGAGCTGTGAGATAAAGAGCTGCGTGTGATAGTAGGAGAGATGCTGCTCGAGAGGATTAATCGGGATACGATTCTTTTATAGTTTCATGTACACGTGGAAATTTTTCGACGATAATTTTGAGTACAAGCTTATCGCGAAAAAGTTTTAATTCTTTCTTTAACCTGCTTTTTATACGCTGCGCGCGAGTCGAGAAAACTTATTTTTAGATAGCCGCGCGAAAGGAAGTGCAGAGATCTGATCGGCCTGATTTCTTCTCTCTCTCTCGGTCGACCAATTAAAAATTTATGAATCATTTGTTTGCTGAGAAGATCGTTAACGCGCTGCGTCTTCTTCTTCGTTAATTAATCGATAAACATCTCGGCACCTGCCGCCAATTAAACGTCGATAAAGATTGTAACGTTATACAAACGTCAAGTACAACCTTCGCTATCGGGCTTTTTTCCCTCTTCGTACAATAATACCATACCGCTCTGGAGTGTTGATGCGCACGTTACGCAGCGATGAAACCGCAAGAGCAGCAGGATGTCGGCTCTCCCGTTACTGTGTATGTGTGTGCATGTGTATTAAGCGTTGCGATGCACTGCGCCTTCAAACTGCGAACTTGCAGACTCGATTTCTTGGATTTTCGACGACGATTAACTTGTATGATTTATGAAACGATTCTATACTCCAAAATATTTACATTCGCTTTTTATTTGTGTTGCAGGTGAGTCTCGCAAAAATATCCTCTCCCAGCGCATCTCTCGCACGTAAGTCAGGCTACAGCAAACATTTATTCGAAATCCCCGTCGGTTCCCCCCGCGTCATTAGCATATTTCGCCCCGAGCCGAGATCTCGATCTTTTATTTCTATACTCGAACGCTTACACACAGAGACGCTGTATTCCTTTCTCGGTCTTTATTCCCCCAGCGCGTACCTCAGCCTACGCCCAGTAAGGAAATCGGAAATCGGACATTTCGGATTCAAACCGGTTTCCCGTGAATCACAGTTATTTTTTTTTTTTTTTTTTTTTGCCTCCTCCGTGACGAAATTAAAATACGAAGCGACTCTCTTTTCGCTCGGCTGTGATCTATCGCTTCCTGGAGCCGATGCAGCAGCGGAGATAGAGAACGAAAACTCTCGATGTAATTAATAACGGAAAACGTAACTGCGCAGCAATTCGATTCCGAATAATAATAACAACAGCAACGATATTACACGCTCGAGTTTTCTCCCGTGAGAAAGTGCGATTCATTAGCTCGCGGTCGAGAGCATCGCAACGGATCAGCGCGTTCGAGTGTGTAAAAATATGAGCTTCGAGCGCTGCAGGATTCGATTGTTCTTCGGACGATAAATCCAAGCGTAAGGGTTATACTCGCTTGGAATATCAATAGAATTATATTTTCGAGTGTAACGCGATAGCTTATCTGGAAGTGTTAAAATTTTTACCTATACCTATCTCCAGTACACGCGATCGGTCAATTAGCCGAGAGTTAAATTTTATTTGCCTATGCAGAGAAATGCGAGCGTTTTCTCACGGTTCTCGTTGAAATCGACTTTTAGCCTTAAGCCTATAGAGTGAATCCGGCGGCGAATCAATTGCTAAACGCTCTTGCGTAAAAGCCAGTGAGTTTGAATTTTCCGCTGCGAATTCGTTCGTTCTTCCGTTGTACGAGTGCTATAGACACGGTGAAAAGCAATTTCTATATGACGAAGCCTAATCGCACGCAAATTAGCCTCGAAATTAAGCCTGACAAAATAACGTCTCTTTCGTCATCATCCCGAGCGGCTGAGCTCGAAAACTCTCTTCTTCGGCTGCAGAGGAGCAGAAGAAGAAGAAGAAGAAAGTATATATAACGTAGAAAATCTGCCGGTGTCAGCGGCGCGTGTATAATTAGACGGGCAATTACGCGCCCACGCCTACCTCTCGCTGCGCGCAGGTGAGATCGAGAGGTGGGAATCGAACTGCCGAGTTGGCGAACTTGCTAATTGGCCTGCGCTGCTGCTGACGACGACTGGAGGTCGGTTTCGTTCGAGTGTAGAATGGTTTGGTGGTTTTTTTCGGGCGGATTAAGGTGAGAAAGTTACGAGGAAAATCGGTATAATATCGGCTTTTTGTGCGTTATGATATTATAGATTATGGGACATTACCAGGAGATTGATATAGGTGTGTGACGACCTTCGGTACGTAAATCTGACGGGTCATTCATCAATCTCTCTCTCTCTCTCTCTCTCTCTCTCTCTCTCTCTCTCTCTCTCTCGGTATATAAATGAAAATTCTCCTCCACTATACCGATCCCTCGATTGCGCACTTCCCACACTCGCTTGCGCCAATCGATACGCAAACCATCTATTCTTTCCGTTATATCTCTCCCTCCGCTCCTTAGCATCCGCGGCTCGCAATTGCACATGTGCTCAGGAACAGGGACCTGATGGGAAACTTAGAAAGCAATCGTCGAACCGGTTATATAGCATACGCGGACGCTAATTCTCGGTAATGGGCTGCACCTCTTTAGACGTCCAAAAAGGTGTCGCTGCAGATTTCGGAGCTATGAATAAACGAATTACGAATAATTGCCCCTTAATTCGAGCTATTACTCGCGGTCGTTCCGTCCATTAGACGCTATTAGGATTGAAAGAGTCTCGCGAGGAGAAGAAAAAATGACGTCGAAAAAATTACCGATCAAGGTCAAACCGATCTCGAGATGAAGCCGGGGGTGGACAAAAAAAAAAAAATGTCGAAAAACGCATTCCTCCGGCTCGCAGCAGTTCCGAGAGTGAAATCGTAGCTCGGCCGAGTTTTTCGTTGCGCGTAAAAGAAGGAGTATGCGGCGTAGAAGTAGAGAAGCCTGCTCTAACCCACATTCCGCGCCGGCGGCGACAAACGATCTCTACACGCGGGAAATGGGTCACTTCCGCTGGCAATTACGCTCTCCGCGCGCATACGCCTGTATAAATGGTATACGTTCGTTTTTGGACGAATTTTCGATAAAACCGTAAGAGTAGGTTTGCGGTGACAAGCCGGATATAAATAGATCTGTGTGTGTGTGTGTGTGTGTGTGGATTATTGACTGATGTCACGATGACGACGAGGCTACGCGATGATGTGCGAGTTTAGAGCAGAAATGGAGTTGAATGCACGCGTTTCAGCGAGGCAATTGAGAGCCTCAATCGAGGGAAAATGGTGTATTTTTAGAGACGGCTTTTTACTGCTGGGAACAAGGTCGATGCGGCAGTTATACCCAATCGACGACTCTCCTTTTTCGAAGGACGAAGAGGCGTTAACTCGCTCTAGATCGATGGTATGATACTCGATTAAAAGCCAATCGAGCCGTTTATTTATAAAAAAAAAAAAAAAAAATCGATCGATCCTCGGGAAGCGTTTTATAGACCTCACGGCTCAGACAAAGAGAATACACGCCGCGCTCTTCCGCCTGCAACGGCGAAAGGTTCGATATCTAGGCCTCCGCGTCGACTTAGGCGCTCGCTTTTCACCTTCTTAATTGGAAGATCCATAGGCGATTAAATAATATTAGATACACTAAAGGGCGAAGATCGGCTCTTCTTTGTCCGTGGGTTACATACGTTCGGGAGAAAGCTTTGTTCCGTGAAATTCTCCGTATTTCGGCAAAACGTTCGCTTGTCGAAATGATCCTTACGAAATTCGCGCATTCGCGCACAACATCCTCTATGCTGCTTTGGCGACACTCCCGCGTTTTATTTACGTCACCAGCTCCCGAGTTCACAATCGCTCATCGGTGCAGCGCGTTGTCAACGCTTGTAATTCTCGCCCGAGAGCGCAGAAGGATTACGCGAGAGGATAAGAGAGTTTTAAAGGTGCGGGACGAGTTGTATATATATATATATATACATTGTAATCCGCGAGCGCAAGAGCTGCAGCAGCTGGTTTAATGAATCTTGCTTCGGTGAGCTCGCGAGCACTGACGCGCGGGATTATCACTTTTACGGTGTTGAAATGCATATACCTACCGCTGCTGCTGTGTTGCCGGTTTTAAATTCGAATCGCTTGTTTTAGCTCGGTTTGAAACGAGTTATCATTATTTTGTCTATACATCAAAATATCGGGAAATGCATTTTTTGCTCGCTTCCTTTAACGAGCAGCTTTCTAAACGGACGAGCTCGCGTGATTAAGAAAAAATATATATATTTATATCAATTTATTTTCACACATAAGAAACACGAGTAGCAGGAGTGTAAGAGAGAGAGAGAGAGAGAGAGAGAGAGAGAGATAGAGACAGGTCAAAGACCCGCATCATCTCTCGACCATAACAAACGAGAGAAAAGCGTGACTACTTTGTAAAGCGTATATTATTATTGTCAGCATAAAGAAGCGCTCGTATTAGCTGCTGCAATTTCCGAGATAATGGCCAATAAACTTTATTGTCGCCTCTTTTAATCGCTAATTGGAAGAAAAAAAGCTTCGGGCGATCTTCTGAATCTTCGAGCTTCGAAATTAGAGGCTAACCAGTGGCTCGTACATGTATCAACATGTAAGAGTCGGAAATGAGTCAATCAACGGCGAAGAGATGCTATCGTCCCCTCCTCTCTATACATAGCCAACAATGCTGCTCATTGTGCGGCTTCTTAGAAACACTTTGTTTACGCTGTCGAATGCTTAGCCCGACGTTTTTTCTTCTTCCTACTGTGCGGCTCTGGCTACCGGTGATAAACAATTTTCACTTTTATTCTATAACTAAAGCTGACCTCTCATCGTTTTTCCTCGTAAGAAAGAGTCGAAAGAACGACGGGTTTTCACTAGTGCAAGCGACAATTTTCGTGAAAATACATTTCTCCGTATAGCTGTTCATTCCAGCGAAGCGAGATCGAGCGATAGGTTTTTATCAGCAGTATCGCGACGTGTCGAACTCGTTCTCGCCCTATAGGGTCCTAGACTTTATCCTACACACAAATCGTGACTCGATGTATAGATTTTATCTAGATATACGTTTTTTCTTGCTTCTATATATTCTACGTAGAGACAGAAGGGACAATTTCGCGATTATTGTGATTCTATTCACAAGTGTTTGGCCAACCATAATCGATAACGTACACGTTATACCCACGCATACAGTCCGAAGAATTATTATTTAAAAGATAAAATCTTTATTCGCTCGCTGTACAGCCGCATAAATTACTAAACCCAGTCGCGAAATATAGCGAGAATAAAACGATTAGAAACAATCCATCGAAATCGCAACCACAGCTGCAGTCAAGTGGAACTCGCTTACGCTATTAAAATTATCTCCTTATCTATCGGCTACTTGCTCAACATTCGAGTGTGTCTACTTCTCTCGTACAACACAAATTACATACAAAAACTTTCATCTCTTCGACGAAGTCGGGAAAAAAAAATGATTCACTTTCCGGCCTCGCGAAATCAATTACTCATGACTCACGCGTCGCGTCGCGGAGGCGCGCCCGAAAAAAAAAAAATATATATATATATATACGTACTCACCGCGCCCTTACTTCGTATTTTTAGGCGTCTCGCGCGAGAGAGAGCGAGAAAGAGGAATCGGAGACGCGACCACACGAGGAGACGGGATTATACACGCGTCGGGTTGCCTGGGCTTTGTTATTCACGATTATGAAGATGATGCCCTGTACGGCTGTATGAGCTGCATTTTTTTGGGTTGACGATGGTGCGGTATAATAAGGCTTTTTATCGAAAAAAAAAAAAATCATTCGCACTCGACGCCGACTCAGGAAATAGAATTAACATAGACGCGCGTGACTGTTCGTCTCGAGCCAGAGCGGAATCGAGAGGAGGAGGAAGCGAAGTGAAAATATGAGCATAAGTAACGAGCTTATACGTCTAGCTCGCGCGCGCGCGCGTGTGTCTCAATTAATTTCGCGTATCTCGAAGAGGCGAGCTGTAAGTGCCACTTAATCTTAGAGACGTTGAATGGAAACTCGCAGCCGATGATAGTCTCGTTCGTCCGCCTGATGAATCAGCTGTTTTATGTGTTGGAATTCGCAAATTGCGATGCTTGCTCCGTTTGCTCTTCTGACTAGACACACAGTGCAGGTGTTACGTCAGTGAATTGATCATTAGACTCTAATGACATCACACTCGATGATTATACGATTCTCGGAAGAATCCACGCCTGAGATGCAAAACTCCTTCCACGAAGGCGAGCATTCGTTCTCTTCGCTTTTTTTTTTAACAGACAAAAAGTGCACTTCCGACGGAAATAGATTGTCTCCCGTGTATACTTATAACACGCTCGAGCGAGCACAAGGCAAAGCGTAAAAGTCTTTTATTTTTTCGTGAAAGTCGCGCTGGTATATACGAACAACAACGGCTGGTTTCATATTTACGTAAGTGCAGCTCGGCTTTTCTACCTTCGGGAAATCTGGTCTGCTTCGATGAGTCATACCAGCTCGTATACGAGATAAAGCGTTTCTTTTCTTTAGAAAAGAAGAAAAATACCCTCGTTATCGTCACGGACAAATTACACCAATTTCTCTCTCTCTCTCTCTCTCTCTCTCTCTCGAGCCTAACGGTACAACCATCGCGATCCATCATCGAAACAAAACGATTGACATCTAGTATAACTGCATCGCTCTCTCGCCGAAATAAAGCCAATGAAACGGGGCCAGCAGTAGCGTAACTCACGCATACAGTCGAGTTTCCGTTAAAACCATCAATTGCGCATACATCCTCTGCGTGTAAGTACACTCGGTGTCAAGGTTGACTTTCGACACTACGCACAAGCCGTGTGTACTTCCCTCTGCGCGTATACACGTTTTAATGATAATCCTCTCCTCGGGGCTGTGGTATTCTTAGCGTCAATTAGCTAATTGTAATGCCAGGTTCCGCAGATGTCATTATACGCTCGTCTTCGTGAAAAGAATTTTTTTTTTTTTCTGTGGCTGAGGAAGGGAGAGAATTTCTTCTGTTATACGCGACGAGATCGCATAGTATACATCCTAGAGTTTATAGAAGCAGTAAAGCCTCGAGTTTAAAAACAACTGCACCTACTAATTACGCTTTTTTCTCTCTGTATGTTGCAGGTGAGCAAAGAACATAACGGAGAGAATCACTTATGCCGGCTGACGTTATCGATGTAACGACTGTGAGTATATACGGCGCGAGATCGCGATCACTTTCGCTTATAAAACCGCGAATTGCAGAACTTAATTACTAGAAAATATAACTCGACTCACTGGGCTAAGCCCGCAGCGACCGGTTACTAAATCAAACGCTGCTATACCGTAAATTCTCGTTTCGATTAAAGTTTCTTAAACATACACGCGTAATTCGAACAGCAAAACTAAAACTTTGACTCACTCCTCGCAACCGCGTCGTACTCTCAAGCTTGAAGAAAAAAAAATAGAAGAAAAAACCGTTTTAAGCATCGGAATTCGCGCTAAAATTATATTGCGAAAAATCTCGCGCGGGGCTCTCGACTAGAACGAGAAAAGAAACTTAACGGAAAATCATACGTTAACCACGACTTCTTCTGCGTCTTCTTCTGCTCTGCTCCTTTTTTATATTGTTCAGCAACACTTTCTCACGTGCGAATTAGCAAACAAGCGCGCGCTTTTCTTTTATGCGAATAGTCGTTTATATACGTATTTCCCAAAAGCCAACGACCGATGACCGATCTCTCAGCGTCTACGTAAAACACTCGACGGTATAGGCTTTCCTCCGACACAACATCTTCCCTCCAGCTGCGTATAAAAATCTAAAAATAAATTCCTCGCGTTCCAAGTGGCGTAAGTGCGTGTACCGAGGAGAGAGAACGTTTTCCAACGGCGGAAATGGGCGTGTAATATATCCAGGGTCTAAGGAATCGACATCGCGGATAACAAAGGGGGGGGGGGGGGGGGGGAACGCATATAGTACGTACTCGAGTCTTTATTATTTCTCTCTATGTCTGTGGTACACGCGATGTTATTTATATGGTTGAAAATGTATTAAAAATTATTTATATCGCACTAGGAGAACGAGTCGGTGACAAATTGGAGATAATAAAAAAATCAGCGAATTCTAAAAAAGAAAAAGGGTGTACAACACGACGGGAAAGCGGGAGAAAGCGCCGCGCTCGTGAAAATTCGCGTGTCACTGTCACGGTCACCCGGGCGTATGCGCAGCAGCTTCCGATATGGATATAGTGAAAGTGTAATGAGCGTGTCGCGCCTGATGGATGTCCCGGCGCTCGTTAGGGTGTCAAAACGACCAAAGCATCACGTGCGTCTGACAAAGTGCGCGAGAGGAGAGGAAAAATAACACGGCTTATCGGAATCGCGATCAGTGAAAGTATGCGCATGTCGAGTGATTTTGATGAGGCTTGATTGGTGGTGCGAGTTTTTTATACACTTGACGTTTGATTGAAGAGGCGGCAATTTTATTGTTGGATCGAGTATACGGTGTCTTTGCCGCTGGGTAATTTTGATAAGAACTAAATTACTCATATCAGCTTGGAAAAAACAATGGAAGTCGAAGAGCGGGCAAAAATAACGTTATCCTAGCAGCTGCACCTGTCGACTCGAGAGCGTGGCATTATACCTACCCGAAGCGCCTAACTGTTCCAGCAGCCGCTGCTCGTGGACACACACACATATATATATATATATATATATATATATATACCTGCCGTCCTCCGAATAAATATCAACACAACCGATGGCCGAGTGAAGTACCGTTTCTGCAGTAGTTATTCTCGGATTCCGTACGGTCTCATTGTTTTCTACTACCTGTGTGCTCTGACTGGCCGTCTTGGACGTATCGGTATGTAGGTGCGTTTGCGGAGAAATCGCGTGGTTTATAGCTGTAGAATTGGCGAAACTGGTAATTATGGATTTCAAAATTACCGCGCGATTTTTATCAGCTGAGGATCGATATAGTATATGGGCGTTGCGAGAACTGTATCGTAAAATCTTCTTTGACCCCTTTTGTACACATAAAATTGAATTTCAAACATTTCAATTTCCACTTTTCACGTCAGCGTTCAGTGTCGTACGTACACTTGATTAAAATATATTAACTCGTTAATCTGAAAACTGGTTTCGAAGAAATAGAAACGAAAGCTACACGAATGACTGCAGATTCAAATCTCCCGCGCTTTTCGCGTATCGAGCGTCGCGTTCGCAGATAAAAGCTGCACGATCTACACATCTAAATACACCCGAGTGAAAGTTGAAACAGCCAATAAAACTGACACTCCGAACTTCGATCCAGTTTCCAACCACACCGCGTGCGATAAAAAACTGCAGTGGGTAAAGAGAAACCGAAATGTCCACAGAATCTTCTCTGCCCGTATAGCCTAAGCACACGTGTAGACGATCGCCTTATCTGCCTGCGTATATACTCGCTTACTTATGACACTATGCTCGTCCCGCGTCAAGGCTGTTGCAACAGCCTGTGCGGGCCTTTATCGTTGCACCGGGCCCTTCACTTTTCCCGGGAATGCCTTTTTTTGCCCCCACGAGTGTCAGTGCAGCTTGTAAAGGCTTCTATTCTACAATAGAAATCGCTACGCTTTTCGAAAATTCAATTCAGCGATAAATTCGAAAAGAGTAGAAAACTATATTTTTGCAAGCTTCATTGTAAAAACGGCGCGTTACGCTCGGCTATACACCCATATCCTATCCTCAGCGCATTCCAGCGTTGGAGGGAAAAAATGTTCCCGGTTCTCGAAAAATCCGAAACGAGCGCTAACTCATCGATGTAAATTCCCATTCACGACTGCAGGCTCTAACGAGAAAGAGAAAGAGGGGAGGCGTAGCGTAGCTACTGCAGTTTCACGAGAAAGAGAGGAAGAAAGGCGCGCAAGAGAGGCATTGACCTCCTTGGCTCTCGGACGTCCGTAAATTTTCGTTTTAAGCGCGAAATATTTTCGAGACCGCCGGCATTCTTCGGAATAACCGCACGTGTTTACTGGATGCTCCTTTGCTACGGAATGCGATGCAAAGCTGGGAAAAGCGTCCTTCGTGATCGGAATCGGCATACGACTGCAGTTCGGAAAAATTTCTACCGAATTTCGTATTCGTCACGGCGCTGCTTCTAAAGATCGTTCATCAATGCGCGTAAGCTTGTGTCGCGCGAAAGTCTTCGATTCGCGAAAGCGACGAGTCAAGAGCGAACTTTCCTGACCTTTATTCGAGATCCGCGCGCGCGGAAAAAGTTTACACGTCACGGAACGAGCTGCTTTGTTGCGTTTTTTCTTAACGGCTTCTTCTTCTTGATTTTTTTTTTTTAAGGAAGGATGGATGTGTGTCAGAGGAGATTCCGCGCCGTGACAAAGAGAGCCGTTAACCTTGTTACAAGCCGAATTTGAATTTCGCGCGCAGCGGGAGAAACTTGGTTTATCGAGCGAAAATTTCGCTCTTTAGCGAGATTAACTCACGTTTACGACTATGGTTAGTGCGAATTGCTTGTTTTTGTTAATAACGTACATTCCGACTTCCTGAAAAAAAGCGCTGCTTCATTGCGTCACTGGCGGTGCTAAAATTTCAAATTTACACCGCGAACCAATCATCGCCGCCTGTTGAGCGTGAACTCAAAAGCGGTGACGATCAATCGACCGCAGCGAAGACGGAATTGCGGGATTTTCTCATGGGCTTCCCTCTTCCTTCGTTTTTCGCGGGTAAGTTTAATTCGGAATAAAATTAGCAGATAACTAGTTTCTCGACTGACACTCGCTCGCGCGCGTTTAACGTACCTGTATTATAATCGTAAGTTACGCGAAAGTATATAACGCGTCGACTGAACCCAACGAAAATCTCCTTAACGAGTTAGGCCATAAGGAAGAAGCCTCTGGAGTTAACGAGCCCGAAAATCGCGAGGCTAATTGAGCCGTTTGCAGATTCTTCTCTCTCAGTATACCATAAACTTTGGAATAAAATTCAAACTTTCGATCGCAAGGCTATATATTATTGTAAAATACAAAGAAAACAAAACTGCACATACATACGGTGTATAGCCTCCTTTCCCCTCGCGCTTTTTTTTTCGCGCCTCTCCTTGACCCGATAATACACACACGACGCATCAGCGGCGGCAGATTCCCGTCTCGTTCTGGGACGGCCTAACGAGGAGCGTCTCTCGCGAGCGAAGTATCGGATCTATCTTCTCTCCGTTTTTTTTTTTCGAGTCGAGATATCTTTCACTCCTTAAAGAGCCTTTTCTCGGATGCATCTGGGATACGTGTGATAATTTTCTATGGATTTTTTTATGGAATAAGCGAGAGTCATATAAGATTGCCGTATTTAGAGACTTGCGCAGAAGGATACGAAAATTGAGCCACGTCATGCTCCGGAGGGTATCGTTGCAGCTCTCAGTGTCACAAGACTGGCGCTGTGTGTACAAGGCTCGATTTCGCGAATCTGCATTGTCACTTGGGTTATTTCGTGCTTTTAATTGGGAGAGAGATTTTTTTTATGGTGTGGTTGGGAGAGATAATTAAAAAAATCAAAAGCCAACCAGATACACCGCAGGCGAGTGATCTCGTTGGTACAGTCGGTGATTAATCGCCAGATGGAGTCCATAGGTATACACAAGCTATAATAGCAAACCGCGTATCCGATCGGCTCAGCCGCCGGATATAGACGCGACTACCGGCGCAGAGAAGCAAGAGAGGAAATGCTCCGTAGAATCGATATCGATTATCGCGTTGGATCTACGTTTATTTCTGAAAATTATGCAAATCGGCACTCGACACTCAAGTGTATCCAACTCTATATTATAACTGTGAATTCGCGTCCTCGAAACCGTCGCGACGCTGCTGACCGTTAACCAAACACGGAGACAGTGAACAATATTCCCGGTCGTGCCTATATCAACACACGTGTATAGTCTTCGTTAAAAAGCTATACGACGTTCGAATTCGAAAAGGCTCGAGGAGGGACGTGCGCGGGACGGCGAGCACGTATACGGCAGTTCCGCGTAATTAAAAAGCGGAAAAGCCAACAATGGACTCGAGTTCCGCTGTAAGTTTTATTACAAGTGTATTGAAAATCGAAGATGAAACTCGACTATTTACATTAGCGAATTCCCTCGGGAAAACGTCTCGTGACGCCTCCGCAGAAATCGCGCACGGAAATCTCTCGCAGCTTCCGCGATCGACGCCGATAATTAACAGTTGGCTGAGCCGCGGCAGCTGGCAATTAAAAGGAGCCCGTAACGGCATATTCCTACTGCGCTTTTCTCTCCATCGCGTGATTTCCTGCTGTCTTTGCGCTTATACCGAGTGTATACTCGCTCTGCTGAAATATTTCATTTGTTAAACCTTCTCTGCTCCGGAGACAGTCAGAGGACACCAGGTCGACGCTCCGCTGCAGGAACGTCATTCCTCCTCCTCAATTTCTGACATTGTATTCCTTCACGTGTGTACACCGCGCTCGCAGCTTCCGCCTCGAGATTAGTCCGGCGATTAAAAGTGAAAGGATGCGCCTTTTCGAGAGAGAGAGAGAGAGAGAGAGAGAGAGAGAGAGAAGGACGTTTTTTTGTGCCGAAAGAGAAATTATATACTTTTTTGTTCGGCTATTAATTCTCTGTACATGATATCCCTGAAGGCTTCCATAAGCAACATTATTCATGCTTAAATAACACAATATCCGGAGGACAATTAAGTCACATTATACATGCGCGACGTCGTATAAAAGCTGCTACTAACACCCTGGGTTTACGCTCGTCAACCGAAGGGTTTATACCCGAGATAACAGCTCCGAGTCGCTTCCACGAGTGTAACAATGGACTTACGGCGAAGACGCTGCATTAGAGGTTGCATAATGAAAACGTTAGCCGTACACGAGTGGAAAAAAAAAAATACGTGAAACCGTATATTTTTTTATCATCTGCATATAGAAAGCGTTAATATACGGATGTCGCCTCTCTTGTACACAGGAAGTCCGAAGTGCGTCATAAAAAGAGCGTAAAAAAATCAGTCGTTATCTCTCGGAATACTATAACGCGACAGCTCTGTGTTTAGACTTATAAAACCGAAAGGGAAACTGCAGCGTTTTTTTTCCAGAAGTGATCGATACACGAGTAGAGCTTCTAATTTATACATTAGCATAATACCCGCATCAGCGCGATCTCCGCAGTGTTTTCACTTTGATGCGAAACTCGAGCGAATTAGAATATATATCCACTTCATTAAGCTTGGGAGAAAGGTGCTGCGCGCTTTTTCTCACTCTGCACACGAGCCATATAGCATCGAAAGTATAATATATATATATATATATATATATATATATATATA
>QLSS01000006.1:1985019-2049968 GCA_024372645.1 Trichomalopsis sarcophagae
ATATATATATATATATATATACGTATATGGGTACACACCGTAAATCATCCTCGATGTATGTGCACTTTCACGTGCGTTTGATTATTCTAATATTGAAGTTCAAAACGGTTTATTAAATTCGTATATACACTCGATCATTCATTCCGCGCACGATCTTCAATTATACTCGAGGGAGAAATAATTACGACAGATCCGCCTTCCATAATCCGTATACGAAAGCGCATCTTCTCTCGAGGCGCTTGGCTTTACGACATAATCGTGCCAAGTTCTCTCTTGACACGATACAGATAGGAGGATCAAAGGTCGGCTTCGGGTAGAATACGTGTATGTAAACGTATGCAGGAAGGGAAAGTACGCCCACGAGTTATTATCTTATATAATGAGACGTTTCAAGTCGAGCTTCAGGTTATTAGGGATTATGTATAGGCTCATTATTGATTTGAACTGTTAATTTCAATTATAATTCGATTGAAAAATCTTGCAGACAAAAACAGCAACCGCAACACTTTTTCAATTCTCGCGCGTCGAAACCCGAGCCGTGAAAAACAAGAATAAAAAATCGCGCCGTACGCACGCATACCTACTCTAATCGCGAGAGCGTAATGAGTCGAGCGACACAATGCGTCCGAGGATCGATGCAATCGTCGCGTTACGACATACTCGTGTGTATAGCCGCGTGTAAGAGGATGCGGGTTCTTCGTTGTTCAGCCAAGCCCTTGAGACAGGCGTTTTTTGGCGCCGTTATAGGGGCTGGGATTTTTTGCCGAGTTGATGGAGCGTCGCCTGCGGGACGAGTGTATAATCGGTTGTAGTTTTATTTTGTGATTCTAACGCGACATTGTTGAACCCACCGATTTTTCATTAATAATCCAATTTCCCATCGAATCACCGCGCGATAATTATCATCAACGAATCCAGCTATACAAATACGGAAAGTCCGTCATAATTGCGTCGATCAATCGCCGCATTGTTGCTCAATTCCATCCGCTCGAACCTACGCGAAGCCGTAGTCTGTGTCAGGCGTGAAATTCCAGAGGATAATTCACACGTTCGGTGATCGCGGTGCATTCGAATAAGAGACACTAGTTTTCGCGGGCTTGTACTAACAAGCGTAGAACACCAGGGTTACCAGGGACAATGAGGCTTTTTGATCGTAGTCGTGGTTTCGTAAGAATCGGTCGATTGTTCGACTATGGGATGATCTGTAACGGAAATTCGGGACGGTGTGGGCTGCATACTGATGAGCTCGGTTGAAGATTACTCCATCGTTCCAGTTCGCTGGAAAATTCATCGCAAAAACTGACGGTTTTATTTCATTGACCTATTTCGCTCTCACATATAACTATGCACACTATGACAAACTTCCAGCTGACACTTACGCGCGACACGAAACTGTTACGAACCAATAAATCGGGTTCAAGAGTCTCCGAGGCTCGCGAGAAATGCGCTACGTCAACATTCATATGTATAAAGCACAACTCATTGTTAGACCAAACCGTCAATGCACCTGAAGCCGGGAATGCGAAAGGGCTGCGCAAACTATCGGCGCAGCTTTAATTAAGATTCCCTTTGGCGATAAATCAGCGCTTTGTATTATGTTTCGACTTTCATTGTTTCGGTATACGCAGCTGGTTTTATTTTCGCGATTAATGACCCGTTAATTTAATCTAGATCTCGACGACGCGATGCAAAGTACACAGCGTGAATTTTCTCCTGCTCGATGTAAATCAGTCCGATTCCACATGAGGTACACATAAAATACCGCAAAACGCTTTCGTTGCTCCGACGCTAAGTTTCCGTGTTTCGAGAGAGAAAGAAATTAAAATTCTGGCCCCGGCGCAGTGAAAGTTTCTTTGAAATTACAAGCGCGCGCGCGCGTGAAAAGGATAAACGAGCGACGCGTCGAATGCGGGCGCTTGCACGCGATATATAGCATAATGGGCTGCTTTCAAATTCACCTGGGGACATGCAATTATATCGTTGTTATGATCGGAGTATAAGTAGTACTATGTCGAGGGTTGCGTAAGGAGAGCCCGAGTGAAAATGGATTTTCCGATGTAACTTTACGGTGTCGTGAAATTTAGGTTATTGGTATTTAATATATCCGTCGTTGTTTAATTCTGCTTCGGAGAATAAGCGGCGGATTTATATTCGCTTAATGATGTATAGGAGACGCGCGTCACGTGTGCATTCCACAGTGCTCTTGGCAAACAATCAGCTCGTCGTTAGCGCAGCCTATTATTCATGCGGCTGGCGTCGATTAGGCTTTTCGAATAATTGTGAAATCTTGAATATTGATCTGCAGAATTTTCCGCATAGAATTCGTTGAAATGTTTTTCTTATGATTCGAAGATTATAAGAAACAAGCTAGGCACAATGTGCCGAAAATTTTGCCGGAACCCGTCGACCGGAATAATCGAAAGTGCCCCGCGTGAAATTATGCAAACGAATCTCGCTCCGGCTTTTTAAATTCAAATTTCTCGGACTCGTGAAAAGGATCTTCTTTCCTAAACCGGTATAGAGTTTAACATCCGAACGTCGTGTCTCTATACACTTTCACACGACGTGTAGCTGAACTTTCAACGAATTTTTCGAAAAATATTTACGTCCTCGACACCTGATCGCTTGAGTAGTGCAGGTTCTAATTTTATTCAAGCTCCTCTCGAAAAATCCGAAGCCGAGCTGTAAATCAAATCGACGATTATACACAGGCGTATGTGTCTATAAGGTAACGATCGAAAGTTTAACGTCTTGATTCAGTGCTTCCAACCACATGCAGAGCAGGTGCGTATACGAGTGAAATTACTATGTCGCGATGATTTAGTGACGACGTGGAAATGAAAACATAATTTCGCTCTACTAAAATTTCCCGGAAAAGTAGCAACTAAATGGAATCGTGATTAGGTTAATTCGCCGATGTGTTAATTCCACGATGGCAATTCGTTCGGGTTACGAGAGAGACAGGTAATTTTTTAATTAACCAGCTGTTTTGTAACAAAGACATGCCTTAGCACGCACCTGTTGCTTTCCTTATTCGCGTGCGCTGTATGTGCAGCTAATTCTGAGCGGAAAATTCACGTGGGGCATTTTATTTTTCTTTCGAATTTCAAGCTTCTATTCTCGATCTCTTTACCACATCTGCAAAGTCCAGTATCTCCGCATTGGATCTCCAGACCTGTACAACCTCGGCTGCACCAGGAAACCGACAATGGATACTCACTTCTGGACGACCTCGTTTAGGACCATCAGTGCTATCCGCTGCGGTTACTTCTGCTGCTGTATCGTCGGGGAAAGAATGTTCTCGCCGGAGAATTAATTGGCAGTAAAGGTCGACGCTTATAGAGGGCCGGCGATTTGTGGCTAGCCGCTGGTATTCCGAATTTTTTCCACTTTTTTAAAGTCATAACGACACGCGAAGTCACCAAGTCAGTTCAGCCGTTATACGGAGGATATCGTTTCTTGTGTACTGCCACCCACACACGTATATACGGTTGCAACGATAAATTCGATTTCGCAAGCTTGATTTAAAACGCATCGCGTATAGCTCCCGAAGCTATACAATCTACCAAACTACCCACTCGACGTGAATTTCAATTTGCTCGACGATATCCCCCCATAAACTACACGGCTCTAAATCCCAACCCGCCTGTGATCGATTCAGCTCTTCCCGATAGACCCACGATCGGGCGGCGATACTTCCAAAGCGCGACGAAAAAAAAAAAAAAATAATAAATAAATATCCGCATACATTAAAAACGGTCGAAGGACAGCGGAAATGCCATCGGCGCACGAGTCGCTGAAACTAGTTTTCGTCGTCGACCGTTTGTCATCGCCCTTGCGCGTATAAGCGTATAATTGGTCTGGTGAGACATACGCGCTAATTTTGCGCGATGTCGAGGAGAAATTCGCTCGATTACTTTTAAAAAATTCCGTCTACGCGCGCACTCGCGCTAATTGATAAGTAAATTTTTCTCCCATTAATCAGAGGCATAACGCGATTATCATTAGCGTTATGTCACGCGACTATAAATTTCACGCACGCGCGCGCGCGCGCGCGCGACGAACAGTTCATCCCGTCTGTAAAAAGCGAGAATAACCTGTTTGCCGCGGTACATATTGAATTAACCCATTTCCGATCGAGCATACGAGTACGTTCCATAATCGTTTCCTGCTGACTAGCCGCGTTTAGTCACGGCGAAACGACCGAGAACTACTGTAGTACACCGTTTTTCATCGAATCACCTGCATTCAATTAAAACCAGAGATAATATTCCGAAAAGCAAAAATATAATTAAGCGTGTTATCTTCGCGCGGCAATAACGGTAAACGCGCTGCGCGCTTTTATTTACGATGACTCGAAATATCGCCTATACGTCAACGCTCGGAATCGCAAGAGCTCGATAAGCTTCGGATCCTCCTCCCTGTATTCCACTTTTCCTCGAGGCTGCGGCGTTAACGGAATCGGAATAATCAAATTTTTCGTTATATTCAATAGAACAGGTGGATCTCCGTTATGTCCAAAGCGTGTCAAGCTCGAGGCCATTGTCGTATCCTCTTCCCTGTTATCATCATCGAGCGACTCGATATGCCGCGAATAGTCGCCATGATGATACGGTAGAGTAGCTGTGTCGTCGTTTTATGAGGCTTTAGCCTCGATTGTCGTTTTTCGGTGTGCAATTTAGCGCCGATCTGCTGCTGCTTGAAGCTATCATGATAAGGAAAACCGAGTTTTTAACCAAGTGTCTCCATTTTTATGTTTCAGCCGAGTCCAAATCGAACCAGCGCATCATCCTCGATACGTGAGTATATACAAATGATACGATAATCGAACGAGCTAACGCACAGACGAGAGACGATATTTCGCATCTGCTCTCTTTCGCGGCGCCGCACAGAAGGTTACAGCGCGCGTAAAGTCGAGTCCCTCTCGCCTTGAACCGAGCCGCGACTGGCTGTAACCCCTTTCAGTGCCTTTTCCTCCTTCTATACTCGTTCTTTAAGCCGACTCTCTCTCTCTCTCCGGCGTCGGAACAAAGGAAGCTGCAACGAGCCGACGGCTGCGTTGATGCGTTGCACGTTTCGTAAGGGACGATTTTTTTGCCAGATGAGTATCTGCTGCAGCTCTCGGAGACAGTTTTCAAACGGTTCTCGGTATATATAAGCGTTTTCAGCTGAACGACTGAAATAAATCGTCGAGCCCGCGCGCGCGCAGGGGCATTGTTTTGTCGAAAAAATTCCGGATAATTAACGCGCTTGTATATTTCGTGAATCGACGCAATTATTCAATTCGCTGCGTAGACGAGAGAACCGGACTTTCGGAACGGGCGAAGTCTTCCATTCGAATGCAAGCTTCATCAACGCAACAATGACGTTTCGGAGAAGGAAAGCCTCGTCGTAAAAAGGCAACGTGGGAAGCTCGATTTATTATGAGAAATCGATAATGCATCCGTGCAATTACACATCGGAATACGCGTTGTTGCGCAGCGGAGTCGGGAGAGCTGATGAAAGGCAGTAACGGCGCAAAGAAGGAGGGAAAGAGAATAAACGAATGACGAGCGTTTGTTGGGATGTTGGAATTTTAACGACGATTCGCGGTTATGGAGATAGAAATATTAGAACGACGCAATTTATGATTTATTTTGTTTAAATCGTCTCGCACTGCCTCTATAACAAAGCCACTGCAGCCGCACTCGTCCGGTTAACTCGTCGCGATGACACTCCTGTCTTTTCCTCTCCTCCCACGCCTTTCTCTCTTTCATTGCCGTGGGAATCCAGAGCCGCCTCCCGACGATTATACACGCCTCTCGTATATGCATGCGTGCGCGCGGTTCTTTTCTCGAATAATCGTAAAAAGGAAAACGGAATGCGTTACGCAAGTGTATATACGGCTGGAATTATCACTTCTGGAAAAACGAGGTCCTTGCCTCGAGGCTCTAACTGTGGGTGTACACAGTGTCGAGTCGTAACGCGAGAATTTAAGTGTACCCATCGTAGTATCGCTCCATCACCCTTGACTTGGGTGAAACCGCGTTGAAACAAAGGGCTGCTATCGCGGGATAAAATTCTCGCTTCCATTGTTTTCCTCACACGCATTTTCCACGCGCTCCGAGTTAAAAATCACCTGAAACGAGGGATCGAACACAGCGCGCTCTCGATCCTCCCGTATCCTCAACCGATCGCCGATTCATCGAGTCGGTCTACTGCGATGCATATGCATATAGCCACTCAGCGGCGTGGAATGCAAGGAGGCCTTGAAAGAGCCGCTGCCTGCAGTGTCTTCCGAGGAGGAGTCGAGTCTCTTGTCGTATATATTGTCTGCTGCCGCTGCTGTTATTATACGTATATAGCGCGCGGGAATGCGTAAGTCGTATCGGTTACGTCTCCTCTTACGGACAGTCGATTCTCCTCAATCCCTGCACCGGTTGACCCTCCGCGATCGGAGCTTTTAGCCTTGCGTAACAAAGGCGAAAATGAAGCGATAGAAATATACGCATACGAGCGTAAAGCTCGAGAATTAACGATACAGGAGCGGAGATTGCATCGGTCAAAAACTCACTGATTTATCGAGATACAAAGCACACACACACACACACGAGCTAGCGCGCGCCGCGCGGTAATTTTCTGATAATCGAGCGCAAGCTTCATCGGAGAAAAACGAGTTTTCCACTTATAATCGCTCGATCGTTTGCACGAAAAATATTACTCACCGAAGCTCGAGAGGCACGAAAAATCATCGTTGAAAACAAAGAGCCGCGCAACGTCGCGCAATTTATTCTCACACGCATTTTCTTCCCTTTTTAATGGCATTCCCTACTACTGCGCGTCTCGCGTTCAAGGCCTCCTCCGCGACACTGCGCTGAAGCGCTCGTGTACCTATACACAGCAGATCCGAACGGGTTCTTTGTTCGAAAAACTACGCGCGAGTAAGAGAGAGAGAGAGAGAGAGAGAGAGAGAGAGAGAGGATCTTAAAGAGCGAAATTATATCGCCTCTCTGATGTGGAAGGGTTGAGTGCATGGAACAATGTATTCGTTAATCATGCATTAGAACGAGTTATAATTTGACATTTTTTCCTTGGGCATACAGTGCTGCGCACGAAAAACTGTGCTGAGGAATGTAATTAACGTGATTGATGGATATTTAATGAGCGCAATGTTTCACCGGCAGAACGAATGGCACCGACGCACTCGTCGCTCATCGTCGTGTACAAAAAATTAATAACAGTCCTTTATCAGAGTCCTTGAATTCGCTGTTAAGCGAAAGAATCGAAAAATCTTCGAGTACAGCCGGATTCGACGGGCATTTAAAATTCGTTACGTTATAGGTATCCAACACGTGTGCGCGCTATAGCGGGCCAATGAGATCACGCGAGAGCAGCCGATCGACCAGAATTTCGATCGGAGCCGCTCGGGGTCCGACTCGGTCAGTGAACCGGTTAGCCAGAGCAGTTGATGGTGTTGGAATGCGGCTGGACCTTCCGTATCTTGAATTTCAATGCCTCGCCTGTCTTTGCCCTTTCCGTATAGCTTATCCGATGGTTCGATTTTTCTGGTGGTATATTGATTTTGCGATGCTTGGTAGTGTGCTATCGAGAATAAATTATATAAACGCGGTAGTTAAGGTATAAGGCTCGAAAATATAATCATCGCTATTGGCTCTCGCAACAAAATTTTAGAATCGTTGCGATAAATCACCTCTATTATACTCACATACAGATATTTGTCGAACCACAAAGTTCTGAGCTCTATAGGGTCTTGAATGTTGGATCCGTAAATTTTCAAAATGGGAAAAATTATCCAATATATCTGTTGTAATTATCGCTTCGTCAATAGACGCATCTATAAACATTATACATTCACTACTGCCTGAATAGAATCTAATGAAAACATCGCATCTAGACGAGCATTACGATTCACCAACTCTGACCCAAATGATTCTGGATGAACAGTGCATGATAGAAATTCTGTGTTCAATATTTTTACGATTAATGCAGAAGTAAATGAAATTTTCGTTAGAGGCGGCAACATAAAAGAAATATATTATATATATGTATATAAGAATGCTACGTGATCCATCCAGTCGTTTTGATTTGATCCAAATATCGCGACGAACAATATAGATAAACCGACAAGTTTCAAAATGTGCTTAGTCATCGTGCACCCTTGATTAGCCGTTACACTATTTCGAATTACGACTGGTTTGTAAAAGAAAACCTTGCATTCGCAGTCAGTCATAAAAAGTAGACTCATTTCACTTATTCGTTTCTGTGAATAATTTTTCTACATCTGCGAAAATTAACTTCCAGCAAAACGATAATAAATTACATATATTAATTTTTTGCAACACTGAAAATACTTGCTACCGGTGCTTCACGCAGCAATCAAATATTCCTGCAATTTGAAAATCATAAAATTTGTTTCTTCAGGCCGATCGATGTAACCGACAATAATTCAAACAAACGCTTTTATATAACAATTCCAGACCCCAAGCACAATAGAACCTTGATATAACCTTCCCATCTTTCATCCCCGACACCATTAGCAACCGCAGAAGCATATCTTCCTTCCCCTTTCATTACCAACGCGCCATACCGATCTCGAACATGCCGCGACTCGTCGTCGTCGTCGGCGGCACAAAACGATCGGAAACGCAATCCTACGCGTTACCTTTTACGATCAGCGTGTCTCGACCCTCTCTCTCTCTCTATATATATATATATATACTCTCACGGCTCTCCGCAAACCGCGAACTGCATAACTCGGCTTTACGACTCCAGGAGTCACGAGGGGACGAGATATTCAGGTTTGTTATCCGAGCGTCGCGGATACCGATCTACGCTCTCTCTCTCTCTCTCTCGTCTATCTATAAGGCGATCCGGTGACGTAAAGGGCGTGTACGTATGTAGTCGTCGTAGTGATAACGGAGGTTTTTTTTTTCAACCTGCAGGAGGAGAAAGGAAACTTACCGGTGGAAAGTGCCGATTTTTTGCTCCGAAGATCACGTAAGATAATCGCCGTGTGCCGCGTAACTAACTGTTTTGCGGGCGTGATAGGGGAGGAAATCGGTAACATTGTTGCAACGCTTCGAGGAAAGTTTATACGCGAGCTTTAACAACCGCTTATTTTTATGTTTCAGACGAGATCGGAAATTCAAGCTCGGACACGCTATTCCGGTGAGTAAAGTTGGCGATATTTCTATAGCTATATTAATCCTTCGAATCAAAACTCCTCGCGTCAAACTTTACGATCATCCCGACACGGAAGCGAGAGTTCAGTCCGCGCGCGTCATCGTGGGAGACGTCCCCCTCGGCGCTCAAACAAGACGTCTCTCTCGCGCGCGCGCTCATGTAGATCCTCCCGGGCAACTAATCACCGCAGCTCGCGCGCAGCCGATCTCGTATATATATATATATATATATAGGTACGTGTACGAGTATATACGCTGTCTGTCGTTCCGTGTTCGCCGTCAGCGGGAGATGTAACTCTATCGATCGCGATGTAGGTGTACGTGTTCACGTCCGATGTGGTTTATCGATTTTCAGTAGTTTTGAACTTTCGCTATGGGATTTTATAGCGTAGCTTATGTAAAACGATCGGTTTCGGAGATCGGTACCGCCGCGACTCGTTGTTCGATTCGAATCGACGTTTGCAATTGAATAAGATCCATGCGTAATTCAATTAAACGATCACTCGTATGGGCTGTATGTCGAAAAATCGGATCGTAGCTTAACGATTGTCTCGCGTTGGATGATTCAATTTGTTGTTTTACTGAAGGATCGTAATAACCGTTACGCAGTCGATCGTGATTACTTCGACCTATTTAATGATAATCGCTCTAAACTATTGTGATCTCGATCTTTACGATACTTCATCGCGCTGCATTCCGAAGTAGCGGTGCAACGAAGCAGTGGTACTTCCGAGGAATTTAAAGAGGTGCTTGCACCTCGACTCGCTTACTATACTGCTACTATATATAATGGTACGTTGCACTCCGAACAAATAGACAAAAGAGCAAAAAATATCGAGAGGACCACAAACCCCCAAAAACCCCGCAGACAAGATTAATTAGAAAGCGAAGAAGAGCGAGGCCAGCCTTGCGTCAGACGTTAGATAATAATAATTCGAGGAGAGCGGACAGTCTCATTATTCATCGCGCTCGTCTGGCCGTATGGATGTAACGGGCCAGCGAGATTGGAAAACGCGCGAGTGTACCGTTTCTGGCGCTATAGTATCCTCGAGGTATAATTCCTTGCCTCGCGTGGAGGTATGTGCTCTCGCACGTGCCTCTGTGGAGAGGATTTTCATTTGGTAAATTTATTGCGCGATTTTGCCGATGAATGCGTCAATGAGATTCCAGCGAGTGCGAAAATCAAATTGACGTCAATGTTTAAGACGTTTTACAACAATGTTTCGCGTCGATACCGAAGCACAGCACGTAAAACAATCTCGATCGATATAAATATTTACCACCCGCAGCTCGTCAGCTTACGCTTTGCATCGCTTGTAATCGAGAGCCCACGCGATGGGATGGAAATAAACAAAAAAAATTAATTCTACTGAAAAATTTCTTCGAATAAACTAACCGAAGTGAAAATAGCTTTCGCGTGAGAAGAAAAAACAAGTCGGAGTCCCTCCGACCGTTATCCACTTGTCATTTCGTCGTTACGGGCCATCAAAGTCGCTCTCGAGGCCCCTGCTCAATTCGAGAAGTCGTAAATCCCTTCCGCGAACTTGACTCTCCGCGTCGTGTCGCCTAATCAGGCTTTACGACGTCTTTGCCGAGGCTCTTCATCTTCGCTTTTCACCGAGTATCCGTACTTTTGTTCGCGGAAAATTAACGACCGGGCACTTTTGCCGATTCGAGAGCCGATTGCAGGATCGGCTCCTTTCAAGAAGTTACTTTTGTATACGCTCGACTGGATTGAATGGGAGGATAATAGACGTAACTGTGAATCGATCGGCTCGTAGAATAGTAATGAAAATAAATTTATTATATATGCTACGTTTAAAAACACAGTCTTCCAAACCGTTAGACAATGGAAAATTGCTTATATATAGATAAAAGTAAATTCACGCTGAACGTCAGACTAGTCAACGGGATGTGAATATTATAATCAATAAATTAAAAAATCGAATAGTCTGATGTCGATCACAGTAACGAAAGCAAGAGCCTCGACGAATAAGCGCTTTCCTCGGTTCGTCGCCCTCCAAGTTTGCCAATTCTAAGCTGTCACAGCCAGCTCGACGGAATTGGTTTACGTGTATGTGTGTGTGTATCTTTCAGACCTGCCGGCGATACTGCTGTCGACACCACCAGCGGCACAGGTGACGACGCCGAATGTGACACTCTGCAAGCGAGATTGAGAAAGAAGGCGTTAGAGCGTTGAAAAAAGAGGTATAGCGAAAACGCCTGATGTGCGGGAGAACGATCGAAACTGACACTATTTTTTTCCATCGTTAAGCAAGCGACTTCAAACAACAACAAACGACTTACTCGAACAGAAGCTCTTCTCCAGCGCGTGATTGTGATCGCACTTTCCTCTCCTCCTCGACGATCTCCTCGACGAGGAAAACTCGTCGTCCTCGCTATCCTCCTCCTCTACACCCTCTTCCTGCTGTTCTCTCTCAGCCCTCCTGGCACCTCTGCCTCTAGCTCTTTCAGGACGTTGAGACGGCCTCGAAGCAGCGGATCGGTTTCTGACGCTCCTCTCGATCCTTCTAGTGTTTGCGACGGTTGGATCGGCATTAGAAGTTGCCGATCGACGATCGTTGTAGTTGATGACGCTGATGAAGATTCGCAACCTCTCGTGGCGGCTGTTGTTGTTGCTGTCCACTGGCGCCGGGTTGGATACGCCCACACCCGTGACGATGTTGTTTATTCTGGATACGGCCAGTCTTCTTTGGTTCTCGGCTGCAGGAGTCGAGGGAGAGGCGAGGGCGACGCGGGGGATGCTGCGGCTCGATGGTCTTGCCATTTTTTGGGTGGGACTTATCGAATTTTTGTTGGAAAGAAGATTCGAGGTTGAGTATGCGGGATGGAACGAACTTTGCTTGTCGAAGTACGAATGAGAACTGACTGAGCTCGGATAAACGGCGAGGTGAATTTTCGAGTTTGTTTTGGTTTCGATCGGCAGTGCCGTGTGTCTGTTGTTGGTTTTGGAAAATGTGTCACTCAGATTGTGGAAACTACGTGTATTCATACTCGATATCATCGGTTCTACAAATAGATCTAATATTGCCAAACTTAAAAATAATGTTAAACTAGTATCGCGTATAACACTCGTTAACGAAACGTATTATTAGCGTGTCTCCAAATAGAGCAAAGCTTTCGCCTGATGCACTAACCGATAAGGCTTGACCGTTGCATTGTAATGATCGAGGCTTTCGCTTTCTATATACACAACGTTTGATTGACAGGCGTTCTTGCAAAGTGTGCATTGTGTGTATAAGTCCGGAATCAAAAGGCTTATCGAGCACAGGTATTCGAAAGTGTGAGGCAACGTTTTTTCACCGTCACCGTGAAAAAGTCGCTCAGCGAACGGAATGGAAAACGCAGACGAAGCATGAAACGATGATTGAATAGGATTCCAATTTCCTGGACTCGTAAAGCACAAAAATCGCGAACGTTTTTCCAGCCGAGAGATAAAATTTGTCGATTACCCCACCGGTTGCCCAATATTCGCACGCAACATCGAATTATTATATACGCGAAATATGAGATAAACGATAAGGCTCTAACCTCGGCATTATCTCTTCCTTTCGATTGCAGGATAGGAGACGACGAGCAGCAGCAGAGAGAATGAAGCTGTAACGGTAGCGGTGGAATCGCAGCCTTGAACGATGTCGTCGCAGTGCAGGCACTTCGTGCAGAACGCCTGGAAGAAGGAGCTCTGCTCGAACTGCTTTAAGTCGCGAGAGGAACACGCGGCTAATCAGGAGAGCCACAGGCAGATCGTCACCAGGACGGCCAATAGCGTCAAACGCGTCGCTCACAAGGTTCAGGTAGGTTATTGTAACGAATCCATCGATCACTACTTCCTTTGCCTCGATTGAAAATGATATATAACATCCTTCCGTGTTTACCATCGATGATAGCAGCCGATTCATATTTGTACACAATGTATCCGAATAGACTCGAGCGGGGATCCGTTGAGAGGAAGCGATATTTCTTGCGCCGATGCTGCGGCAGCAGCGAGAGAAAAAACAACTCAACGCTGAGCTGTGTGCAAATCAGGATTATGTCTTTTCTTTATCGATTTTTCAATTCGTCGATATCGACAGTTCGATAAACTCCGAGCCAAACAACGCTGAAAAAACTTCCGGGCAAAAAACCAAACACCAGCAGCACACGGCTGACCTTAGCGGCTCTCGGTCGTCGACCTTGCGTCGCGAGCGTTGCATATCCCGTAGGAGATAAAACTGGGTTATCCTTGCACACGATGCGGAAGTCGCGTCAAAACGAGGCCACGACGGCCAAGTGCACGGATACGCGCACAGTGTTTGGAGATTTTATCGGTTTCGGTCGATTAGATGCAATTGAATAATGCAGTAATACTCGTCATTTTTACACGTACGCGTTGCAACGAGAGATCAATCATTCGGGCGTTAAGCCTCTAATTCAATCCCGTAGATAAATTCTCTCGATTACACAAACGTCGCTCGTTATAAACCTCTTCTTTGTAAAGTCCAGCTTATTACGCGCGGGCATCGTAAAGCAGCGGGTAATCGCTGATGTAATTAGCGATTAACGGCCCGAGCACCGCTAGT
This sequence comes from Trichomalopsis sarcophagae, assembly GCA_024372645.1. NCBI lineage: Eukaryota > Metazoa > Arthropoda > Insecta > Hymenoptera > Pteromalidae > Trichomalopsis > Trichomalopsis sarcophagae. The sequence continues at coordinate 1,998,782 of QLSS01000006.1, forward strand.
TTCTCTCCAGTTGGACACTTTTCTCTCGCGAGGCTTTCCCCATTCACGAATTTTTCCGGAAGACCGTCGGCGAGTCTTCTTGGGGGGTTCAGTGTATATGCGAATGTCTGGCATTTTTGCGGTTGTGCGCATATAACTGTAGTGTTGCGGACTTGCGGTGAGCCTTATTGCCAGTTAAAAAGTTGATTCGTCGGGTAATTTTCGCGAGGAAAAATTAGACGTTCGAGACGTGACTGTAAAGTATGCTTTTTATACTATTTACACCTAAGAGTCGAACAAAAATTTAACTCGTCGATTCAAGCACCAGCTATACGTAGCTCGATTCAGCGAAAGCGTTTGTTTATTGTTTTCCACGACGGAAAAAACGGCGAGAAAATCTCCAGTCCGATTTTCGCGCGAAAGCCGTAATATCATCCAAGAGCGCGTAAAGCGATCTGGGCCGCGGATAAGCCGCGCGGGAAAGCGCGCGATTGTTTATGTTTTATCCGCGCGGTGCATCTTCGAGGCCAATTATATATATTGTATGCCGTGCTCTCGAGTTGTCGCCTAACGACGAGAGCGGCGGCGTTGCGCTTTTCGAGGGAAATATGAGAGTTTCGGGGTCGATTTCGCGCGATGATGAGTAATTATGTCGGAGGATTATTTTTCTTTATGCGAGAGAGTGAAGATCGTTATCGTGGCCTGATGATTTATTGTATACGCACGCACACCCCGGGCTGATGCTTTGCTCGAGTTTATTGTTTGTGCTTTACTGCGCTTTGTCTTGATTTATCGTTTCGTTGATGGTGATTTAGAAGCGCGTATTTTTTATGCACTCTTGTGCGAGCTTTTATCGACGCATTAGCAAGTATGATGATCGTTCGAAAAGTGAGGAGAATATTTCGTGAAATATCAATAGTTTGCACTATCGAAGGTCTTGGGTGATTCACGAGTAATAAAATTCGGTAGACGATCGAAATACTCAGCGTTAGTTACTAAAATAACTGCGACTGTCTTTAGCGACACGACAATCACGGCTGTGGACACACATCGGAAGTGGACGTAATTTTCCGAACGACGCATTACGTGTTAGCTGGCGGGTTATCGCTGTCGTCGCGCTTTGTAACGAGCTCGACTTTCCCGGACTCAACAAGAGGCTTCCACAGTGACGATTTCACTGTTAAGATCGCGGGACTGTGTAATTGCATTGTGCGCTTCGAAGTGCAGTAGGAAGTTGGGTACATCGATTGGAATTTAGTGAGATATTGTGCATTGTTCGAATGGAACGATGCTCAAGTGCTTCTACGTATGTTCGCTGAATCGTGTTTACCATAAAGATTGCATACCTGGAATTAAAAAACAATCATACCTTTCACCTTCCAGGGCATCCTGCGCTTGAAAGAAGCCAGCCCACCGAACCAAGTCCGCTCGAAGCGCAAGAATGTCGCCTTCCCGGAATCTCTCACCGAGATCATCGGTTACGACGGCGGCGACGACCTAGGGTCGGACTACGAGTACGACGACCCGAACCAACCTGACGATCCGGACAGCGGCTGTGGTGACGATGACGGTCTCGAGGTCAGCCTCGGCAGTGACGTCGATGATCTTCCCGACAGCGAGGAGGAACGAGCTCTCGGTAACCTCACCAGGGCGAACACGAACTTCAATACCGTGACGGCCAACCTGACCGGCGCGGTCCAACCTAACGATGTCAAGAGCTTCGCGAGCCTGATGCTAGGCAGGGCACCGAAGGATGGAGACACCAAGAAGAAACCGCTGCTCGTTACAGTCACGCCTTTCGGGGGCGACGACAGCGTTCCCACTGCCAAGTAAGATACGATTTTTTTAATTTCTCTCCAGGTTGATTCGATTCTCACATTCGCGATTCCGTCGATCGCAGGAGACCGAGCGACAAAAAGTCTCCGGAGCAGACCAAACCACGAAAACCTGCAGCCGAACCTACGCCCAAACCTGTCCCCGAACCCGTGATTAAGAAGCCTCTCGACGAGCCCAAGCTATGCGAACAACCGCCAACGACGAAAACGACCCCCAACAGCAACAATTCGAACCTGGGCAAGATCGTCGATATGCCGTTGATCACGTCGACGAACCTCCTGTCGGTCATCGAGACCAAGTCGACGAGCAGTACCGAGCAGAAGCAACGGGCGACGAGCATCGCTAGGACACCGGCGATCAAGAAGCCCGAGAACGAGAAGCCTAGAATTGCCGTTGCGCAGCCCAATGTGGACCAGAACACCGCGAGGAACCACAAAAATCTGGAGATGTCCAACGGAGTCGAGCTCAATCTCAGTCCGATCAGAGTCGGTGAGGAGATCGTCAGGGAGACCACTACCTTTGGAAAGGTAAAACGATCAAATTTTGAAAAGCGTGATTTATCAAATCAAAAAATTAAAACGAATTTTCGTCCGTCTCAGGAGATCCCAAGCTACAAAAGCACGGACTACCCCAGAAAGACGACTGGTATCGCGGACCTAACCGAGCGCAAAGTCGAAGGCGAGGCCGCGACCGACAAGTACCCTTTCGAGGAGAGTCGTGAATCCGCTGGAGAACCAGACGGCAAAGCCGACGAGGAGGTCATCGCGGAGCCTCCAGCCCTACCCAAGAGCCCGCCTCCCATCGAGTCCAGCTCCGGCACCTTCGCCTTGGAGAAACAGCAGCAACAGAGACACTCGACGCTAGCCGAGCCCAGGACATCGTTCCTCCACGGAATCACGGAGACCAAAACGATCGGTAAACCCGTGATACCGCAGAAACCCGTGACATTGCCCACGAAAGCCGTCGGGGCGAGTCTGGCGTCGCTTCTCAGCGAGAACAGGGCGTACGAATTCAGGCTCAGTCAGGCCGCGAGAAACAACAACCTCGTGCACTCGCAGAGCGAAACGCAGCTGTGCGAAGAAGCCGCGACGAAGAGGAACGCCGGACAGGAGAGCCAGAGTGGCAAGGCTGTCGCGGAGTCGTGCAGCGAGCTCTTCAAGGCTAGCGTGGCCAAGGTCGGCGATAAGGATGATACGGTACGTTCTATTTTTCGCGCGACTTGAAAATAGAATAATTGACTCTATACGTGAAAATTATAATTTATACTAGACGGAAGAGGACGAGGACGAGGACGACAGCGAAGCCTCGTCGACGGACCAGCCGCGTGCTAACGTCAACAAACGCCGCATGGCACCTCAGCCACCGAGCTCCACTGTCTCAGCGGAAGACTCTTCCACGACGATGTTCGCTCGAAACCCAGCTCCGACTCCCGTGAAATCCGACTGTCCCGTAGTTCGCGAGAAGGAGAAGCGCGAACGAGCCTCGAGCTGCAGTCCCAAGTTCCGCAAGTCCGGCGTCTGCGATGCTCCGGACCCGAACCACCAGGTCGTCACAGGTAGACCACCCGAACCTACGCCGAGGAGAAACATCTCGTTGTCGCAGGACAGCCTGGCGACGGCCGCTGGATCCGAGAGGATCGTCGAGGAGAAGAAGAAAAGCCGGTCCAAGTTCTCGCTGAAAAAGTTACTGAGGATGGGCACCAGAAAGGTGAGACCACGAGTCTTGTGAATTGCATTTCTACGGTGAACAGAGTTTTTTGACGGTTATGCGTTTTGGTAAAGGACGTGGACATGACGGGAGGTTCGAGCGGCTCGAGAAACGACGAGATCCCATCGACGCCACAGCCGAAGCCGAGACTGGAGATCATCCATCCACTGGAACTCGATGGTGCTGCTGTGCAGGTTCTCAGGAACGACAAGATCAGCGGTGAGGACACGACCGACTCGAAGAGTGAACCGCAGGGCAACACCAACAGTCAGCCGGTGCACGGGGCGCAACACGTAACGAGTGAGTTTTTTTAATTTATAACCGCCCTGGTGAACGAGTTTTATGATTAATATTGGAATCAAGCATAACTTTACCAGATTTCATTAAAATACAAACATTCGATCTATTTCTCAGCTCGACCAAGCAAACCACCACCGCCACCGCGGTCCCAGTCGCTGGACGAGTCGTCACGGCCCACATCTCGCGCCTCGGTCCCGAAGCAGCCCCAACAGTCCAGCCCGACGAGCAGCAGCAACGGAAAGCCGCTGACGGGCAAAAGCTGGCAGCCGAGTGGCGGCAGTGGCTCTTCGGCCTCCGATTCGATTTACGCGAATCTGGGTAAGTTCAGGCCCATTCAGTGCAACTAATCCACCACCACCAGCCAACCACCACCTATTCTATTTAGCCATCTGCCAATTTATTATTACTTTGATCGAATTCGATCGCTCTTTTTTTCTTCATTTTTTTTTCTTTTTTTTTTTTTTTTTTTTGCTGTATACGCTCAAGTATAATTATTAGATATAGATACTTTACATACGTATGTTTACGTCTCTATATGTAACAGCCATACTCACACGATACTCGCACCTGCTTGTCTTATATAATGATGATGGTGATAAAACAGTTGTTGATTTGTGTACGTAGTGTAATTTTGTACACCGACAGAAAGAGTCTGTTACTTCTTCTAATTTTTTTAGTGTGAGCGATAGAGATGTTTTCAAAATTGCGTTGGAGTAGTGTAGTATTTAGAAGAAAAAAGAGGTATAGAAAAGACTTAAAAAAATAATGAAGAGTCTCGTTGTAGATATCGATTGAATTTTTACTTGCGTACCAGTAATTTTTTTACATTGAAAAGTAGTATTAGCATTATTATATTTTTAGCTATTCACGATAGCAAAGTATTATAGACACTAGTAGTAATTATTTTTAGAGGTAGGTAAGTAGATTAGCACTTAATGTTTTAAATGATACCAAAATTTAAATTGGTTTGAGCGTTAAGGTACTTATTTTACTTTTACAAAATTTAGGACGGTATGTCGATTCAAAATTTGGAAAATTATTTGCATTGAATTTTTTTAGTTGTTGATTGCTACAGGAATATCCTGATGTTTATTTTTTCAAATAAGTTTGTGTATATTTTTACAATTGATTGACATACTACTCATTTTTACTTGTAAAACACAAAAAGTAATTAGTATAGGTACATTTTATTGCAAGAATCAATCAATGAAAATATTTTTGCAGGAGAGAATCTTGAAAGTCATTACCATGTGATCTAAGAAAGAAAAGTGTGCTTTGAATTACTCCTATAAAATATAAGTGAGGACTTCTTAGACGTATCGAAAATTTAGTAATTCATAAAGTGAATATTAAATCTGATTTTTTCTCTCGGTGTACATTTTACAAAGTAAACATAATAATGCAGGTCGAAATGCGAATAACTATATACGTTTATAATATTAACGAATAAAACAAAACTTATGTACGTTTTTATAATACTGCCCTTATAATGGGTGTAATGATCCTTTTCTTTTTGTACTTTGTTAATTGAACTCTGTTCGTCTCTAATCTTAAAAAGCAAGTAAAGTAGTCAATGTAATAACGAGAAATAATCAATCACGATGGGGTGATGATGCCAATTTGTATAACAGTAGTAGTATTAACAAAGACCCCCAACATAAGCAGCAATATTTTGCCCAAGGTCTCGAAGAAAAAAAAAGATAGAAACGAAAAGAAAAACCTCATCCAGTTGTCAGCGAAGAAACTTGCTTAATTTCTCGTTCGCCACAACGATAGCAAAAAAAAAAAAAAAAAACAAACTATTTAATCTCGTCCGATGTGTGCTACATAAACTATAGTGCAATAAGTTTTTTGTTAATAATCTTAGGTCGTTTCTTTAAAACGATTCGTGAATTCGTGAAACGTAGAGACTTTATACTTCTATCATTTATATATAATAATGCCTATACATTTTCTTCCTCCTATTTGTACACCAGCTTTGTTTTATTTTTCTCGTCCTTTTTCTTGACTTTTCACGGATACTTCACGAGTCTCGAGGATTAACGATATATCCTGTGATATATTTACTACTTTGATATACATTTATTACTATTATTATTATTACTATTACGCATGTACGTAAAATTATTGTTAGCAGTATTTTTTATATCGCTCGGAGCAGGTCGTTATATCGATCTGGCAAGAAATACGAGAGAGAAAACGACGTGAGAGGATAGAAAGGGACGGATCGCGCGAAGGCGTGGAAAAAAAAGTTTGAGAATGGCTGAATAGACGTGGTCGACTCTGTTCTTATGCGAGTATAGGAAAAGTATACATAAGATACACTTATTACAGTTCTCGAGAAGCTACAAGTTAACTTATATAAGCGAGAAAACTTTTGTAATTCAGAAAATCGAAGATTTACGATATACTTGTGTTCTCTTTTTTTTTTTTTGGAAAAATAAACGTCTTTTTCTAACCGAACGAGGTAATGATTTTCTTGCAGCCAGTATCACACACGCCTTCACATTGTTTTTTGTCTTGTCACATAGTTTTTGTGCTTTTTGTGTTGTCTTTTTTTTACTCGTTCTGTCTTCTTTGTCTCTTTTTTTTTTTAATTTGTGTTTGTTTTTGGTTTTTTTTTTATTTTAACCTTTTTTCGAGGAATAAAACGACCGAGCTGGTAAGACAAACGAATATATATCACAGCGATCGATCAGGATTCGTTGCAAACTTTTATCTTTCGCATCCAGCACAGCATCTGTCGATCTGTTTTCATTCACGCTCCATACACCTTCTTATATCGTAGTGAACCGAATGCGTTGATCGACTCTAAAGAACACTTCAGCACCTCGACTATATAACCATACCCAGTGAAAAAAAAAAAATTCGAATTTCGCGCCCATACAACTAAATCAATCAAACGAGAAACATACAAACAGAAAGAACAAAAGGAAAACGGACCATTGCGCCTATCACTGTCTGCATCTGAGTAAGGACACAATGTAATAAACGAGTGCATACGACATGTATACATACGTGTGTAAAAGGCGCGCATTTTGATCATGATTTGTGTAATAGCGTTCGCTTTCACCTTACGTCATGTCCCACGCGCGTTCATAGGCGACATAATATATTGACGTCGGGCACAAGTGTGTGGCACGTGTATATAACATTGTCCGCGAGGGCTGGCTCGTATCAAATCTTTATCATTCGCTCGATTCCCGCTTCGCGGTTTTCTAACTGGTTCTGGTCGCAATCGAGTCCGATATTTAAAAAAAAAAAAAATTATCGCCCGTCATACAACTTATACTTACCCGGTAGCATCTCGAGCTCATCCGCATACGTTCCTCCGCACGCGAATGCACATATACGCATAACAGCAGCAGCATCAGCATCTTATACGCTCTAACTGTCCGCTCTGGGCGTAACAACACTAACGCAGCATGCATTGAATGCAGATTTCGCCGTATGCGCGGAGCGAAGATGTCGTATATATATACTTATACACGCGCCGCAGACTCCTTGTCTTGTCTTTTCTTGCCTTTCGCGGCGCTGTATACGGGAGAAAGGAGCGATCCTCCCGAAAAGCATAAACGCCCACATAACAGCCTGACAGTCCATTATACGTATACGACCATACAAAGCCTCGTGCCACACACACACACACACACACACACAACACTCGGTAAAAAAATCCAAGCCAGACAAAAGCGTGAAAATGAAAAATCGCACCCAATCTCAGCACTGCCAGTCTTGTTGTCTTGTGATCTTGTGACTCGATACTAACACTATGGCGCGCTTTGGGCGTGTGTGCGTGACCCGCGCGCGCGCGAAGCAGTAGCGGCAGCGGCATCAGGGCATGCAGCAGCGGAGGATGTTGCAGGTGCGATGAGAAGCGGTCTGGCCCCAGCCAAGCCGAGGCGCACTTCCAGCATGAGGGACCAGGCTAACGGCAACGCGACTACCGGTACTCCTGGGATCGGAGCGGCAACTGGTAACGGCGCAGGCCTGCAGAGACACCCGGGAGTCGAGAGACAGAGGCCGCTCCAGGAGCGACTCGCTAAGGTGCGAGATTATCTCGGCTTCTTATTATTTTAACGAGCTTGTAAACGATCTTTTCCGCGCAGGCGTCGTACGACCGTCGCTCACGTTCGCCGGATCTCGACGACTCATCGGCGAGTCTGGAGCTGCGTCAGGGAGCCAACCACCCCGTCACCAAGAGGCAATCCGACAGCGGAGCACTCGAGTCCAACAGCAGCGAGATCAAGTTCCAACAGGCGCTGTTCGCCAGATCCACTTCTCTGCCCTACTGCGCCAGCGAGGCTGAGAGCGAGATGTACTCGCCATTCGGCTACTACTACGGAGACGAGGTTATTGTGCCGATGAACGATTCGATTTTTTTATATTTTTTCGATAATGTCTCGAAATTATATAAGTCGAGCTTTCTCATTTGAATAACAGAGCGCGGAAGACGGCCGAGAGAGGAAGAAAGAGGAGGAAACCCGAATCGGCAGGCTGAGACAGCGCAGGGCTCGGAGCATCGTGCACCGCAGTCTTGAGGACAATTACGGCGCCGTTATCGTCGCCAATCACGAGGCCCTAGCGCAATTTTTGGAACAGGTATGACCAGGCGCAAGCGATCGTCGCACGAGCGTTTTTATCGATTCAATTTTTCAGACGAACCAGCCCTCGCCGATACCGGCCGGTCTTCGTAGCTTAAAAACCGCGAGCAACCTGCAGTTCGGCGACTTCGGCATCGACCGAAGCTCCGCCGTGTCGACGGGTCGTCGAGTTTTCTTCTCGGCCGTGTGGAACGAGCAGAACGTCACCCTCTGCGTCGCTTTCGATCCGAGTATGCACGCGTCGAGGAAAGAATTTTACCTCGTGCCGATCGTCGAGTTCATCGATGCCGTGCCTAAGGATGTGTCGGATCTGGGACGGCTGAACGGCAAGAAGAGCTCCGAAGGTTCTTACGTTAACTTTATCGGTATCGATATACTCGTTGATTGCTTTATTAACGAAATTTCATCGCAGCCACGATATCGGTTCTGCCGCGGCTGCAAGTCAACACCTTAAAATCCTTCGCCGAGCTGATATCATCATCCGAAAGCGGCGGCAAGGACGAGAACTCGATTCGAGAGTCTTCCTTCGTCCTCTTGCAGCTCGTCAGCGCGTTGAAGAGCTTGCAAGCTCGGGGCGTCGAAGAAGCTCCGGGAAATCTAGCCAACGTCGTGCTCTGCCGAGAGGACAAGGACGCCTATCATCGACTCTACATGTTCCAGGGGTAATGATGTTTTAATAACTACCAATTACGTTATTATATAACCAGACCAATTAAACTTTGCCGAAGCAGGTTGAACATCGAGAACTGCGAGAATAACGAGGAGGAGTACGCCTCGCTGTGCCAGTGTGCTCAGAACGGCCTCGAGGAGCTTAATCTCGCGGAAAAGCTGCCGCTCATACAGGAGCTGCTCATGCGAGAGAAAGCCGTTTCGCTGTCCCAGGTAACTCTATGCTACATTATAATGAGCTACTACGAGCGGGTTTGCTTCGATGGATTCTCGTCGACTCGGAGAAAGCTAGAATTTAAATTAACTAAAATTAGGTAAAATCCGTCCTGGAGTTTTCCCTCTGGGGACCATCGGACGCGACACTGGGCGGCCCACGCGAGCGCGAGCAGGCGCTTCAACGATGGCTGGACTTGGAGCGAGCGACTGTGCTCCACGCGTTGGTCCGAGCACGAGCACAGCTCACCGTCACGGACGAGTACCAATTGCTCTTCCTCGTACGCACCAGCGCCAAGATCATGTGCGAGGCATCGCTGCTGCTCGATCGTCAGCGAAACGGACTACTGATGCGCTCGAATTGAGAAAAATTGACCGTTGAATGAAAGTACCATGGGTCGATGTGTCTATCTTGCCTGAGAATTTGACAAGTGCTAGTGTTTTACGTTCGATTGTACATAAAGCAATTGGTGTCTTTATTTTACGCGAAACTTCGAAAGGGTAAACAGTTGTGTCATAAAATTGCTTTATTCAAAGTGACAATTTCGCTGAGATCAAAATGAATGCTTTAATTTTTATACACGTAAAGGGTAAGCTATATTTAGTCGTTTGGTATTGCCATAAAATTGTTGTTTGTTGAAATTTTCTAAGGGGGTGCGAGGATGTTAATCGTTAAAACAAGCTTGAAATTATAATTGTTTTTATATGACATTGAAACGAAGATCAAAATTCCATTAGTATTAATCGAATGGATATTATATAATTATATGTTTACGTTACATGTGAAAAGAAGAATCTCGTTCGTTTACATTAATTTATTGTTTTGTTATATTATTGTTTTTATACGTAAAATCTATATTAATACCTGCATATTATAAATACTCTATTGAATCTCCCAACTTATATATATATTTTTTTACGAACGTGCAAAGGTCGCGTTAGACTTGTCAACAGTGTACATTTTCCCGTGTAAATGCGAGAGCGACCTACATATTACGGAGTTGGAATTGTAAGTAATTAGTCATACAATCAAATTGTTGCCTGCACCGAGAACAAATATTACAACTGTAACTGCATTATTTCAATTTGACACTGTATTTTATTATTAAAAATTGTTATATTGTCTAATAAAAGTTTCTTGCCATAATATATGCCATCAAGATTTTCATTTAGGAACTAGCGAAAACGTTTAAAATAAGTAATAGGATATAATAGGATTTCTGTCAGTTTTGATACAAAAGGAGCTTAAAAAATGTCATAAAAGTTGGATGATATTTAAAAAATATAGTTTTATTAAAAAAGAAAAATAATTGTAAATCGTAATTTACAAAGAAAAATGCTTCGAGCACTATATTAAAATAAAGACGGGCTGAAGAAGGAACGAAGTCGTCATTCAACGATTGAATTGCAGTAGACGCCCTTCCTCCATTCTTCGAGTTTGAAAAAAATTGCTAACTACAGTTGTATTAGAGCACGAATCTAACGAGATATTCGTGCATCCTAAATAACTAAAGGCTTTCCGACGCTGCTGTCCATCGCGTAGGACAATCGGAGAAAACCCTTAGAGGTAGTGGCGAATCCTGGGCCGCGGCGGGCAAGCGTTTTTATTTTTTTTCCATTCTCCTCTTCTTTCTCTCTTTCTTCCTAATTCTTTCGACCACCTCGTCGTTTCATAGAAGAGGTGCACTGGGGGCAGTACCACTTGCCCTTCGGTGGAGCCGTTATGTTGACGCATGGATAATGGAACCACTCGAAGGGACACTATAAAAAATAATTATTCCATATTCGATATCCAAAGATACTGCATTTCAGGGAGAAAAAAAAACACAATGCAGACACTTACATCGGAATTGTCGCATGCAACCATGTCCCCGTAAGAAACCTGGTTGCATATACAATATCTCGGCTCGTTGGGATCGTAGGTCCAGTCAGGATTGTCTGGATCAGCAACTGTATTTGCCTGAGCAGCTGATGTCGTAGCAGCAGTCGCGGAACTATTTGTTGCACTAGCTTGATGACCCGATACTGAAGCTACTGCGACGGTAGCGGATGCTACCGCTGCTTGTTGTTGGTGCACTTGTTGCTGATGTGACTGCTGCTGATGAACTGTTTGCTGCTGAGCTTGTTGCTGCTGGTGTACAGCTTGCTGCTGCATCGAGGACGGTATTACGTTGGTACTCGTTACGTTCGTCGATGTGACTTTTCTGTTGGGATAAAAGATGTTTTAATTCTCTTGACGAACGTCTTGAAACGTTTGTCATATGAAGCTCGTCAGTGAACTCACTTTTTGTTCTTTTTTGAGGACTCTTGAATGGCAGCAATAGCAGTCTGAGCAGCACCGGCTAGCTCCCGGCTAAACTCCGCAGCGTGCACTCCCCCGGTATTGATAGCCTCGTAACTAGCCTTCAGACTGGCTGTTCTTCGACCTTGTTGCATGTGCTGCGTCGCCGCAATGGCTTGTGACGCTGCCGCCGCGATGGCATTGCCTCCAGCTCCGATATGCCCCAGGTTATAGCTAACCGGTCCGACGGAATTGGTTAGTCCGCCTGAGCTGGGTGCAGCGGCAGCAGCTGCAGCAGCAGCGTGTGCCGCGGCCGCCGCTGCCGATGTGGAACCCACAGACGACGTCTGTTGTTGAACCACGAGAGGACCAGAATTAGCTGAGGCTGGTCGAGACTCTGGAAGACTGCTGCTAGGGGTAGGAACTTTCTCCACGACCACGCGTTTTTCTACCGATGTAGAGGACGCGTTGGAATCCCGACGCTTCTCGTTACGGGCTGGAATTTTGGGGTTTGCGTTATTTTTCGCTGTTGAATAAAAGCAGTTTTTGTTTGAGTTATTTCTTTGGTTAGTCACATTGCTTTGGAATACGATTAATTTGATGTCTGCGAATGTATTATATACATTAATTGATTTTTGGCAATACGATACTTACAACTGTGGCTGTGGTTATCGCGAGATCTGCTTGAGGTGAAGCTGTATCTGTTCTCCTTTTGACTGCTGTTCGTGGATGGTTGATCTAACTCTAAAGATCGCTTTTCCAGTATTTCTGTAATACCCTTGTTATCTGCCTCGAGCTCCATCTTAAATTTATGGAGTTCTTGATCCAGTCGCCTTAGGTACCTTTCAACCAATTCGTGCGTTTGATTTGCCAGATGAACTTTTTCATCTGCATCCTCTAAGGTTTTGTAATACTCTTTTCTTATTGCTTCGTGTTCAGCTTCTTTCTCGCTTGTCTTCATCTTCTTGGCATTTGAGAAAAAAACTTTTACCCTCTTCTCTATACTGTCCATTGAATCTACAAAATATTAATCATTTTGGAGGTAAGAGGATATAAATAACTTAAAAAAAGATAATCCTTGTATCTGCTTACTTTGTACACCCAAGTCCATTTCTCTCATTTCTGTAAATCTGTCCCTCAGCTCCTGAGGCAGATGCTCTATCACTGAAAACGTATACGCAGCACAGTAAGTAAACATAACCCTAGCAAGCACTTCTTTTGAAATTCAATCACCAAATGAAAATAGATCCCCAAATTTAATCAGCAACAAATAATCATAATAAGAAAAACTTTTAAATGAATCTAAATCCAAAATATCATGTTTGTCAAAAAATAAATAATGCAAACAAAAAGTGTCCAAAGATATAAAGCTAACCTCAAAATCAACCAAAACAAAACTAGAAATCTTACGAATATGAACAGTTTAGAATCTAAATCAAAAAGTTTTCCACAACGGGCTATATCGTAAATACATTCTAAAAGTTGAAAAATCCATATCTTTGAAAAAAAAAGACAAAACACTGTGCGCGAGCTTTCTTTCCATAAAAAGTAAGAGACAACCCTTTAGCCCATATTACTGAGTACATACTCTCAACGTAATCCTCCAGGTAGAGCATCTTCGGATCGTGTCTTGGATCTCGCCAAGTTTTCTTTTTTAATAAATAATTGTATTTATACAGGGACACTCGCGAGGATTATCAGACAGGACTGGCGTGTGTGTGTGTGCAATCTGAGGTAATCATATAATTTGCTCGCGAATAACAATTCGATCACGTGACACACCTGCTGGCGGCACGTATGCACAAATTCAAATACATACCCCTGAAAGGAATAAATTTATATGTAGGTATAGATTATTGGTTTAAAAATGTAAACAAACAACATTGTTTAATTGCAAATTCATATTTTATTAAAAAATTCATCATATTTTGTATCAAAATTATTATTTTATCTATATCGTCCTTAAAATTCAGTTCAGTCCACAGATTCTCCCATGGATTCAGTCTTTTTCATATAACAAATTACTACACTTACTAACGCGCATAGACGTTTACAAATGACTAAAAACAAACTAATTATTGGTTAACTCAATGTAAAATATATAAGTATTATTGAATAACCTGATCTCAATAATCAGTCGTTATCTCAAATTAAATGCAAGTAATTCAACATTTACAAGGAACTCAACTTCATTGTCAATTTATAGCTATACTCTACCCTCCTGTTTCTGACAACAGTAAGAACTGATACAAAAATAGAAATAATCACAGCAATCAACTTTTTCCTTGCAAATTAAACGAAAAATATAATAAAAAAACTCTAATGCAGTAGAAGACGAATTTAACTATCTATAATGCGCTACAGCGCACGTCATTGCAACAAATTTATCTAGTAAAATTGTCGAATATACGCATATTCGACTTTGATCAGGGAGAGCCCTGTGAGGTAGTGGTGTCAATTATTATTCCTATTAAAAATATATTATTGTCATCTTGCTCTCTTTCTGCTTAATTCTTGCGACCACCTCGACGTTTCATGGCAGCGTTGCATTGAGGGCAGTACCATTTGCCCTTTGGTGGAGCTGTTATATTAACGCACGGGTAATGGAACCACTCGACAGGACACTGTAAAGGATGATTATCCGTTAATCCAATTTTAAAGAAAGCAATTGCTTCTGATGAAAATAAGAAGAAACGCAACAAAATACTCACTTCCAAATTATCGCAGGCAACCATCTCCCCATAAGAAACTTGGTTGCAAATACAGTATCTTGGTTCGTTTGGATCATAAACCCACTCATGAGTCTCAACTTCAGCACCCGCGTTTGGCTGTGCAATGGTTGATGTAGCAGCGTTAGAGGAATTGCTGGACGCACCCGTCTGATGACTGAGTGTTGAAGCTACGGCTGGAGCGGAAGCAGCTGCTGCTGTTTGCTGTTGATGTTGGCTTTGCTGCTGAACTTGCAGTTGCTGTGGGGAAGCTGGTATTGCATTGGTACTTGCCCCATTGACCGATGAAACTTTTCTGTTGAAACGGTTGGGATAAAAATTTGTTTAGTTTTTGCGACGTGGACTAAAACGTGCAAAAAAAAAAAAAAAAAAAAAAAATTAAAATGCTTCATTCAAACATTCTGTCCTAGAGAAAGAATAACAGATTTCAATTACTATCTTGTTAAATTGTGATTTTCGTTCAGAAATTACAATTTAAGTTCAACAGTCTGTCAAATATGTTACTCTTTGATATAAACGTTGTGTTGTGAGGAATTAATATAAGTTTGATGAAGTTTAATCTACATAGCAACTATAGTCTCTCTTTTTACTACAGATTAATCTCTAAATAAATATTGGAACTAATTCAAATTCTTACAAAAAAAAGCATTCCTACTATACTTTAAGATTAAAGCACACATGTCTCTAAATACTTCGTATACTTAAATTATTTCAACTTACTTTTTATTTTTCTTTGATGATTCCTGAATTGCAGCAATGGCAGTCTGAGCTGCACCAGCGAGTTCCCGGCTGAACTCTGCAGCATGCACTCCACCTCCAGTATTGATAGCCTCGTAACTAGCCTTTAGACTGGCTGTTCTGCGGCCTTGTTGCATTTGCTGCGTTGCCGCAATGGCTTGTGACGCCGCAGCAGCAATGGCGTTACCACCTGGTCCAATGTGCCCCAGGTTAACAGGTACAACAGAATTGACCGTTCCAACCAAACTGGATGCAGACGTTGGAACTGGCAATGAAGATGTCTGCTGCTGGGCCACGAGGGCACCAGAACTAGCTGAGTCTGGTCGAGGCTCCTGAATACTGCTGCTGGAAGTAGGGAAAACTATGTTTTTTTCTACTGAGGTAGAAGATGCGTTTGAATCTAGACGTTTCTTCTCCTTGCGTGTAAGATGCTTTGACTTTGAATTCTTTTTTGCTGCTCAATGAAAAAGATTTTAATGGTATTAGTAACATAAATTAAATATACTGCTATTGATTTGTTATTAAAATCAGTAATCAAAGACAAATCGAATTAAAAATATACACTTACTGTGCTTGTCATTAGGTTTCGTCGGGTTCAAAGCATGCACCTTTCCGCTTCTGCTTGTCGGATGTCCATCTGCTTCTAATGATAGTTTTTCTATTCTCTCGGAACTCCCTGGAATTTCTCTATCCAAATCAGCTTTCTTCTTCTCTATCTGGGCGTCTAATTGCTTTATAACATTCAGTATCATGTTTTGCGTTCGAGTTGCAATTTCCACCTTTTCATCAGCATCCTCTTTGGCTTTATTGTAGTGTTTCATAACTTCCATATGGGCTGCTTCTCGCTCCTTTACATCCATTTTCTTAGCCGAGGCAAACATTTTTTTCTCCAGTTTTTTTGCCTTGTCCACATTATCTAAGAAATGACAATTTTCGTGAAAATTTTCATTTGTAACCAATGTGCTTAAATAACAGTTTAAAAAAGCATAAAATCGCTGTATATTTTTATTTACTTACTTTCCACACTTAAGTCCAGTTCTCTCAAATTTGTAAATTGGTCCCTCATTTCTTGGGGAAGTGACTGACCCACTGCAAATGTACACAAACCAATAAGTAAACATAACCTTGCTGAATGTTTGTTTCAGTTTTTAATTGGTTTCGAACTAAGTATTATATAAATATCCTTACACTCGTCTAAATCATCCATCACAGACATCTTTTAGACAGCGGTTTTTCTCAGCAAACACCAAAGCGACGCTTTCCGTTTCGGAGATGTTGGTGCTCCGTAGGCCTCAACAGTCAACGCTCGACTAATGTGACAGCTCACAGCTCTCATAGCTATATATGCTCCAAGCGTTGAAGCAGACGACGCGCGGCCGCGGCGTCGGTTTAAAGACCTAACCCAATCTCAGAAGACACATTACGCGCTAGCTTTACGCAGGCGCAGACACGGTGACAATAAACAAATAATAATACGATCCGGATAGTCCAGTAAAATTATCTTTGAAATCGAAATGCGATAGAAATGGCTGCATTTTGGTTATTAAAATTTTGCATTGGAATCGATTTTTTACTCGATTACGATGAGTGCAATGTTCCGAGATAATAAATAAAAAAGAAATTTTAGCAACAGCGCAGTTTCAGTGTACAACATTTGACGTCTTGAAACGGTCAGCAAGGGTTTTTGACTTATAAGTAGGTACCCACCGATTTACAGAAAGTGGCGCCACTAACGACAAAACAAACAACAACCAACACGAAGGGAAAGTCAATTAATCAAAGTTGGTGTGCTGTCGGGTCTTTCCGAGTTTTGAACAAGTATAAGAATTTAATAACCGTCGAAGAATTTGGAGAAAATCTCAGGCGACTATCCGGTCATTCTACTGTCCACACGACATCCTGACACCAGTCCTATCTTATAAGTAATAAGCTTATATTACTGTTTTACCTAGGTTAGGTGTATTAAACATACATCCCTTATCATCATTCCAGAAAAATGATTCGAAGGAGTCCAACGAGGGTCGAGTTGAGTTTAGACGATTTGTTAGAATATGAAACTGCAAAAAAGGAGAAAGAAGCCAAAAAGGAGGCGGAGAAACAAGCAGGCTCACTTGTTCCTCCAGCCTGGGGAGGAAAACTTTCAACGACCGAGATACAAGAGCGAATTGGATATGTACCACAGACTCCGCAAGCTACCCATCCAAGACCCAACATTACACTGTGAAAATGCCCTTACCGAGGTTTCTTAACTTATTTTCAAAGACTAATTTTTAAGTTCTAAAAATAAGCTTATGTCATAGGGAAAACTTTTATACTAATAAAAAGAAAACTTGTTTCTAGTAACTGTCACTTTTTTTATTAACGAAATACTTAAGATATACATGGCAGCATCTCAAAATCAGGCAATCCACAGATGCCTCTCACGCTTAAAAGTAAATAACACAATAGTTATTCTTAAATGCATTAGTAATCTATTGTCTTTTTTTTCATCATTATTCAATTTGCTTTGTGCTTATTGTATTATTTATTTTTATTGTAAAGCCATCAGCTGCTCGAGTTAAAATCTATTACGACAAAAGTGGAAGACCAGAGCAAAAACGCAATTCGCAAGGTTACACAAAATTCGTAGACTTGTCCCTCATAATCTCCCTTTGTTTACACACATCATTAATTCTATTATTGTATTCGCATTTATCTTGGAGATCAATACATCATAAAAATAGACTTCTCCTTTGCGTCTCTTTTGAACTTTTTCTAGATATGCTAGAGTTGTTATCCATTGCTCTTTTATTTTCTTTTTCTCTCAGAAATAACTAACGTTTTGCTTTTAATTTACAGTCCCTTGTTGAAGTAGAGATACTCCGGTATTTTGCCTCCCTTGCAGTTCTGCTTCAGCAGCTCGTAGTTCTCTGGCTCGTACTTCTGCAGAGTCTTTGAGGAAATCGAACAGTTTTGAGGGAACAGTGCACACGCTGTTGGTACCATTATTGTCAATCTGTAAAATGATCACGAAATTTTTATGATTTTTTTTTTTCATAAAAGATATATGGTTTTTCTCAGCTCATAAATGCATTGCACTTACGAGATACCACACATAAGGACTTGGAAAGGTGCGTGAAGGAATTTGATTCTCTGCATCCAGGATCTTTTCTCCAGTCTCTCCATCAGAGGAGGTAGCAACACTGTAAAAAATATAACGGTCGTCACTCACGTCATTCTTACTAGAATCGATTTTAATTTTGAAATCTCTGCTTACCCATTCCAGGAGCGCACATGATGATCCTCGATATCACAACTTGACTAATACCTTTCACAGCCGCTAGCTAAAACGGAGAAAAAAGGTATTTTTCATTCTACAATACCGCGTCCTGATTGAATTCGATCGAATTCAAATAGATGCATGCAAATCGTATCGGAACTATTGTCAAGCATTAGATATCTGCGATCACTATTCGACGTCTCACCTTTGACTTGGTCAGCTTTTTGCCCTCGTCGTCGGTGAGGTCGATACCGCCGAGGATCTCATTCTGCCTCATCAGCGGAATGTTGACGCAGTTAGCGGCAGCCACTGCGGCGAACGGCACGTATCTCTGGAAAAAAATGTTTGATTCAAACTATCCATTTCCTTGGCGGATATTTTCTGAAATACATTTAATCGAGTGTACCACGCGCGTTGTGATTATCTCGAATCGAATGTTAATCTGTACTACATCGTAACGTTCCAAAAACTTTACAACGCCAAATATTGTCAGTTTTTGACTTTCTCTCTCAGAGTTGTATGACAATACACGTTGTAAAGTATATCATAGTGTGATAAACGCGCGTCTTGAAAACAGTACACTCACAGCCATGAGGGGGTTGGCCCTCTTTTGCCAGAAACTCTTACATCCAATGGCAGTGATCATGGCAGCGGTTGTCGCACTAGCGTAGGCCGTCGCAAGCTGGGTCGTCGACACCGGGCTATTGGCGTTTCTGTTCGTGTAGTTCACCAGGGCGTTGAATGACTGGTTCACCCATTGCCAGAACACCACAGCCGTCGTCGTCCTTTTTTTTTTTTTTTTTTTTTTTTTTATCAAAGAAACATTCGTTAGAGCTTTTGTCGCGTTTTTCATTGTGTCGGGGATCGATCGATATACAGGCTAAAAGGTTTTTTATGCAACGAGTGTATTGTGAAAAAAAGGTCGGCTTGCAGGCTTGCATAATGGAATATCGATAACGCTAAAAATATCGTCTCGAAGCTGAAATTTTCACAATTTCAATGTTCTTCCACATGCCAGAAAATGTTTCACTCGACCGAGTGCCGCGACACAATTCTGTTCTAGGCTGCATTTAGTATCGCGAACACGGAGAAGAGCTTTGTTACCTGTAGAACTGCAGCATGACACCGGTGATGGCCATACCACCGGGTACCTGGAACGACATCCTCCCGAAGACATTCTGGAGTTCTCCGGTGTCCGGATGGAACGACGACTCGTAGAGCTTCTTCGCGTAGATGACCTGCTCGCGGGTCGTTCCTGGTGGCTCTTTGCCAAGCCTGAAAAATAATAGAAGACGAACGAGCGTGAAGTATATGTTATATACCTGAAACCCTCCGACGCCTCTCTTCTCTATGCAGTTATAGCCGCATACTTAAATAACTCGGCCGAGTCGGGAAACGCGCGCGCGCGCGCGAGTTTAACACTTACGTAAGCTCGGCGCCGCTGACCCGGGCATGTATGCATGCATTTTCGATGTAGTTTTATTATGCAAACATCGAGCTCGCGTCTTTCGTCCAAGTTTAAATTTGGCGCTTCTTTTCGAAGCTTCGAAGAGCTGCAGGTTTGAGCGATCGTAAACACGGAAAAACGAGTATAGCAAGACCGGTTTTTTTCCATCGACGTACGTTACATCGTATATATATAACGCGTGTCATTAAATCCATACCGCAATTTACATAATCAGCGTCGCGGATCGATAACATCGACAAGCTGCTTTCAGCGCACTAGACACGTGCGACAAGCGCATCGATCGACCGATGGACTTTGATCGTCTGCATTGTTTTCTCTCTCTCTCTCTCTCTCTTCCGTGTATTATTGATTTCCATTCGATATACGTCCGAAGTCTCTCTCAAAAGTCAATACCTGTATTTTTCGCAAAGCTCCTTGGCCTTGTGCAGCTCCGCTTCGGGAGTGACGCAGGTGCGAAAGTCGGTTACCCAGGCGAAGTGCTTCCATCTGCCCAGAAAAGTGCTCTGGTCCCACAGGGGCTTGTCCAGGTCCAGCCTGTCGTTCGACATTCTAGAACGAATAGCTCGGCCTCGTTCCCGATGTGTGTACACCTGAAACGAAAAAAAAAATCCACCGTTACTGCGAGCACATGTCTCCGCACTGACGTTTCTCCCTCTAAATCGGAGATAAGCAGCTTATCGCGTCAACGTTCAACGAAGTAAACTAAAACTCGCGAATGCCAGCGCTGTGAAACCGGAGCACCTCGATGCACACACACGCTCTCTCTCTCTCACACACACACACTCGGCTGGCTCCGTCCCCTCGTCTGTGCGAAAAAGCGAGCCAAAAACCAGTCGTTTCTCCCTTTTCTCTCCTCGCAATGAAGCATCGATCGACGCGACGCGGAAGCAACTCACGCGAATCCGTTGTCCCTCGTGCGCTGAATGGCAGTTCCTCCGGGGAAAAAATCCAGAAGAATCAGACGATGCGACAGGTATATTACAGACCCGCCTGATGTGCTCTCGGCATCTTTGCCGCGGACTACTGGCGTTTCGCGCGCGCGTCACTTACGCCGTGTGTATACGATACCTTATGCGTGCGCGTTGCTGTGCGACTGCTATACTGGTAAAACGAATGTGTGTGTGTGTGTGTGTGTGTGCTGCAGGCTCACGTGATCGCGCACGTTTTCACGCCGAAGTAGGCTCGGCGAGCGCCTGCGCAGAGATGGCTGTGCGGAGGGTTGAGAGCTTGCAGGGGTGAGGAGGCTGGATTTTCTTTTCGGTTGCACACTTGGGAGAATCGAAATGCTCGAAGATCGCATTTTTAATGGGAATTTTCAGGAAGCCAGTTGACAATCTCAAAGATCGTAGCCGCAAAGGAAACGTCGGAGTCGCCTTTATCGCGAGCTCATAGCGCAGAGATCTATACGCGTTTATCGACCTTTTGCCGCTGGCGCTGTAAGCTTACCCGGTAAAGAGGGAAGCCGAAAGCTTCAGGGAGACGATATCCCCAGGGCAGATTTCTTCGATCGATGCGTTATTGCGCTCGTATCGTGCTGGAAGAAGAATTTTTGAATTTTTTAAAGAAAACAAGTAATGAGTGCTAACTATTCTCCGCGTGGACTCGAGAGTGATAATAAATACAGCTATACGTAACGGTAACGCAGTATCCGTCGATTAGCGCCTGTAAGTAGGCAACCGAACCTACTCCACCACGGGATGTTCTATTCGAGAAGCAATTCAAAAGTCTCCTCCATTCGAACGTCCAGAGTGAAATCAAAAAGTTTCGCATAAATCAGTCGATTCTTACCTACTTTAAAGAAAAAGAAGAAAAAAAGTTCCATAAAAGCGCTGTTTACCATACGCAGCGCGGTAATACAATTTCAGCGGGCAGCAACTACGTTACAACTGAAATTACCATAATTACGCGCCTGAATAATAAAAAGCGCTTCCCGCGCAATCCCGAAGCGAAAAACTCCTCAACTTTTAAAAAACTTGCACAGTGAAGTATGGAGAAAGAAGAAGTAACTCGGCCCTCGAACACCTTTAAAATAAGACGCTGAACAAAGGAGATGAAAGCGTAATTATGTCCACACGCACACAAGCTTGCGCCATTCAAGAGTCACTGACTCATCTCAAACGCACAGCGCAATTCTCACACGTATACGTGGAGCGATTTCCCCGAGGATTTCCGCGCGTTAAACCGCATATCCGCGCGCTTCAATGATGTAAGACCGTAGTACACGTCGACCAGATGCATCTCGCGTCGAATTTCGTCGCTTGGATGTAGTTCGAACGTCTCGTTCTCGGCTAAATAAAGAGCAGACTCGAGTTTCCTTCGGACGGATTATGCATGAGTTCCAGGCCGTGCAGGCATGCGTCTGTACGTGCGTTGGCAGATACTCGCACACACGAGGGATTATCGTCTCGAGATAGGCAGTTATAAGAAAATCGTTCTCGTGTCCCTACTTTGCGATTAAATATTTCAACGAGCCATTCAGGCAGAATGAAATAAAAATAAGCACACCGTTATTCCGTACAATATAGTCAAATTACACACGGTGTAAACTTCCGCTTGGCAGAAGTGCGCGCGCACGTCGGCAAAAAAGTTTCCCCGCGCGTCGAGCTTTGAAAAAAAAAAAAAAGGGAAATATTCCCCCGTGCGCAATTGTACCGAGAAATTCATACTGAATATTGAATTGTCCGCGATGCTAACGTGCCGTTTCTTCCGATTTCCGTGAAATGATAAACGGCTCATTAATTTTTTCTTCCTTCTTCTGGCCTTTGTATAGGGGCTGTGTATTATTCAAGCCAGGTGATTAAGTTAATTTCAACGATTCAAAATTAGATCCTGAAATATGTAAAGGAGCAGCTCGCTTATCGATTTTGCGCTTCGAGCGTAATACGATTTCCCTTCGCACACGGCAACCGCTTGAATATTGCAATATTAGTCAATTCGTATACCTTATTGTCGAGTCACTCGCGGTATAGTCGATAGATCGGGCCAATCGATATAAAAAAAAAAAAAAAAAATATTAATAATACCCCGAAGAAAAAAAAGGCCGAGAGCGGAAAAACGATAAAAGCCAGACAAGACGTCGAGAGAGGGCCCGAGAGAAGAAAGGGACACACGGGACAGGTCTGAGCCTAAAGAGATATAAAGAAAGAAAGAAGGCATAAAGCAGGATATATAGAGCGAGTGCGCGCTATAGAGAGAGAGAGAGTAAAGGAAAGACAAAGGGAGAAAGGTCTCTTGTTGGATGTAGAGAAAACAGCTGGTTTTCGGGGTGACGCCGGCTCGCGGCTACGGCACTGCTGCTTTGTATAAAAAAGTTTCGCGCGAAGCAAACGAGGGGAGTCGTTGTTGTTGGTTGCTTTTTACTTCTGCGGCGTATACGTGCTATTGCTCGGCAAGTTTTTTGTTATTCGGGGCTTGGAAATTCAGCTATATAGCTGTTCTGAATATATCGTTATTTACGCAATTGACGTAAAGAAATGTTGAAAATGTCACCAGCACTACATTTTTCGCCCTGCCAATAGCAGAGAGTGCGGAGGGAGGCAAAGTTTTTTCTTAATTGATTAGACTCGCTTTATACGCGCGGAGCTGACTTCTAACGAGACGGTTGACGGTAAATTTTCGAAATTTTCAAAACCCGAACAAATTTAGCTCACATCTGCGCACTTTCGCTTTAATTCTCGCTTATCCGCTATATAGGCGAACTTCAAACAAAGCTCTCTCTCTCTCTCTCACGTGTGCAAATTCTTCGCGGTCTATTGTCAAATCCGTATAGATATCTGCATTCGTCCCGGCGAACGATAACGTTAATCGCTTCTCGCGATAAGACTTTATCTTCGCGGCTGTGTACGTATACAGTATAAATAAAGTTCTGCAGAATTATGCGTTACCGTATACTGGCATTTTTCGGCCGGACAATGATTATGTATGTTTATTTGAATTCGTGTACGCGAAGAGCTTGAAAGGAGAACAATCAAAGCCCCATTTCAATAGATGCAAAACACAGAGTATATAGCGCGTCGAACAAATGACCCGCGGCCGCGGCCGCTCGGACAAGGCAAACATCGATTTTAGGTTGAACTATTTCATTTCCTCTTGTCCCGCTCTGGGGCGTGTGTTTTCTCACCGTCTCTCGCGTAGCAACTGGGAGCAAGTAATGGAAAATCGATCGTCTTTTTACGTCGCGTTTTGGAAATTTTGATCGGTGTGCCAGAAGCGAAGAATTTTCGAGTAAATAATTCAGGGATTTTGTGGGGCGAGGAGCCAAAGGGGAGTAAACGCCCGTGGTTTGAATTGGCTGGTAAACAGTGATTACAGTACAGGGGATTCCAGATATAATTGAAATATTTCGTGTATATACTTTACGAATCGATGTGGGAGAGGGATTGATTTTTTACGCAATGCATCATCGGTTCGATACCAGATTCCTCGAAAAATACACGTAACATCCGTTCCATATACACATGCACTCGTCACATAATATAGAAACTCGCGGAGCAATTTAACCACCTCGAGCACAGATGGCGCTACACGAGTTGATACTCGAAATTGCAGTAGATCAATCGACAAAGGAGCTATACATCCGCACTTTCTTCTCGAGACAAAAGTATTATACGCATCGACAAAGACTCGCCGGTACAACGCAAAATCGGAAGGAAACTTATAACACTCATTCACCAGTCGGCTCTCGCTGTCGTCTGCCGACTCTTTGCGAGTCGAAAAATCACGCGCCTATACAGGTAGTATACCTATATACGTAGAGCCCACTGAGAGGGAAAAAAAAAGAAAGGGAACGACGTTTCCGGTCGAGTTGACGAGCCGCCAAACGCGCAGGAGAACGATAGGGCGAAAAGGAGCCGGTTCGTTTTATCGAAGAATTTTTCGAAATTACTCTATATACCGTAAAAGTAGAATCGAACAGAAAAAAACGTCTTCGTTTCCGAGTCGGGGTGATTTGCTCTTGATACGAGTATAATATAGGTATCGGAGACTCAGCGACTCGAGCTTCCGCCGAGATTACGCAAGCGATTGCGAAATTGTATCGTCGAAAATAATTGAGACTTATCTCTCTCTCTCTCACTCGAAACAATGTTGAGCGTAATAAAAGTGGAAACTCAACGTAGCTGTAATTACTTCTTAGACGCGTGGTATCGTCTTTAACGACGTTGATGAGCGCGATTACAGCGATTCTCGCGACTTTTGGCGTCTAGGTGAGAGGTTGCGTAACAACGCGGTCTTGTCGCTTTTTCGATTCGTCGAAATTGAGAAAAGCCAACTTTATCGCGTCCACACAGCCGAATAATAAAATCATCGCTGACAATGAAGCACGAGCTTAACGTCAAAAATCCCGAATTTCCCGCATACAGGTTCAATTTTCCACTGGTCTTTTCCCCGACAAAGCAGCAGCAGCCAACCGCGGTAAAGCCGTCCTCGCGCAAGCCCGCAGCAGCAGCAGCAGCGACACAATCGTATATCCGCCTAGACGAGGTCAACACGTGTCATTTACGCAGAGCGCGTACGCGTTGTACAGCCCGCGCATAGTATGTCTGCGCTCGTTGACCGTTGGAATTGTCGAGGTTGATGGATGCATGTGAATAACGTTACGAGAAACAAATTTTTTCCAACGTAAAATACCGAACAATTTTTATAATATCGGGTATAAATCTGTCCGAGCTTCGGCCTGTGGGTGTAGGACGAAACGTGCGGGTTTTTATTACTATGCGCACTGGCGAGCGTTCCGAGGGAATCGAAGAGAAGTGAGAATTTTTTTTTTTTTTTTTTCCCAGAAGGATTCGTTGCTCTTTTGTACGCTACAAATAATTTCACAATAATTCACGAGTTACTCATTATCGGAGAAGCGCTGAATCCGCTCTTTGAAGCTCGAGTGTTCGTGAACTCTTGCGTAAGAAGCCGCGGCGAGCGGCCAGTTGGCCGCTATACAGCTGTCACGTTTCTCTAATAAAAAAAGTTGCTCTCTACGCTCTTGCGCCACGAAGTTCTGAAAAGCGCGCTCTGACATAGTACATAGCCAATCGCAAGCTCGTAAACAGTGTGTTTCTCAAAATTAGCCCCATACTCGTAACCTTCGAACCAAACGCTCTGCTCACACGCGCAATTCATTCACGGCGGCTCGAATTAAAGTTCCCGTCGCGCGAGAGCCATTTAAATTGTAAATGTGGCTCGTACGCGCGACGCAACAAAGTCTCTCCTAAAATCCGCGACGCCGGCCGACGCGGTATAATGTGCCTCCTTCAGCTTCGCTCCATTGAAGCTGATGCTGCTGCTGCAGAACCGGTCCCAGGGTATATACGCTCTCGACCCTTCCGGGGAAAAGTCCTTTTAGCTGGAGAAAGAGAGATTGAGAGGGAGACGGGGCAGAAAACTCGCACGAGAATGCCCCCTTCCCGCTACGAGGCTAGCCTGAAGCTTCGGGGAGTGTTGTTGCCGTGAGGTGGGGTATGTACAGGGTGACTGAGAAGTATCGTGCTTTTAATTTAATTTTTTAATATTTATCGCACAAACTGTCGTATATTAGTAGCCCTGCCCCAAAAGATCATTTAAAAGTCACTTTTTTCCGAAAACTGCCTCGAACGTCTGTTACTCGCAACATGTTTGCCACCGCGGGGAATAATTTATAAGGATATATTAAATATGAAATGGCCTATTCGCCGATGTGACTCAGCGGCAATTTCAGAAGCTTCTCGTCGTGTCCAACTTTTGACTGGGAATGTATCATCGCGAGGCGGCCTTAAAGGGGAGACGCCTGCGCCGAAAGTCGAGGGGGCCGAGAGATCCAACGCGATTAAAAATAATGTGCCCGCGTAAAAATAATAGAATCAAACGTGGAAAAATGTTGCCTTGTGGTAATATCCTGCCCTGCGCGTCCACCAAAGCGCATTATCTATTTTCAAAGCTACGCCGAAATTTATTTACTTCATCCCCACACGCGCATACGTACACCAACAATCTCCGAGAGGGCCTCCACGGGATCGAGCGGTTGCGCCGTCAGCCCTGCGCGCCGAATCCCTCGGCGAGATGTTACGTGTGCGTTGTCGCGCTGCAGCTATATAGCTGTATACATATGGACCCCCCCCCCTCCTACGATATGCAATTTCCCAAAGATCGTCGGACGAGGGGCGGGTTAGACTCGTCCTTCTATTATTTCGCCAGTAGCCATGTCTGCGAATCTGTCGGGAATGCGACGTGCGGATGTCAGCCGTGTTTATTAGTTTTTCCTATGGAGGGATCTGTGCGCGGCATGTTTGGCTGTGACTCCCGATGCTACACGATGTTACCGTGTCCCTTTCGACAATCGTTGCAAACCTCGGTGGGGCCCCGACCACAGGCGGGCACGTCACTGGCTGGCACTAGTCGCAGCCATCAGCGAGCCACTGACGTATCTAACGGGCCATCAGGTGCCCGCGTTGATCTTCTTCTAGTTCCTCCTCCTCCTCCTCTGCTCGACGTCCATCTCCCACAGACTCTCGACAAGACGCCGCTGATACTCTGATCAAATGGATTGCCTCTCTGCCTAATGGCCCGAGAGAGAAGCTCTCTCCCGTTCTCGTTGTTTTCGAACGTGTCTCAGGGATTTTCGAACAATCTGTGCGAATCCTTGATGATGATGATGCTCGCGGTGAAGATAAAGCTGTTTGGCGACTTTGTATAAGCGCGCGACAAAGTGTATGCATATCAGCCTTGTGCCAGATAATGGCTCGAAGCCGCTGAAATTAGAAATTATGCGTTGATTTACATTTACGGACTATGATAAAAGTATCAACAGTTTCGAGAACTCGAAGGAGACTCAGTTTATGCATTCGCTCTGGTGACCCGGAAAACGAATAAAGCTTCCTCGGATTGTTATTGCATTCGACGAGCGCAATGGACGATTTTCTCAATTATATGGAATAAATATACGGAGCAACAATGACGAAGAAACCTATAAACTTTCCTCAATTTCCTTTCCGAATGATAAGCATCGAAGCGTAATGACATAAATTAGCACACAATGTCGCCACGAGTAAATTGAGAAGCAGCCTTACACTGGCAGCTTTGCGCCGAACGCGAAAGTTCGCAGCGGCGTTCCTGAAGTAAGTTATAACAAGTGTTCTATTACACCCAGACGACTGTACTCTATTAACGTTGGGTAGATAAATTGCACGTCTGGATTCACGCATCGGTGAGAAAGAGAACGAAAGTCTGTAAAAAAATATTCACTTGTCTGCATACGCTTATCGTTAACGTTTCAAGGCAATTTCGTAACGACGATGATTTTTCTTTAGAGCATGCAGACGGCTCTGGATCGTTATTGCATTTTTAAAAATACACCCATTTCCTCGCGCATCGGCTATCGAGTTATCAGGGTTTACTGCACTTCTGGCTTCGAAAATAACCAGAAGACCTGTGTGTGTGTGTGTGTGTGTGTGTGTCTGTGCGTTGGTATCTTTACCACACAGGCATCAGACAAAGTAAGATTGACAGGATTTTCACTGCGGGCGTTTTATACGTACACGATAATAGCGCGTGTATGTAAATCTCGGCGCTTTTTTCCTTCGTATTTTGTTTGCTTTTATCGCGGCGAAACCGAGTTCGATCTCAGGTCGTATAGATAAAGGCAGAGATAACAAAGGCGCCCGCGCGAGCGCGCATACACCTATATATACTGTAGCCGCAGTCTGCGCCACACGGACATTATGGATTTTCGAGCGCAGTCTCCGGTTTACACACACACACACACACACACCGGTGAATGTACGAGGTTTGGCTGTGCTTTGTTTGGAAAAAATGCGTCCTTCGAATTTAATATTTAATTAAATAAAATTCGCAAGCATTTTACAACTAATTGTTGGAATTCTGGGATGAATTTAATTTTTTTTCAGAGAGACAAAGAATTCAGCGCACCAGCAAATGGCCGCCGCGACGCACAAAATGGCGTCGAGCATCGCTCTACAAAAGCGAATATTCAAAGGGTTCAAAGCACTCTCTCGCATCTGGCATATGCAGCACATATCGATTCGCAGAAATTGGCTCTCATTGCCTTAATTGACGCGACTTTCCTTTCGCAGCACTGCCGGCGACGTCCCGTACACACACATGTATGGGCCATCCTGTCGCGCAACGTTAAACCGTTAGCTCGAACGCTAATATAGAAACTGCGACGACGGCTTGGGTACACGAGACAGTTTGGAGGACAGGGTCGCGAAAAAAGCAGAGGAAGATTCGAGGACCAGACGTAGCTATCGGGGGAAGAGTTATCGCGGAGAAACTTTCAGCCAACTTGTCTGCGACTCGACTCGGTCGTATGGACTCGTCGAGCTTTTGTTTTGCGTACTTTTAGTTGTGGAAAGGGAAGAGAAGTTTTCCACACCGAGCTAAAGAGTTGCGGCTGTTGGGGTTCGATTCGTCGTGTTTAGGAAGGAATTAGTCTTCGCTATAGCGAGGAAAGTGAACTTTTCAGATTCCCAACGACACAGCCGCATCTGCGGTCGGGATAAAGAATTCCCCTCTCTAATGCAAAACGCTTGGAATAACGTAATGGCGCGTTTGACTCGTGGCCAAGAAATAAATTAGAGCCGGTAATCTAATTCTCGGAATAAAGCGCGAAAAAAAAACGTTTTCCACGCGAAAAAAAAATTCCATTCAGAGACGACCTCCAAAGTCAATTCTCTCCATAATTAGCCGAAAAGGAAAAGGCGAACGCACACACGGTTATGTGAATGCGAGACTCGAGAGAGAGAGAGAGAGAGAGAGAAAAAAAATTCATATACGAAAGAAAACCGACTCCTAGATCATCCTAAAAATACAGTCCGACGCTTATTTTAAAGTTTACTCAGAGTCTCTTTCGGCGCTAAGTATACTATATATACGTGTCTATCCGCGTTGGCTCGACTGGACGACGACGATGATGTGGCCGGTGACTGTACGTAAAAGCGAGACAAAAAGCCGAGGACTGCTTTGGAGTTGTGTAACGACAGGAAGTGAATTTCTCGGAGTTTCTTCGTTTATTACGTGCTTTTTAATGCAGATACAGATATTTTTTTGTTTCTTTCAGCAAAACAACAGAATCTTTGCAAAAAAAACGCAACATCAGCAGCTTTCTAACGATTCACAGTCGCGAAATATTTAGTTCTAACTCTCTATTCATCTCTCAAGGCCGAAAAAGCCAGAAAACAGACGCTCGTCGGTTTTTAAAGGACTTGGAAAGTGTCTCTCCGCGTACGTCGCATGACTGATGATACGAAAGATTGAACGACTCGATGCGTGTGTGTGTGTGTGTAAGTATCGACCTCCTCGACGGTACTTCTCTGAAAATTACATCGCCTCTGTGAGACGATAAGAGTCGAGAGCTTTTTGGGCGGGGAAAGTGTTTTTTCGATGGATATATCGGCTGTACCAGGCGCTTTATGGGGGTTGCTTTATACTGCATTGACGTTATACTTTGTGTTGATTATTTGTCTCTTGAATTTAATTCTGATCGAAGGCTCGAGGGAAGTAATTAAAGTCTCTGGAAATGAAGTAGGTTTTCATGTGAACCGCTTAATAAGGCCACTATTTTTACTGCTAAATAAGTTTACTTCGTAATAGACTCGGCTGAAAGATTACTTCTCCGGTAATTGCACTTTTATATCTCCTCTACGCCACTTGTGACTCATTCATCATCGACGTTCTATTTTTTGCGTTCGTGTTCTGCTAAGCGACACAAAAAAGGAGAAAAATTTCCACGTCGCCTAAAACCGACCAAACTCCTCGTATACAGCGTCATTTCAATGCGACCACGTCTTTGCACACGTATGTACACTAAACTGTATATTGGTGACTCTCTCGTTCGACAACGACGACTTCGCGAAAACATGATGTTCCTTCGCCGTTTTGTTTGTTCGACGAGCTTTCGAGTCGACGCGAGGAAGAAAATCAATAGGCGCCCCGACCGACCGACTGTTATTAAACAAGACCCGGCGCGTGTTGCTCTCGCAATTTTACTCGGCGAGAAAATATTTCAGAAAATAGTTGCAGCCTTTTGTTTGATCCCTACACACATACGCACAGCGATAAGT
This sequence comes from Trichomalopsis sarcophagae, assembly GCA_024372645.1. Classification (NCBI taxonomy): domain Eukaryota; kingdom Metazoa; phylum Arthropoda; class Insecta; order Hymenoptera; family Pteromalidae; genus Trichomalopsis; species Trichomalopsis sarcophagae. The sequence continues at coordinate 2,029,613 of QLSS01000006.1, forward strand.
TGTAGCGTTGCGAGTCAGGCGTTGATGTGTCAAGCACGAAATGTAGAATATCGTGTATTATCTTTTTGTATCAAGGCCGATTTGCTTATCCGATTTGTTTAATCTTCAATTATAACTTTTACTTTTTCCCTGCACGCGTTCTAGCACTTTCGATCGTCGCTTTAATCTTTCGCGCACACACGGACACACTCGGTCAACAAATAACCAGTGCAACAGTAATACAGCTAAAATGGGAGAAGTTGGCAAGTGCGCTTATCGCATCATATCGGAAGCCGTACGGTAATCGAAAGCCCTGCATAAATTATGCCACTATTAATTAACTAACGGCCGACACGAAGAGCTTTTACGACGAGGTATATTAACCAACTCGCCCGTACGTATGAGCGAACGAAAGCGTCACCCTGTATAACGCTCCATCATACACACGGAACATCGCGAACGTCGTACCTGCCAAGAGATACGAAAATAATTACGACGGACCCTCGGTACATTACGACATCGTTACGTGTCGGAGTCTACGGCCATTGGAAACTTTATTTATCAAAAACTAAGCAAATAAAGTCGAATTCGCCCACGCACTGATGGAAAAAGGCCGCATAGTCGGCAGACGAGGAGAGAGAGAGAGAGAGAGAGAGAGAGAGAAAAAACGTCGTAAATTATAGTAATAAGATCCCCGAACTGTATACGTAAGTACCTGCGCGCGAGGACACAGGCTGCTGCCCGCACAAAGCACGAATTTCCTACTATATAGTATACAGTCGCTTCGTTTTCCCCCTATATGCTAGCTAGTCTGCCAAGGTCATTAAATCTCTCAATTACAGGATGGATCCTCCGCGTTCGCCTATGTACAACAGCCCTCGTAAAGACGTCAGGAGAGAATTTGGAAATTCTGGTAGAGCCACAGTTTTTTTTTTCGAGAGCGAATATCGACGGGATCGTCGACCCTTTTGCATATAACGCGTATGTGCAGGAGTAATTAGAGCAGTGGCGTTAACAATTTCGTCGCGACGACGCCTGTGTGTGTGTGTATAAATTACGCCGGATTTATCAGGCTATCCGCGTTTTATACTTTATCCGCGGTCTTTCCATAAATTTCGCTCCTCTCGCCGTCCCTTTTACCGGCCCAGGTATTTCTCGCACCTGAAAGTTTGTTGACTTTGCAATATCTCACGTCCAGATTTCCGAGCCTCGGCCCTCTTCCCGATCCTTTTCGCTCCTCGTTTGCATTAACGTTTCAAAAGAGTTGCATACAGTTTCAACCGGTGGAAAGCGTACCGTATACACGCCATGGAATTTAAATACCAAGACAATCTCAGAAAGCAACGGATAAAACGTCCAATTAAAATGACAAGCGCCGATGGAGAGCACTAGTGAACACAGGCAAATTCGCGCTACAATGCTCGAACGACTTGTCGCTGGAAATTCACGAAATTCCCGTCATTCTCCCAGCTGTATAGTATACATACGCGGCAATAAATGGAAGAACATTCCTATCGATCTATGGATACAGTGAGTCTCTCTCTCTCTCTCTCTCTCTCTCTCTCTCACTCGCTCGCTCGGGCGCTGTCTGTCCGCGTCCCTCTCGCGCTTTCCTCCCTCTTTCTCCATCTGGCACGCCCTTTCCCTCACCTACAATTTATTAGATTTGGACTGGCTCTTTTCGAGCTGTTCTGCTGCTGCAACTGTCCGGAATAATATTACGGCTCTTTCTCTCTTTGTGCGAGGAACAATGTGATCCGGTGATTTTCTGTTAAGCGGCAAACGATCTGGCGACTGTTATTACACAGGGACGAGAAAGTTGGCTGCGGTGATAAAATGTATGCCGCGTATGAAAGTTGATGAAATTTACCAAAATTCATCCATCGAGTTGTCCCTGCGTCTCCCGTGTCGACGTCTTCTTTTCATGGCTCCCCTCCTCTATCTCTCTCTCTCTCTCTCTCTCTCTTGGACACGTCGTCGAGCGTCCCCCCTATTCCACTTGATGAAAGATCAGTTTACATATTTTATATGAAAATTCGGATATTTTAGTAATATTTCAGAAAAACTGGGGAGGAGTATTTTTGCGGATTTTTATGAATTCTTCGAGGCAGTATTGCGAGACGGATTTTACATTGTGAGCAGACTCCAACGTTTCAGATATTTGCTTCTAGAGGAGATTCGTGAATAATCAAGGCAGCTTCGCAATTTCCGCGTGTAGAGGCGTATTTTGATAACGAAAAATCTGAAAAATTTACTAAATTCCTCCTGCACCAGACTCGAAAGCAACTGAATCAACCGTTTGCACATAACGCGGAAAAACGTCTTTTACAATCCAGGTGTTGCAAATTTAGCATCTCGAGATGGTTTCCTCAACGTGCTCTCTCGAGCACATAACGAAAACGCGCTTCGAGAACATTCATCTTTATCTAAACTCACAGAGACGACGACTATACGTGTCTCTTCCTATTCCCTCTATCCATCCTTACAACAAAATCCCGTCCTATACGCGACTATACATAACGCAGACTCGCGAAATAATTCACGAGCTCCTTCTCAACCTGTTCGGAGAATAAGAGGAACAGCCCGGCTAAATAATAAATAAAACGCATCAACAATCCGTCTTCCCTCGCGCGATTCGTCCGTCTCCCGTATTACCCCCCTCCACTCCCGGCAGCCCTTTGGCTCTAGAGCGAGCCCCTCCTCGTGAACAATGCAACAACCATCCAGCGAGCTACAACAACAACAAACCATAAACCATGTGCGGCGAAGAAAAAAAAAGGCTCTCTCCCTCCTCGCAGCACACGTATCCCCGTTCCGAAAAGCCCGGGGATCCACAGAGCGCAGGGCCGCCCCTGGCCGGCTGCGCATGCGCACCGCGTCGTCTGCTATCCTCTCGCGGTCCGTGCGCTCTAGACACACGGACTCGTGCTCTCTCTCTCTCTCTCTCTCTCTCTCTGTCTTATTTTACACAGCGAGGCATGCCGACTGCCGCTGTTACACTGCAGGCCAGCTGTGCGCGCGTTTGCCTCTCTCTCCTCGCCCCGCCGCGCCGCCGAGAGAGTCAAAGAGAGACAAGGACGGACGATCGGCATCGCCGTGCCCGCGCGAGCCCGGGGCCACTGCTCTCGTTGCGCTGCGCCGACCGTCGGAAAGCAGCAGCCCAGCAGCTGCCTCCTGGAGGCGCGCTCGCACGCCGTTTTTGCCGCTGATGTTCCGCGAGGCTAGATCGGGAATCTAGTCGGGACGGGTTTCGTGCGCGTGAGGTGTGATACAGTTGCCGGAGGAGGAGGAAGAGGACACGTAATGGCGGATGAGGAGCCGACCGTCGGCTGCACGAGGACGTCTTCTCCGAAGCTCATGCTGCTCCAGGACTCGTCGGAAGAGCTCAAGGTCGGCGAGAGAATCGTCGTGACGGTCGAGAGTGCGCTGCCGGATATACTCGTCGTCAGCTATCAGCACGGACGGAAGAACTTCCAGGGAGCACTGCTCGATGCCACCAAGAGGTGAGAGAGAGATAATCGTAGTGCAGGACAGCTTTTTTTGCTCTTCCTTCGACGAAGGGCTCAGGAAACCGCGCGCGCGTGTGTGTGTGTATGTCGAGGGTTTGTCCGGGACGACGGTGAAGCCGCAGGTGGCTGGGAGTTCGCGCAGGATTTTGTTTTGAAACGCGAGTTCAAGCGCGATTTTTCGTGTTTTCCGGAAATATTGTCCGACTGTGTCTAAGAAATCGACGACGGATTTCTATTTTCACCGGGAAATCGTTGCCCACGCGGTTATCGAAGGTTCTTCGTGAAACCGTTGCAACGCGAGTCTCGCGCTCGGGAACGCTGAAAATTTGAAAATTGTTTACTCTGTGCTAAAGCAGGAAAGTCCAAGTGTATCTCCAATTGCTTAGAGCGACTTTTTTCCGAGAAATTTCGATCGTGTTCCCCCAAGCGCCGCAGGTGATGCAAATAAACGCGCATGCCGTCGCTCGCTATCTGCCGCGGTATTCTTACTCTAGACGCTTTTTCAACAATATTAAAGTCGAGTCACTCCGCGCTTCAATGACGAAAATCTAGTGCAGGCTGTGGAAACTTTCAAACAATGTGTCGCTTTCTCAGGCTTATACGCACTTTGACCGAGCGGAGATTAGGCTATTTTGTTGGTTTCACGTGGAACTTTGCCGAACGATGCCGTTTGCGATTATATTTTTCATGCGGAGACGCCTCGCGTTCCTTGCTCGCTCGGCACTATTCTTAAATCTTGTTCTGCACATCGAAAATAAACCAAAGCCGAGAGAGCTCTCCGAAGCATTTAAAACGCATTTTGCGTTACACGGCATCGTAGCTCGAAAACATGCGAGAATTTGCTCCTTATCTGCGACTCTCCGTCGAGCGAACACGTTTTGCACTTCCGTCTTCCGCCTCGTTCGGAGGAAAACACTAAACGCGGGTGTGCGTAGCTTTTCTCGCAGTCGAATTTTCATATTCGGAAAAGTTGTCCCGTAATTGGCTTGTCCTCTGCAGATGTCACAAGAATCGTGTACGTTGGATTCAGGATAGACATTTATCACTGCTGACTGAAGTATTCTTAGTAGTTTTCTCAATTTTTTTTGTCTGCCAGTGTTCAGTGTCGCTTTTTTATGTTTTTTCTCGCTCTCTCTCTCTCTCTCTCTCCCAGGAGAGAGAACACTTTTCTGGCCTGAGTAAAAAAGTTATATGCGTGTATAAGCGTCGTTTGGTACATTATGTAACTTTAAAAGATCCAATGGCACGTGGAATATAATATAATATGGCATGTAACCTTGCGAATGCGCAATAACCCGTAGATGCATTTAGCCATTATTCAAGCCTGCAATGGATTATCAATATACGAGATGTATACCTATCAGCAACAAAAATACCAAGTTTGTCACAATCCAGGCTACTTTCAATTTCAAAACCGAATCCGGCTTTCTCATTCCAAAGCAACTTCCATCTGGCTTCTGAGCAAAAATTCCAAAACCGAAATTCCCCAGACGCGCTTTCCCATCGCAAAGACTCGTCGTATAATATCGGACAATTGAGACACTCGTCAGAGCTGCAAAAACCGCGCGACGATCCGTCGCTTCGCGTCGCCGTCTTTTTTGCGGGCGTGGATATTTCTCTCTCTCTCTCTCTCTCTCTCTCTCTCTCTCTCTCGAATACGTGACATCGCGAGCGAAAACGGCTCTTGGGAGAAGAATATTTCGCCCGTGGGCGCTAATTAGCCGAGAGGTATGTTTCGAGTGAAAGACAGGATTTTTCTCAATGACGAGGGGAAATTTTAAAAGGGTTATGTTGTAGGTGTGAGTCACGAGTCGGTTGAGAATTTTTGGGAATCGGATGTGTGAGGGGGCAAGTTTTATGGGGTCTCTGATTCGCTGGAACTCATGCATAATGGATTTGTTGAGTTTCGTGGGTGGTTCCGATGCTCGAAATTAACGATTGGCTTGATGGATTGCTCGAAGGGCTTTATTTATCAGTTATGGGAGACGGGTCGTTGACCAGATAACGAACCTAACTCCATGCACGAGCATTGTGCTTTTTTAGATGGGTGTACAGTATAGGCTTCAATGTGTTTACAGATGATCTGCATTGAAATTTTCGAAATAAACAGAGCATAACCACGCGTATTTGCATGCCAAAAAAGCATTTATATATGTAGAAACGCTGATTGATATTAATCAACACAATGAAAATAGAGGTAGGAAAAACATGTTTTGATTGACACAGTCATGTGCCCACGTGATCACACCGAGCACGCACACATTGAGGTTATGGTTTTTTCATCGACGTCCTCGTCAACAGCTGCAATAACAACATGATTCAAATCAAAACATCGCCTGTACTCTCATTACATATATATTCTTCCAACTCGCGAACAAGCTCGAATGGGCCCACTTCTCCGACAACTCGCTTTAAATCCCTCGAGCAAAAAAAAAAAAAAAAAAAAAAAAACACACGATTCGAAGACAAACTCGCACTTTTACGTTGCGCGAGTCGACATTGTTAACCGGTGATTTATCGCGTGGTACAGATAAGTCGCGAACTATAGTTTCGTCGGTTGCAAGAGCCTTTTGTTCTCCAAAGTTCGTTTATGTCGGCGGAAGCAAATTCTCAGCTTCCCGATCGAATCAAAAATATGTTTTTGCGCCGTCCGTATTATCGAACTGGGTATATCCAGCCGATCGAAGCGAATAACGAATAATATTCCGATGACGAACGAAGATGGCAACCGGCCTAATTGAACCGCGCGGACTTCGTTTCCTCTCGGGGGTTCGATTGGGAAAAGTGTCGTTGATTGAGCTGACTTTTTTTCGAACGAATATTCCTCATTAAAATAAAAAAGATTCTATTTCGAGGATAATTCCATCGTTCCTGAAATGGTAATATCGGACAACGAAGAAATGTGCTCCGCTCGATATAGGGAAAAAGAGAGGCCTATAAAGCTGAAACACATTTTTTTTTCCTCTACAGCGTGTGAATATCCATGGAAATGCTACTAACCATTTCAAAAATGTTAACCGCCTCGAGGCTTATCTGGCTCGGGTATTATATAGAAAGTAATGCTGTATTAGTTCGCCTGTGCAACTTTACAGTCGTTGCACGCGTACGTGTGCATATTTGATTAAAATTTATATTTTTTATGAATCCCTACACGTCCGTACAATATGTTGCTTATGAATTATGTAACTTTACATAACGCGCCTCTTCTTAATCATACATTTCGCAATTTACCGATGCAGCATTATATTCCGTCTAACGCTGCTTTGCTGCTAGTTATAAATAAAATGAAATTCAATGCACGCGTAGAAAGCAATGCTCGTGTATGCCGATCATTTATATTTGCATTTATATAACTAATACATACACAAGCGGAGGCGATAAGCCGTAACGTTTATCATTATTCTTATCAGCTTTTCACTCTTGCCGAAATATCGTAAAACTAAAAGCAAAGCCGTGTCCACTGCCGCAATATCCCGTACATCCTCCCGAAATCTCATCCGTCCAGCATCGCTATGATGTTGGCTGCGCTCGTCCATATCCCGAATCTCGTCTATTTCTTTCGCGGTCCGCAATCGGACCGTGACGTCACGCCGCTTGGCCATACACCAGCTCGATCTATTCCCGTGGGATGTGACCCTTTATTCTAGCTCGCTTGTGTGTGTGTGTGTGTGGAATATTGTGCGCAGAGAGAGCCTAAACAGGTATAGACTACGATGATTTTGAGGAACGTGTTTAGGCTGCCTGTGATCGATGTGAATATTTGAAGCCCTTGTTGCATGACGGAGAGCTGCGTTTTATCAGAAAACGTCGATAATGCTAATCGATGATGATAATGATTGATTAACGAGATTCTTGCTTGCTGTTGCTGCGGATAATAAAGTGCTCTATTTCGCAGTAAAATCTGAAGCACGTTTTCATTTTTCGCAACAGCGATGAAAAACAGCGAGTCGCGAAGAATAATACAATCCATTGTAATCTTCGATTACTCACAAATTCTGACTCACAATCGTTCAGGCGCGATTTTCGATTCGAACGAGTAACTTCGATACAGTTTCTTTTACGCCGTCTCCTGTCCGACTTCCGCATTGTCAGGAGGCGGTAATTTTTAAACAAAAGTATCATCCCGTTATGAAGCTGCCCCTGTATTTAAAAATCAAGCCCATCAGAGGTACATCCCGTAAAACGGAAAGCCATATCCACGGCCTGTCCGCGAAATAAAAATGCCCCGTAAACATGGTCGCGTATACGCAGGCGTCAGAAAAAAAATGAAATTTCCTCTCTCGCGTCTCCTCCCCTTCGGCTGCACACAGCCGCGTATATATATATATATATATAAATCATCGCTCGCTCGCTCGCGGGGCGTTTTTAGAGCCCGCGCGCGTTATATCTCCCGTACAGCGCTTGGCTCTTAGGCAACTTTATCGCGTGAAATTACAGCCTCCGCGCGCAGAGTGCGGCATCGGAAAAAAGGGATCTCTCGTCATGCGGGTGCGAGCTTCCAGCTTGCTTTTATGCTCGCGATAAATAATAATGCGGAAAAAATAATTTTGACGGTCGGTATTAGCAGGGATGACGCGAATTAGGTGTCCGCTTACTCGAGGCTCCGAATCTCGACTTACGGACTGTACACTGAGTCGCGGCTATTTTCCCTGGGACAAGAGAGAGAGAGAGAGAGAGAGAGAAAGCGAGACAGTGTCAAGGTCGCATTGTCGGAACGAAAGAATGGCCCCCGTTATATTCGGGCTGAGAGCGGAGATCGATGTGGGCGTTATTAAGGCACTTCGTTATTTCTTCGTTGGGCTGATGGATGTACTCCGTAATGATCCGCTAGGGGGCGCTCGACTGCCGACATTTTGTCATCCTCTCGTGCAAAGCTCACACACAGTGTTCAAGAAGCAAAAGACGCGATGAAGCAAAGTAGCCGTCGAATAAGCACCTCTGCCGATTCTCCACGCTCAATTTCGTCCGACTCTGCGCGCCGTATTCTTTTCTACCTCCGCTTTTGTTTCTTCTTGCGGGCGGCGATTTTTACATGCGTTTGGCTGACGCGGCGGTTGGCAGCCTCGAGGATGTGGTCGACCGACTCTTGCTTTTTTTTTCAGTTTGCATTCTTATTACTCACTGTGATAAGAAGATGCGTAAGAATTACGCATACCGGAAGCTGCTCATCAGAGAATCGTGGGCCGGAGCGCAAAAATATCATCATTACGGAATTCAATCGACGAGATGAACATCGAAGCAAAGCAAAATTAATAATCCCTTTGTATACCTCGGGTGAACCGAGCAGCTCCTTTGTTTCTGTCCTGTCGTGTTCTCTCTCTCTCTCTCTCTCTCTCTCTCTCTCTCTCTCTCTCTCTCTCTCTCTCTCTCTCTCTTTATGCCCATTGTGTCGTTGTGCAATGACGGTTAAAAATTTTAGCCTGGCATTGAAGCCGATCGCGTTGTCTCTCCTGTACTTTGTTACTATCGCGTTGCGCGCAGATGCGAAACTGTTACGTAAACAACGATAACAATTTTTTTCTACGATACTGTTTGGACGTTTAATTTGTACACGATAATAACGGTGTCCTCCGCGTCGGATTATGCGGTACACATCGACGGGGGAAAAACACCTGACCCCCCGGGAAATATGATGGATCTTGCTGAACAAGGAAAAAAGGAAAAAGTCGCGTTCATTAATGTGTAGCCCGAGTGTAATCGCGTTGGAGAAAACGAGAACTTTGTGTACACAGTGGACAGCCGTTGACCAGCTGTTCGAGTGTTATTTACATTGTGACAGAGGTGAAATGGGTGAAATTGTGGGTCAATGGGCAACAGCTGTCTTGACTTTAAAGTTTTAGATCGTAAAAATTGCTAGAGATTTTTTATTAATATACTAAAGCAATTGCGTCAAAATCTAAGATTGATCCAAGCCAGGTCATATCGCTGGCGTGTGACTCACGCGCTGCACAGAGTTACCAAATTAGTCTAGCTCTAAAGTATACTTACTTTCGCCTCGAGGATACATCAGCCGCATCCATCCGCAGTTCGGAAAATCCGACGACGCTTTCACGTCATCGTCAGCACAGCAGAGAGAAGAACTACATCGATCGAGCCGCGAGATATTAAACGTTGATGCCCCGGCCAATAAAGCTCGGCTTTATCGAGCTTGTCGCGCGTGCCTTTCGCCGAATATTCCGCCCTTAAAATGCTTCGAGAGAGAGAGAGAGAGAGAGGAGAGTTTAACGGCACCGACGACGTCTTCATTTTCACGGAGGTACTTTTCGAGAGGGACGTCGCGGAAGCTATACGGACGCGGAGCTTCGCGAGGGTTTATGGCTGACGGCTGGAATTTCAAGCACACACGTGACATGTAAATTTTAGCAAATTTCATAGAAACAGTACAGGGATAGCGTCCTCTATACACAAAGCGGAAAAGCCGCGCGGAGCGTAAAATCGATTATACAGTACAATAAAACGTGTCTCGTCGCAGCTTCGTTTGTTCGATTCGAATGCGTGGATGCGCCGCGGAGCCGAGTGACATCATGAAATTCAAATACGCATACCTCCTCCGACCCCCTTAACGCTCGAAATTCCAAGCGACGCGCGAACGACTTATCGACGCCACAGCCACACGACATATGCTCGGTATTAGGGATGCGTATGTAAACCCGTCGGGCGAATTTTCTTCTTGAGGGATCGGATCGTGACACGCTATCTCTGATACGCCGTATCCCATAAATGGTATTAATAAACAGTGCCTATATGCTGACTAGCCGCGGCTTTTCGTCGTGACGAATGGATTCTAGCTCGGAAACGTTTGTACAGGGACTTGTATTTATAGGAGAGAAAAAACGCGCGTCACTGCAAATATCTACACGCGAAACAGTAAAAAAAGTGTATCTCAATTCGCGCAGAGGCTCGGCGCGTAAAACTCGAGTTACACAATTCGTAGCGACGTAAATTTTACTGGCGACCCCCCCATAAAAGCGTCTTTCTCTCTCTCTCTCTCTCTCTCGGAGAAAGCTCTAAAAAAATTTTAACGCCCCATTCAAGACCGTACTTAGCCGCAATTTCAGCTCTATGCGAAACTTTGAAAACTATAATACTACTTGGAGTTTTAAAAAGTTGCGCCGCACTACACTCAAGTGATTTCGAGACCCTGAAACGACGTTGTCGGTTGCAAATGAATGTGACGCGCGTCCCGTGTTTTTGTTTCCCAAGTGTGTGTGTGTGTGTGTCTGAATTATCGCTTATTCTTTTGTATGTCAGCGTTGAGGTTTTCTCTCCGTAGCTTTCGTTCTTCCCGCAGTCGAGAGATGCGCTATTCATCGCATAACTGCGGTTGATGGAAGGAGGAAGAAGGAAAGACGAGGAACATGTTGGAAGAATGTATATAGGTATCGAGGAAATCATAAACGGAGGATTTTACGAGTCATGCGTTAATAGCTTGTAATATTAACCGATTCGGAGTGAAAATTAAAGCGGATCGAGCAAGCTGGTAAAAAAGCCTGCTACAAGCTCTTTTCGGTCCATCAATTTTCATTAGGCACACCCTCCGTGACCTTTGAAAATCTCGTTCCGCCGAGAAAGTTTGACGCGCACTTGGAATAATGCAAATCGAGCCCATACAGCCGCGTAGACACTCGCTGGCTTTTGAGACTCTGAACTGAACAGCCCGCTCCCTTCGCTGAAACCCTACCGTATAACGATAATCTCTGTCAGCAAAAATTTATCTCCTATATTATTCAAAAGATACTAACTATTTGCCCACTCCAAGTATCGCTTCTATAACACTCCTCGAAAGCAAAAAATGTTGCTCTCTCACGCTTCTAAAAGGTTCCCGAAGTGGCCTGGCACACTTCAGCCGCACCGCTCCTCTCTCGAAACTTCATCAGCGAAAAGTTATTAGATCGCGTCTATATTCTCTCCGCAGAGCCACACTGCAACGTTGCGCAATGGCGCCTCGTGCGTGCCAACGACGACGACGACAGTGCAGTGTGTCTGTCCTCCAAGGTTCTCGAGACACGCCATCTTGAGTTTGTCGTCGCGATGCAGGATAATGGAATCGTTAATTTAGCTTTGCTTCGACTGCTATGCGGTTGACTAATTTCCGTTCGTTTTTCCTTTTGTTTCAGGTGAGTTACGGTGATGCGGAGCGACGACGACGCGTAAGTTTAAGCAGAAATATAAGCGCTTGCCCAACGCGGAGTTGTGCAAAAGTCTCTGAATTTGAGTTTTATCGATAAACCGAGAACAACTTTCTTCTTCTGCCCCCTCGCGTACGCGAGTTTCCTACGATTCTCTTTTGTGCTTCTGTTTTGCTTTTTCAAGGACATCGGTTTACTTTTCCCTCTTTGTCTCCGCGATTTTTGTAAAAATCTCGTCGATTCCAACTCGTCCGATCGAAGAATCCTCGGCATCAATCTTCGCATACCCACACTGGCGAAGCCTCTCCTTGGGCTCTGTTCCAGACTCTGCTCTCGCCCACGCGTGCTCTCCCTCCCCTCTCGGCGGCGATAAAGCGGATATACGATCTCTCGTCAAAGACCGCGTGGTGCAGCAGGAAACGCCCTGTCTTCTTCCTCCATATAGCTATAGCTCTCGGCTACCGTGTGTGCAGTTCGGATTTTGATTCGAAAATGTAGATTTGAAAGCGGACGGTTGGGTTTTCTATAACGCGCCTCTTATCACGGGCTGTAGATTAACGAGCGATTAATCCGAGCGTTTCTCCGCGAGACACGATTATTCTCGAATTGCGAGTTCATCGTCGTAGCCTTATCGGAGCCTCTCACGCCCTCGAATTAAGGCCGACTATAAACGTTTATGCCGTCTCAGGCGCAACCCTTTAGTCCTACTGACCCGAGAGCGCAACAATCGGAAACGGACAAATTAGTTTCCCAAGCTAGGACCAACCGGTCGTCCATCTTCGCGCTCGTTTCGCCATTGTTCTCTCTATGCGTAGACGTATGGGTATATTCACTGGGTCTGGGAGGGAGAGTTAATGGAATCCCGAGGAACGAGGGAAGCTGCGTAAAGTCGCGCCTCGGAGAGAAACGTGAAGAATGTCGTCGTCGTTGTCGAGTCGATTTTTTTTTTCCTTCTCCTCCTACTCCATGGGTAGAAAAGAACCGCATTGGATGTGCGCAGGCTTCCGTATTTTCGCGGGTGTGCTTCGGGATGTAAAATAAGGGTTATAAATTAATTATAAAAAAAAAAAACTTTAGAGGGCTTCGTCGCGAGTCCGTAAATTTCAGCTCTTACTATGGGCGGTGGCCGAGTCACACAGCTGCGCGCGCGTAAGAACAAAGCGCCGCGGTGTGTGCAGGAGTTAGGATAAACAACGACGATAAGGTGTGGTGAACAAATTTATCGGATCTCGTATTTGTCCGCAGATAGATAGAGAGAGAGAGAGAGAGAGAGAGAGAGAGAGAGAGAGAGAGAGAGATAGTATGACTCTCGTCGAGTTTGGTTTTGCTGCTGCGGCTTTGTTTCATCCGTTCGCTGTACGTAGGCGGATGAAAGTTCGGAATTTACGAGGACGATATTCCGCGGAGTAGGAGGAGCTTTGGTTTTTCGGTCGTGTCGTGCGTCCCGACGTTTATTGGATTTTCGAGTGATAAGTAGTTTTCGACGGAAAAACGTCCCGCGTCTCTCCTTTTTTCTCCTAGTGCACAGCGAGCAGGAGACGTCGCTTGATTGATGCTTCTTGCAAATGCTGTACGTAACGAATCGTTCCGGTCGGCTATAAAATGCTCGAGACCTTTCTTTCCCGAAGAGACGGACGAAATTCCCTCGGATACGTTGCTTTACTCCTCTGGCCATTGTTATGATAAATCGCGACTATGGGTATGAATCCTGGACTTAATCAAGAGTCTGCGGTGTACACACTCGTTTGAAGCTGAAGTCGGAGAGCTTCAGACTCTGAGCTTATCGAAGTCAACAAGCTGCGGCTCGTTATTTTCGAGTCTTCATTGCGAAACGAGATATCAAAGAAATTACAGTCCAGCTGTTCTTCGCTGCGAATAAAAAAGAAACGTCGCTAACGAGCTCATCGCGAGTACCAGAGTTGCCATGCCCGTTCATCATCAATAAAGACGCTTTTTCTCCGTCTCTCGAGGCCAGACTCTCGAGTCAAAATCCTCGTGGAAATTAGCCGCACTTGCGCGCCTTCCGAAAACCCTGAAATGTCGCGGAAAACTCTCGGGGTATAACTTCGCTCGTACGGAAGAAAAAAGTCTTTCCTCGAGTTTAGAACTTAGTTTCTTTTAGACACGCGTGAAAGCTTCATTACCAACGACGGCGGTTTCGTTCCAAAAGCAGTGTTCCCTATAACCACATATAGCCAAAACCGCACGCAAAATCGTTACACACCCGCACGAAACCGCCAGCGGAGCGTTCGTGCATCACAAGCTGGAGAAGATTCTCCGTAGTCTCTTTGTCCCCCTACGGCCCTCTATCTCCCTCTTCCTCTTGCGGCCGCATATATACATCACGCGAGAGTTAGCTTGACTTCGCGCAGAGAGCCGAATCCATTCGCGATACGGGGTGTAACGAAATCGTCACGAGAAGCGGAACGAATAATTTTGTAATAAGGATCTGCGGGAGGCTCGCTTTGATATACACTTTTGGCTTAGAGTGAGAGTTTCTCCGAGAGGACGGGATTATCATTGAATCTTTTCTCCTTTTTTCAAGCTGCCGACTGTGCGGGATGAGCTGAAAGCCCTCGACGGCACATGAAAATATGATTAGCCGCGCGTAATGTCTCTGAAACATTTATTCCCCCGGTATAACAGAGTATATACGTCTCCCCTCTGCCGACGTTATTACAGCAGCGCTACACCGCGACAGTTTTTCCCTCCTTCGTGTACGTACTTACACACAGCCACGATGGCGGAAACTAGCAGTACGACAAAGGCCTTTGTTAATGTCCTTCTCTCGAGCTCGCGTCGATCGATACGCCATGAACAACCGGGGCTTAAGAGAATCGAAGAAGAAAGACTAATCTTCCCAGGAGATGCGACGGCGGAAAGCTCTTTTTTTTTTTTATCGACCGATCTCGAAGCTCCGCTTTTGAGGGATTAACGCTGATCAATTAAGCGAGGGTTGCGTCGCGCGAACTGGCAAGATTAACAGTCGCGCGAAATATTGCGCTCGAGGATTAGAAGAAGAGAGAGAATTTTCGGTTGATGTATTCGCGACTTTTTATCCTCTGCGTAAGCTCTCGCTTGTGTTTTTGGGGATTACTCATCCGGTGATCCGAGATGACAGAGGTCCTCTTGATAGCCGGTGTGTATTTTAAAAGGGCTATTCATCTGCTGATGATGTGGGTTGCTTCCAGATGAAATTCTCTTTCTCTCTCGGGAGTGCGTGTACAACGTGAAAACTGTGCACGCTATAAAGAGAAAGCCCCAGAGCTCTTCTGAAATAATCCAATTACAGCCGCCGCCGCTGCATCCCGCATCCGCAAGCGGAGAGGCAAAAGCTTATGCGAGAACGAGAGAGATAAAGAGAGAGAGAGAGAGAGAGAGAGAGAGAGAGAGAGATTAGCTAATTGAGAGTGAGAAGTCGTTTCTCGATCGGCCGGGCTATTTCCAGCCGCGTCATCTCGAATCCGGAGGGCTCTATCGAACGAGAACGAGCCAACCTATGCCAATCTTCTTCGTTTATGCGAAATTCTGAAGGGGTTTCATAGTGGAGAATAAATTAAAGGATAGGCTTACTCAATTTTATTTATTGACAAGCCGCACACGAGAATAAATTACACATCGTTAAAAATATTTTGTTTTCTTCACAAACAACGCGGAAAACAATTACTTGTTTCATTTACGACGCCTTCTCAGAAGTGTTTCAATTAGGAAAATAACGAATGATATTGAATATCCCAGTACGAGTAAGTAAATTAAATTTATTCCGGGCTGCCTTCCCTCTACTGATTCATACAAATCCTCTTCATTTTGCGCTGGTGGTCTAACCTTGTAGGATAGGTCTAGTATGTTGTATTTCTTTCCATAAATTGTCAGAGCTTCGCTTAACCAAAATAAGTACAATCCCGATTCAAGTAATATTTGTATTACTCGATCAAATGCATTTTTGTAGGGGGAAAATTTGGAGAGAACTAGCGATACCCAAACGGGGGTCATCGGTTCCTTCACAACACTCAATATCCATCCATTCTTTGCAGATGTAAGATTCATTGCTATGTAATTAACGATATATACAACGCTTGCACAAACGTTAATAGTATCGTCAAAAATGTTTTTTCTTGTGCAGTAATCGTCTTCTTCGGGATTAACTAAATCGTTGGCCAATAACTCGTGTGATCGGTATTTATACAACATATTACGCGTTTCTTTGTCTATTTTCAGTTTTATGCCAGAATCGAGCAAATCTTCCAAAGTGTCGAAAACATAAAACTTTTGTTTATTGAAATTTTGTTCAAACAAGTAACATAGAGCTTGCGTCGAAAATATCGATGAAACCATCAAAAGATACAAACGCAATATTTTTTCTTTTTCATTACCAGGCTCAATGGTTATTGGGATTCCGATAAGCATTAATACAATATTGTGTATTGTTATAAATTTACTTTTAAATCCCGATAAATAAATTGAAGCTATTATTAAAACCGTAACTGACCCTACGATTAAAGTTGTTGATAAAAAACTCCATGGAATTTCTGTTTCGTAATAACCGTATTGTTTTATAATGAGATGATACGTATCAAAAGGACGTAGGATATAAATGTTTGTAGTGTTGGTGTTCAGACTATCCTTTGCTATCCACCAGTTCATACTAAAATCAATTATTTCATGATCTAATGGAGAGTAGCCGCAACCTAACAGATCGGATTCGTTAAAGAAAATATTGTTCAAAGTAAAGTTTAGTGCATGAGCTATATTCTCTGCGATCCGAAAATCGGCACCCGATAATGAATAAGATTGGTTATCGATGAAAGAATCTTCATTCAGCATCACAAAAACTTCATTTTTAGTAAAGCCCGAGTTCAATGTGTACCCATGCAAATTTTTCAACTTTTCACTAAAAAGGTGGACGGCTTTCGATAATAGCGTTACTTCATAAGAATCATTAAACGGATTGTACTGATGAATGGAAACATTTTCATGCGTCCTTACTGTTGATACTTGCAACATACTTTTTTTATCGTCAGCAGGATAAATCACCTCTATTATACTCACATATAAATATTTGTCAAACCACAGCGTTTTGAGAAGTTCTTTGAAATTCAAAACTCTATTCACATTAACGCAGAAGATGAGAAAAAAGGGTCTTGAGTCTTGGATCCATAACTTTTTAAAATGGGAAAAGTTATCCAATATATCTGCTGTAATTATCGCTTCGTCAATAGACGCATCTATCAACATTACATTGACTACTGCCTGGATGTAATCTAATGCAAGCATCTCATCTAGATGAACATTACGATTCATCAACTCTGGATCTAATGATTCTGGATGCACAGTGCAGGATAGAAATTCTGTGTTCAATTTTTTTACGATTAATGCGGAAGTAGATGAAATTTTCGTTGTAGACGGTAACACGAAAGAAATATATTTCACATTCATCTCACTGCGCATTTCGAATACTACACGATCAATCCAGTCGTTTTGATTTGATCCGAATATCACAACGAACAAAATAGATAAACTCACAAGTTTCAAAATAGGCTTATTCATCGTACACCCATGGCTAGCCATCGCAGTATTTCGAATCACGACTGATTTGTAAAAGAAAACCTTGCAGTCAGTCATAAAAAGTAGAATAATTTTACTTATTAATTTCTACGAATAGTTTTTCTACCACTGCAAAAACCAACTTCCAGCAAAAATACATTAAAACCCATGCGTAGCAAAATGTAAGTGCCTCAAATTACAGATATCTATTTTTTGCAATACTACAAGTATCGACAGCAAGTTCATACTTCAAATATCGCAAATGCAAAGCCAAGCGCGATTTTTAAAAAAATCAATGCACCATCCTGTAATTTCAATCATATAATGATGATAATCCGAACAAATTGCACCCACTCGTTTATATAACAAATCACAACACCCGCATATAGCTTATCCGATTGATCGATTTTTCTAGCGAAGGATTGATTCGGCGATGGTCGATAGCGAGAATAATGCGACCTCGTTATTGCCTTAGAGACGAGAATAGAAATCGAAATTTTCGCAGAGTCACACACTTCGGACCTGCCGCACGCGTTTTATAAATTTCATTTCCGACAAATCTTTTGTTGTACATAGAAGCCAACTTACAGCCTCACGCTTTCGCCGAATCAGCCGTCATTTTGCCCGATTCGCTTCGCTTTCGAGGCAGTCCCATTGTTTGTCTCCAACCGATCTACATTACGTATACACCATAAACGTCATTTCGATCCCCACGAAATCGTCTCAACCTTGTGGCAGCCCCTAAAATCTTCTCTCGCTCCGGTGATTCATTCGCGTACAGTAGACGCTGCTAAAAGGTACGCGTCGTCCGAAAAGGCGTGACTCACCGAATTTTCGAAGTCTATCCACTCTGGATTATTCTATCCGTCGGTCTAATGAAGACGAGGATAGTCGAGAGTCTGACTTAACTGACGTTCCGACGTCAATGAGGTTCATTAGGGGTCTGACGCTGGATATACGTGGCCTGGGAATTAGAGGCAAGAAAAAAGTGGATGTGCTACTGCGCACTGGAGGCACAGATAAGGATGATGTGCAGGTATATATATCGTGTGTGCATACGGGCGAAAGGGGCGGATCGAGAAGAGGAATTGCGGAGATAAGTGAGCTTCACCAGGGGGGATGGATTGGATGGCTCGACAAAGGGGGCTGATGGTGGCTGGGGAAGATTCCTAACTTGCCGGCTTCCACCGATATATTTCAAAGTCGCTTTGAATTCGATTCTATCGGCTCTAATGTTTCTTTTTTATTCTAGAATGAAAACAAAAATCAAATGTTTCTTTTGGGATAATACACAAAGGCAGAGCTCGTACACACAAAGGAGGAAAATTCGAGTCCAAAAGAAAGAGAAACTCAGGTAGCCGGGCGAGCACGACCGGTCCCTTTTCTGAATATAAACGACGCCTTTGTTCGGCCCGTCGTCGTAGGCGTGCTCGCGGGGCCATAATTACGGCGACGGATTACCTTCGAAAATGAGAATAGCGCCGCATGACTGCTGCTGCCACCGCGTAAATCAGCGATTACGCCGACAGCCCTTTGCTTTCTCTCTCTCTATATATATACACACGTGCTGCAGCGATAGCCAGCGACGACGTCCGATTTAATTCCCAATCAATTTTCGTTAGCGCACACCGCGCGCGCCACCCATCGACCGAGACCGGCTCTGTAATATGACTAATTAGTTGGAAGGGATTTTGCGAGAGCGACGGGGATTTTTCGATTTATCGGAGGGAATTCACGTGCTTTGTCAGAATTAAAAAAAAAAACTCAAATTCCAAGCGCCTGTCGGAATTTTTTCGGGAAAGATACCACGTGACGCGTGGAAAAAAAATATATATAAATAAAAAGCTAATGCAGCCTACGCCTGCGCGCGTGTATACGAGTTTAGAATTTCAAGGATCTATGGTCGAACGGCTATGGGATCGTTTGAGAGAATTCATTTCAACGCAGAGAATATCAAGCCTCTTTTTTTGGCGATAGTACACAAAGCGGGGGTATACCCTTGATCCCTTAAATGGCTAATGCTCTTTATCCACTGGTTTCTTTTCCCCGGTGGTGTGATTGCCGCGTGTTGCGCCCATTCGCACACATTGACTCGGCTCTCACCCTCTTCCAACGCGTTCCCATTTGCGAATCGGCTTTGTTGCCCAAGCCATCCCTTCGTTGGGGAACCTGCTGCTGCCATAATTCGCCGATGCGTCCGCCGCACTGCGCACTTGCACCTTCGAGTGCCCTCCCCCTCCTCCTATAATAGCTGTATATATAATGCACACTACATACCAAGCGAAGTGTGTGTATATGAAAAAGTTCAAGTGCTGCTGGGGAAGAGCGAAACTATTCTCTCGCTAATTTTACAGAATTCCTGGAATTCGCCCCAACGACAAAAGCACTCAGCGGCTCCTCGCTAATTGCGCCCTTTAATTTCCTCGCGTATACGAGAGTGCCAGCCGTCGTCATTATCGTCTTCGTTCGCTTCGCGTTTACCTTCGCTTTCCCTTAAAATCTCTTTCTAAGGCTCCTCCGCTCTCTCTCTCTCTCTCTCTCTCTCTCTCTCTCTCTCTCTCTCTCTCTCGCGAATCAATACTGCTAAAACTGGCGTACACACATACAGTGGCTGTGCAGACTGCCGGTGTGAGGGATGTCTGCCGTAGCGCGATATCCAACGGCCACGGCAGCTATGTACCTGTGTGTGATGGATACGGGAATGCGAAGGTAGGGTGCGTAAGTGTTATCGCAAAGGGGGCTGTACGTTAAAGGGGTGCGCGACGTTCGCTTGGCGATTGGGAAGAATTTCATTTGGTGGTATTAATTAGTTCGCTCTCGAATTTTGCTACGTCATGTACCGGGAAAATCGGAATATTAGATTTCTGACAAAATCGAATATCAATCCGCCGCGCCCGATGAAATTCCATCTCCGCTTCGCGTCATCGAATATCCGTTCGGGTTTCGAAAAACGGCTGCTTCTGGAGCTATCGCCACAATTCAAGCCCTTCTTCTGCATCATGCTACAAAAGCGTCCATCAAGCAAAACCGTCGAGACACTTTCCCTGTCCACCTTTCCCGTCTGATGTCTCTCGGCAGCAGCAGCATTTCTACGTTGCCAAGACGACGATTTATCCGAGCCGCGAATATACATCGCGCAAACGCAGCATCAGAGAGAGAGAGAGAGAGAGAGAGAGAGAGAGAGAGAGAGAGAGA
>QLSS01000006.1:2054311-2123484 GCA_024372645.1 Trichomalopsis sarcophagae
AGAGAGAGAGAGAGAGAGAGAGAGAGAGAGAGAGAGAGAGAGAGAGAAAGAGAAAAGCGTTTCTGCCGTGTAAGTCTTTTGCGTATATTTTTCCCACCACGAGTGCGAGCGAGAAGAAGAGAAGAAAAACACGTATAAGGTGCATATATAATAGTCTGCGTGCGCGAGTGAGCTGAGAAAATGCTTAGTAAAAAAAGTCAATATAATCGTCGACACGAAAAATAAAAGTAATGATGTAATAACGAGAAAGAAAAGAATCGAGAAAACAGTCCGTCGAATGCTGTTCGGTGAGCCGATTCGCTCGCTGATCCTTTATTTATTTATAACAATAATAACATTAACGCCGGGCGAGATTCACCGAACTGCATATCGAGAGGTGACGATGATAAAAATACATGTCTTATATACTTCTTTCCGTTTCTCGAGTGAGTTGCCTCGGAAATATATATACTAAGACACTGCCACTTTGCAATTTACGGTTTCGCCCGAGGACTCTAACACATTTGTCTTTCTAATCTCGTAGGAGATTCCGTTGTCGGTTCGAAGGGAAAAATTGTCTCTCCGACAGTGCGTCACTCGGTTTGTATAGGTATAGACGACCTGTGCACTGAAAAAAAGAAACTGTCTTCGTATATTTGAAACATGTGTCTGACTAAGATTACTTATCGCTTCGAGAGGAAAGTCTTTGCTGTATACGCTTTCTCTCGGTTTTTCATTTCTCTCCCCTTTTTTACGAAAGATTATAAGTATTTTCCTACGGAATCGAGGAGGCGATGACTGTGTATTAAGGGTAGACTATTTGCTCGCTGATAGAAAGCTGTTTATTAGTTTTTACTCTTCGATATTTAGGCGCATTTTAGATCTTAAACCGTGAGAGGATAAAGAAAGCCGAGACTTTCTTCCGTTTGGAAATTTGTAATTTAAGGATCGTAGACCCTTTTCTATTAAGTTTTATTTTTTTATATTACTATTATCATACGAAGTGTCGTCTATGAAATACGAGCACTTCGTTTCCAACATACCTTGCAAAGTGATTGTTTAAGTTTCGATCTAAATATGTAAGTTACTCACAATAACAAATTATCGACATGTGAAACAAAAACGTAATACGCTTGATACGATTGAACAAAGTATGATATTTCAACGACTATACAGCGGGAGCCAGTGGTTTCTCCAAGAGAAACCAAACTACAAGTATATAGAAGAAAAATGAAACTCCAAGAGACAGATATAATACAGAAACGAAAAGCACACGCGAAAAAAGAAATAAACCACAAAGGAGAGCGAGTGAGTGTGAGTCGCGAGCGCGTCGACGATGGAAAAGTGTTTTTAAGTAACTGTGATTTTTCAAATGTTTTATATTAAATATAAAAGATATATCATATGTATATTAATTATGAATTTGTATGGATATAATTAGCGGAGGATGTTTCGGTGTTCGCGCTTTGTTTACGAGTACGAGAAGGACGATATCGAGAAACGAGTATAGCTTTTCTAGACTAACCATATCGATAGCCGTGTAGCTGTGTGTACTTCGTTTTTGTCTTCTTGTATAAGAGACAATTAAAAACGAAAATGATAGAGTTAGAACGGAAAAGTGCGAGCGAATTTTCAGAGGCGTTTCTCGTTGTTCAATCTTGTGCGGAAGCGAGTTACGGGATTTTTATTCCTTAGTTCTCTTTTTTTTTAATGCAAATGCTCCGATGCAAGTGTTCGTCGTATGTTTTTTTTTTTTTTTTTTTTTTTTTTTTTTTTTTTTTTTTTTTTTTTTAATGGGTTGACTGTACACTGCGACCAATCGAGATATGCAGTTTCGAGAAATGTACGAAATGAGATGCATTGCATATATATATATATTATAAATCTTTCTAAAAACAAATATCTGAGTTTTCTTTTCTTGAAAATCAACTCGGAGAGAAAAACCTCCGGCCACCTTGACGCTGCGCGCTTTTATTTTCATTCTCGTCAAATTTGTTTTACTCTTGGAAGCTCATCTTGTTAAGATTTGTTTAATTAGGTTCCTACTGCGCTTTAATTAGTTGCAAAGTTTGATGTGGCGCTTATTTGCTTACGAAATCGCAGCGTTACGTATCCTCGTTAAAATGTGTGCGCTTTGAGAATAAAAACTGGGTCAAGGTCGAGAGAAATTTAAAAATTGCTGAACTACCGAAACGCAAACCAAGCCGTGAAAGCGAAAATAAATAAACTCTTTCCTAAAAATTATTTTTCTTTGAAATTACCTTCTTTCAAAGTACCGAAAAGTCGTGTACCTTATAGCGCGAGACGGTAAACGAAAGTAACGTATCTTCCTAAAAGTGTGAAGCTTAATTAGAATCGGAAAAAGTAGAAACTGTCCGAACTTTAAACTGCAGCGCTGATGTCAACGTTCTTTTCTTCAAACTTTGATCATTACCCGTAATCTCCTCCCTATTCCTTTTTCTTTCCACGGGCGACGCTGAACATTCTAAAAGGTAAATCTTCCAGCAGCAGTAGAAATCTGTCTACGATCTCCGTCCGCCGCACACACTGCAACTCAATTCCTTCAACCTCGTTCTCGAAAGTCCATCAACCCCGCTCCCAATACAAAGCCTGATAACCGCCTGCACCCTCGTCGATAAAAAAAGCACATCCGTTCGATTTTTCCCTTTAGCAGAAAAAAAAAGCTCGCGCGTACACACGAGCTACAGGCGCCTGATAATATCGCGCTAGCACGGGAAATTGCGGCTCTCTATCGGGGCAGAGTATTGCGCGACGACGCGTCTCGTGTCGAGAGTCGAGACGTGTGTTACGCGCCACATAGGCCAAACGCGACGAGACGAGACGTATAATGAAAGAGGGATGAGGGCGTATAGGACGCGAGGCTTTCCAGATCGAAGGTTTTTCATTTTCATGTTGTTTTTTTTTATGACGATGCTGAACAGGTAGGAATTTTAGAGATCGAAGTTGTTTCTGACGTTTACTTAATGGTTGGGAGGGAAAGCGGAATGACCGTGGAGTGTGACGGCGAAGGATGCGGTTGCGTTTCTTCGCGAAACGCGGCGCAACTCCATATACATATGCTTGTTTTCTCGACGCATCTCTCTGATTAGTTTCGCCATTCGCTCTTTTACGACTTTTAGTTTTCAAAATGATCGAAAAGTCGTAAAAGTTATTAGATATTTTCCTTAACGAACCTCCACTATAATTAAAGCTCTCAGGGGTGGAAATATTTTCCGCTTTTCCAGTAGGAAACTAATTAGACTTTTTAAAAATAAATAAAACTGCGCAAAACCCATCATATCAAAGAATATAAACCTGACCCACATCCCGTCAGTCCACTGCACAAACGACTGCTTCACTACCCCCGCGAAGTGTGTCACTGTCTCTCTCGCGAACACGGCAACAAGTTAGCGCGCGCAGCAGCAGCGGCAAAAGTGGCAATCAACAAGTGCATAATAATGTGCAGAGCTGCCAGCAGCAGATACGAGTCCGGAGAGTACACGGCGTAGGCCAGTAGCGAAGGTTAGGATCGATCCTCGCGAATCGGCTCGACGCGACCCCGAAGCTTCTGCTTATTCCGTTCTCTATCTCTCTGTGCTTCGTGTTTTCTCGCTTTTCATTCATGCTAAAAAGCCGACCGATCGATGCCGGGACGCTACTGCGCGATGCTCTGTGTCCCGGCGATCGACCTGGGCCATCGCGATGTAGTTATATACTCGTGGTGGGAAAATATATTTGGTGAAAAGCAAACGTTTCGTAGAAATATTAAAGCTCAGCTTTTTTTTCAAACGCTTCCATCCATCAGTAGTAACGGTCTGGCAACGGTACGCCGCTATTCGTGTGATCCGAGTTGTTTTTTTTTTTTTTTTCGAAGTTATTTATTTTCGTCGTTTCATTCAGCCGCCCGTCTCCTCGATATATTTTATCTACTCGAGAGAGCTGAGCGCAGGGTCTCTCTCTGGGACTCGTCTTTTATGCTCACTATGTGAAGAAGCGAACTTTTAATTAGCGGCAGATGAGATTAAGCTCGGGAAAATTAAAAGACTGGAGATTTCCTGAGTATGCGTGTTTTTTCTCGCTCTAATTATAAAAACGAGATAATATTTTTCTAAACCGGGGACTGCATATCTGAAAGCCAGTTTAGAAGCTTTCCCGGGGCGTATGTAGCGGGGACTTTGCCGTTATCTTTACTGAAGCGAGAGAATATGTCTTTTCAGGGCGGCTTTTTTTTCGAACGGCGCTTAGAAAAATTGAGCCGCGACCCGTTTCTCCTCGGAGAGTCATAGTAAATAAAATATCGGGGTCAGTCGGCAAGAGAGAGAGAGAGAAAAGAGAGCTAGCCGTGCGCTACGGCGCGAGAGTTAAATAAGATACTCGTCGGGGAAGGTACAAAGTAGCGCGTGTAATTCTGGTATCGGATACGGATTTTTTCTTCGGTAAAATTATAAAAAAAATCAGAAAGAGAAGGATTCTCGCGATAAAACAGCTTTAAAGCTCGCCGTTATCAACCCCTGAAGAATTGCTGTCATCTGTCAACCATACGCTTTTCAAACTATTCCTAAAGTACCCTAACCGCGGAAAGAAACGTCTTTTCAAGCTAATCCAAAGCGCGGAGGGATTCAAAAGTCACATCCCCAGTGCAGAATGCAGTCAGTCACCCCTCGCGCGCGCCGCGTCGCATCGTGAAGCCGACGCGCAGCCGTTTCGCGCATACAGCTCTGTCTCTCTCCCTCTCGCGGTTGGCCGCTACACAGGTCGCAAGCTCGACGCTTCACTCGCGCACTCTCCGTCCTCGGGCCGCGCTTGAAGGATGCGCTCCAGGAGACGATGTCGCCGACGACGCCCCGACAACTGATGTAGTGAGTACCGCATTGTTAGTCTTATCTCTCGCTCTATGTGTGCGTGCTTCTGGAATTTGCGTAAAGTTGCGTCATTGGAGTGAGAGAGAGAGAGAGAGAGAGAGAGCTTTGTTGTCGTTCGGAGGCGGATCGTACACACACACACACACACGGTGTATACGCGCGCGGGGGCGATCGATCTGACGTAGGAGGTACGTAGGTGTATTATACCAGTGGGGAGAGGCCGCCGCCGTTGCCGGTTGTACACATACCCGAGGCTGGATGGGGTATGAATTTTTCGGATTTTTTTTTTTTTTTTTTTTTTTTGTCTCTCGATTAGTTATACGTGGAGAGAGATGGATAAGTGCATACGTGTGTGGGTGGAAGCTGAACCAAGGATTCATGGGGAAAGTTAAGCCGAGGAGTCACCGATGCGTTGATTTTATTGCCATCGTTCGAGAAGCGGCTGATGCGTGGGAGCTTGCGAATAGACTTGGAATTTAACCGCAAAGTTATGCTCGGATAAGACGGTGGACTTTTTTTTCGTTCGTTTAAATAAGAGAGTAGAGAACTGCTCGAGTAGCCTGTGATCGACGAAGAAATTCTGCCATTGACCTTTGATAAACCGCATCGAAAGCCGTTACGGTTCGTCGGTGAATAATGCACTGTTATTGTGGCTGTACATTGTTGCACATCGTTGCGCTTCGATTGCGAGTATAAAGAGAAAAAAGTAACCTCGCCGGTATACGAGTGTAGAGCTTTTCTATATTCGTTCCGAGCGTTTTAAATAGTCTTTCACTGTATTTTTAATCAGCCGACTAAAATTACCGCGTTTTCCCATCGATAAAACGCCGAGCGCACAGGGGCTGAAAAGTTCGAGTTCGATCCTATCTCGGAAGCATGCGTAACATTCAACTTGAGCCGAGACACGCGAGTTCAAGGCTTTTTTTCAACCGCGCGGATTGAGACCGGTAACGTAGAATCGCGAAGCTCTCTTATTGTTCGGCGTAATTACGGATGGCGTCTGCGTAGACGATCTGTTCTTTCTTCGCGATTCAATGGGGAAAAACGGCGCTTCGACGTGATTTAATATTTTCCCGCGGTGGAATTTGAATGTAGCTTTTTTTTTTCCCGCGCGACTGGCAATTTCGTTGAAAGGGGATCCAAATGCGCACCGCGCGTACGTGTTTCGTTGAATAAATTCGTTATGGTGAAAATGTAGGTCACGTCGATTTTTCGCTGTAAAAGCTGCGCGTATATATGGACGAAAGAAAAAACCGAAACTGAAAGCCGCGATATAGAGGGAGTCGAAATTAGCGCAGTAAAGACCGCTATTATCTCGAGTGAAATATTAATTCGCCCGACGACTCTAGCATCGGTTATCAATTAATGAGCCCCCTCGCTAATGGATTATTGATTACACACTCGTATCTCCCGACTCGCTGCGATTTTCGCCAAAAAATATAAAAGAATATATATATATAATTAATCGCAGCTCATTGAACGAATTTCTCCGTTAATTATTTTCAATTACAGCAAAGCGACGCGTTAGTCAAACGGCGGTGAAATAAGCCGGCTTTTAATAATATCGCGCGCCAGCTTTTAAATCACGCTTCGCCCTTCGCTCGTGAAAAAGCTCGCAAGCTGCGACTGTCTCTCTCTCTCTATCACCCCTTCCCCAGGGCGGAAAAAGCGAGCGCCGACTGTGCGTCGTCGTCCTAATGGATTTTTCCCGTTCGCCGAGAGAGAGAGAGAGAGAGAGAAAGGCACTATACAACACAATACACTCGCGGAGATGTTTGAGTTTACTCGCCGGGGGTGGAAAGCTTCCAGGGAGATACTTTTAAGGATGCGTTAGACCGCTTTATTATTTAAGAAAAATATTTGTGTAATAAATTCGAGAACAAAACAGAAATAGGGCTCGAACATAACACTGCAACATTTTCCTGGCATCTCTATCGTCTACTCGAAAGTTGAGAATCGAGGCCGTCCGGAAATTTAGCTGCTACCGGGACTGATTGGACGATCGCGCGAGTGATGGCCCATTTGACGGTTTCGCGCACGTGTGCAGGGATGAGTATAGACGACCTTTTTATGTCGTACATACATTTTGGGTATGTGCGAGGTTTATTGCGAAAATTAACTCGTCTTTACGAGAATATAGCTGGTATAAATGTATTACGTTCCGCAGGACGAGTTTGTTGTTGCGGTTCATCGACGGGTAATTACAGAAAGACATACTCCTCGGAAAAAGAATACCGCGTTATTATTCTCCAAAAGCACATTGTGCAGCCGTTCCCTCGTCGTAAATAAGCCGAAACGAGGCCTTAAACCTCGTCCACCGCCGAGCCGAATCACTGATAAGACTCTTTTCCGGGGAAAAGTGAAACGACGCGAGGGTATATAGCGATAACGAAAGCCGAGAAATTTCCGCGTGTAGCCGCGAGAAGAATTACACTCTTTAATAAAGCGCGAGCAAACTTGCTGACGTCGCCGAGAGGAGGGGA
Source organism: Trichomalopsis sarcophagae (assembly GCA_024372645.1). Taxonomy (NCBI): domain Eukaryota; kingdom Metazoa; phylum Arthropoda; class Insecta; order Hymenoptera; family Pteromalidae; genus Trichomalopsis; species Trichomalopsis sarcophagae. The sequence continues at coordinate 2,061,636 of QLSS01000006.1, forward strand.
AATTAAATCGCCTCTCTCTCTCTCTCCGCAAACTCGATATCGAGAGCCCCCGCAACTTTGAAGGAGTTTTATAGGGCAAAAATCGTTATATTTCGTCGAGAGTTGAGGAATTAAATCCGGTAGAAAAAAAAATGCTTTATAGGCTCTTTTTCTCTCTCTCTCTCTCTCTCTCTCTCTCTCTCTCTCTCGATCAGGCTCACGCATGCAGCGATCAGACAGGCGGAATGTAGGTCACGAGGGTTGTTTCGCTCCGACTATCGGGCCAAGTTCGAGTCGGGAAGAAAGCCTATGGAAATATCGAGCGAGACGCGCTTCGGAGCCTCGAGGGCTTCTACTGCCTGTTCCAGAAATTTTTCGCGCTCCGAGTGCCGAACGATGTTGTTTCCTTTCTTTCTTTCTCCGTACTCGAGCTTCGCCAAAGTCCCTCGCTGATCGATGCGGTGCTCTCGAGAGTCGGCAAGGTTAATTGAACGGTTCTTTCTTTCTCGTATAACCGCGCGCGAGAGCTGTATAAATTATAAAAGAAAAAAAAAAGAAAACTTGTCGCATAAATTCGAAAAATTTCCGAGACCGTAGATCACGGGCATAACTGCCCTGCAGAAATGTTCCCGACGCTCCATTAATTCTGTCCCTACTCCCGCGCGCTTATATCGCGGAGAACGAAATGCAAAGCTCGGAGAAAGAGGAGTGTTTTTAAATTTACGGCTGCTTATTTGCGCCAGACGCACACGTGTGTGATTAGTCTTTTTTTTTTTAAGCGCACGTGCGTTGTTATAGGTAGTTCGGAAGGTTGTCCGGGTCGTGCACGCACTGACAGCTTAATGGGGCTGATGATGAGATTCTCAAGTTTTCTAATCAACGATTTGACTGGGGCGAATCGCTCCAATTTTCGACTTCTCCGCGTCGTATACGAAATATTCATTGGAAGGATACACGCTTTAAGAATTATTCCGCATTTGTAGCCTTGAAAACGCAAAGAAATAAACCTATATCTCGGTGACGAGTAGCTTCTATTTATACGTCCGAAAGCGTAGACTCGAGCGAAAAGCTCTTTCCGGCAAAAAAAGCTCGTCGCGGGCTGATTTCAAGTTAACGCGATATCGTCATCGAATTAAACGTCCAGTAGCTTCCATTACATTAACCCGAAGCGTAAGCAGTAGAGACTGTACATATATCCAAGTCCACGGTGTAAACGCTCGCGGAGATCTCGAGCGGCACGTGGATGGGACAATGGCGTGATTATCCCTTTCGAGAGCATAATTAATTCTCGAACGGTTAGCGGGAGGTAGTGTTTGCCAAAGTACAATGGGACTGGCTTTTTTTACCCGCGACCTACATTCTACGCGATTCTGCGTTTTCGAACGTAGGTCGTTAGCGAAAAACGAAAATTTTAATATAGCTCGTCAAAAAAAGCCCGAAAGCTGTATGAACGAAGCTTAAAGCCGGGTATACCCGCTCCTCTGCGCGCGAGACATCGCGAAACCGGCGAGTCGCGCGTTGGTAGGGGTATGAAGCGCCACTCGGAGGGGGGGATGCGAAAAAAGAGCGCCGCGCACCCTCGACACCTGCAGTAGAAGCCTCGGCGCCGGCGAGGCGGCTTTACTCTCTCTCTCTACTCTATAACCTCCTCCTTCTTCGTCTCTTCCTGTATTTTTCAATGAACACGTGCGCCGCTCTCGTCTTCCGTAGCTTTTTTACCCGCAGCCTTCGTTAGGGGAGCTTTTTTATACGGTGTTATACGGTGACAGGGTCGCGTAGTGGGGTGTGTTGTTGTTTATGCGGAGACGAGAGAGTCGTTGCCGTCGATGCTGCTGCTGGCTGTCACCTGCTTCGGCCCGCTGATTTTCGACGGTATAGGTTGGTTTTTTTTTTTTTTTTCGAGATATACGAGAGTGTATAGTCGCTGTTGCTAATTAGCGCGGCGCCTCGTTCTTTCATTGCGCGATATCTTATTCATCGCGTCGAGGGTCTATAGAGTTTCTAATGAATGGAGCGTGACGTCAAGGAAGAATCGGGTACTAGAAACTTTTCTCAATGCTCTCGAGTAACAACGCCAAGTTTTTCCTCGAACTCTCTCGGCGTTGGAAAGTTATTTAAATTCGAGTTTGTAGCGAGAAGCTTTTTTTAAGCGTTTTTTTTTTTTTATTTTCGAAATAGTGTAAGCAATTCGTTGCATATACAAGCGCTGGAAATTAATTGAAAGTCGTTGAAACTCGTAACGCTGCGGATAACGCGTCGACTCGGCATAAAACAGCGGTCTAATGACCCTTCAACGTTTCGTTAGAAGGGCATTCACAATTTTTAATGCCCCTGCTCTCTATTGCACTGCAGCGCGGGAATTAAAAATATTGTAAAGCTCTCTTTTACGCGCATTGATATGTAGCTATCGCGATAAATTCCGTTTTTTACGACTTTTACGCAGACACTTCGCTTTCAGCAACAATATTCATTCGAAAATTCAAAACTGCGCGCTCGCGTGCAGGCCCTTGACGAAAAATGCCTTTGAAGGCCGCGAGCTAGAAAAACGCTCCTTTTCGCGTGCGCACGCATCAAAGACTCCTTTCAGCGATGTAATATGTACTCTCGCAAAGACCTCGATATTTTTTCATTACCATATATTGCAAAAAATTCTCGATTCAAACGAAAAAAAAAAAAAAAAAAAAAAAAAAATCAGTGGGTCGACGCAGAAGCAAGTCGGAAAGCTCGCGAGCTGCGATAATGATACACGTGCAAACATCCGGTGGCGGCGGTGGTGCTGGACCAGGGCTTTGTCCCAGAAGCGGCAGCGGCAACAGTAGTAGCAGTGGTAGCGATAAGTGCGACAGGCTGAGGCAAAAGAGCCTGGCCTTTCTGGCGAATCTCTTCAAAGTGAGACGTCGTAATCATAACTGTCTCGCAGGCATGAGGATCATCGACGAGGAGAACAACAGCCAGACGAACGAGACTATCATGCAGCGCTCACCCAGACTCGAGAATCCAGGTGATTATTCGAAGATTTTTATTTTCATTAATATCATTCTCCGTAGTTGTACTGAGTTTATTCGTAGTATATACTCCAATTATTTCAACTGACAAACGCAGTCCCGACAACGAACGCTTAATCCCCGTCGCTCCAGTTCGACCCTTCTCTCGTTATACGCTCGTTCCTCTACCCCTCGTTAAGCCTCTTCCCGCGACAGGTACGCGCGAAATTCACTTTTTAATCGTCGTCGCCGACCTTGGCAGCGCAATTATATTCCGGAATATTTATAAGAGTGTACCTCACGTGGCAGCATTTTAAGACATCTTTCCATTAAGAAGCCGCAGTTGAAATTTCGCGTTTCCCAATAATTAACGACATGTATACGAGAGCCTTTCATATCGGAACTTTCAAAAGACACGTGTCAAAACCTCATCGGAAATCAGAGCCTTGGGAAATCCATAGGGAAATATGTATACATACGGGCGCTTCCGAATCGACGCAATGACGCGCGCGCGCGCGTCGTTTGCAAAACCAGTGTCCACCCACGCAATCGTCGCTATAACTGACGTTTATTCGATTGCGGCGGAATTAATCCTGAAAGACGGAAACGAACCGAGGAAGCCAGGGGGAAGCGTATCTTTTCCCGCAAGCTCTTTCGCTATCCCGAAATTTTCTCCGTATAAAGCTTAATCCAGCGCAGAGTGAATCCATCAGAAAATTTTAATAAAACCGATACATAAAACATTCAAAGCGCGGTAGGCTCGTAAAAGCCCAAGGGTTGAGTAAATCCATCAGGGTAAATATGTATACAGACCGTCGAATTCCGCTCGTTTTTCGCCGCGCCCTTATGCTTCCTTTCAATTCCTCTTTGTCATTCCGCCCGAGCTTTTCCTCTAACTCGCTTAGCCTCGATCCGTTCACGTAAATTTCGCTTTATCGAATCGCCGTTGAATAATAAGCTCTCCCTCTAAAAATAAGTTTTATTGTTTAATCACAATTGCGAGGCATCGACGACCTTCACCCCGAAAAAGGGCATATCGCGCATTCGAACGAATTCTGCACGCCAACCGGCTGAATAATTCCAAAATCGCATGCAAGCTGCCGTCAAACTCCATAACTCAGGCTCTAAGTAATAACCCCCAGACACGGCTCTCTGCCCACGTGCGTGTCTCTCTCTCTCTCTCTCTCTCTTTCTATACGACGAAGGCGTTAAATCGTAATACGACCGAGCCGAATTTCTAAAGGACGCCCCGAGCTTTCGACTGATGTCCTCTTTGTGTGTAGTGGTGACAGACACTCTCGGGGGAGTTTGCCTCTAATATGGTTATTATTTTATTAGGAGGGTTAATTGCGTTTTCGGCGAGGACGCGGTGGACAGTTATGTACAAAATGTGGTTTCGAGACAGAAATAGACGGCGTATTAGTTAAATTGCGAATACGTCACGTTTCCATTAATACGCGAGAGCCTTCGAATGGGATCGTTCAACGACTTTTACAAAGTTAATCGCTCGTCCAATGATAAACGATTCGATTAGATCAACGCTGCGATTCAAATAAAATCCCGTCAAAATTCAATATCCCCCAGCAGCCGCGTATTTCCGAAGTACACACTCGCCGTTCAATTAATGCAAATCTTATTTAATCAGCACCGCCTCGATCGGCATTAGTTACTTCACGCCCTCATCCATTATTCATCGAGGCGAAAAATCGCGCAACGAATCCTCGAAAAAAAAAAAAAAAACATCGCACAAACACGATTCGTCCTTCGCAAGTTTCAATCGAACGATTACGGAAGTTTCTCCCACGTGTCCTTGGCAAGTCGAGCTTTTTTCGTCGGGAAAAATTAGAAGACTTTTCACGCGAGGGAGGCTTGATAAGAATCTGTTTTAGACGAGTTTTCCAAGTTTGTTGGATTTGTCTGAAGGATAGTTATACGACTGATGCGTAAGAAAGTCGAGTCGCTGAGTGACGCTTCTTTCAACGATACGAACGCAAGTAAAGTTATTCACTTGCGCGAGTCACTTTCGAGTTTCGACGTCGTTCGAAAAAGGTAAAATCAAGCCCGCTAGAGACGTAACAAGAGAAAGTTTGACTAACCTAAAATAAAGAAAAAGTCGTCCTAAACCAGTCCCACTCCACGAGTGCAGCAGCACCGGGACAGACGATCGATCCTCCAAAATCCCGCAACCACCGAGCCCATCTCCTCACTCCCTCTCACACGCATACGTACGTATAACCGTCTCTGTCCGTGTCTTCATCTGCAGGACTGCACAGCAGCAGCAGCAGTAGCAACGTCGTCGACGAGCAGGGCAGCGGTGTGCAGTCGCGTATCCCCTCGACCCTGAGCGTCACGGCCGTCGACGTAGCGGTGGCTTGCAGGCAAGCTGCCGCCGCAGCAGCGGCCAACGGAGCTTCGCCATCCCACTCGATCCTGACATTGACCCCCGGCAGGACCCGGAACATCGACCAGGACATGGAGGCGCTCAGGCTCAGTCGGCAGGATAATCCCTATTTGCAGGCGAGTACTATCTCTTTACTCTGTGACATCGATTTTCCGAGAGATCGTGACTTTTTTTTTTTCGTCAAAGCTCGGAGCTAACAGCGTTGAAAAGCCCGGCCAATAACGTCCCATTAGCTCCCCTAATTCTCCGACGAATCGGGTTACGCCGACAATACCCCTTTCACCGGCCATTGTGCCCTCGCTGGACACATCTTCGATGTATTCCGCGTGCAACATCGATCTATAACTGTATTATAAATACAATTAGCCGGGCTACTCTCTACTCTCTGACGTAGGTAAGAGCTTCCTGTCTGTGCAGCCTCCGTTATATTGGCTTTCGGTTCGTTAGTCAGTACGCGTGTATACCTGTACTGATATATAATACAGCCGACGATGCGGATTGCTCTCGATAATTTGAAATGTATACAGCTGCATTAGAAGTTGTAGTAGTGTTCGTTACAAAGTACTGCGGCTGCGGAGAGCCGGAAAATTGCAGCAGAATGTCCGCCGTGATTGCGGGCAATCCGAAGTGTAAACTTACCTCCTCGAGACTTCGAAGCTCTGCGGGGAGTAAAATATATCGAGTAAAGCTCGATTCTTTGTTTCTCGTTATAGCCGCTCTCTCTCTCTCTCTCTCTCTCTCTCGAATCGGAAAATAAGGCCAACCACGACACTTCGCGTTGTATAGAAAGAAAGCTCGAGGATTACATTACGAGCTTGCGAGTCGAGCCAAAAGAATGGCAGTCGAAGCCGTTGGCGATTCCCTTTATTGTTCCAACAAAGCTACTTTCTGGTACAAGGACTCTCGCCTACAGCCCCTCCCGGAACGAGGAAAGTAATAAACGAGGGGGGAGTTAGCCGAGCTTTGATGATGTAACAAGCTGCACCGATTCGCCTCATAAACGCGCCGAGGTCTCTCTCTCTCTCTCTCTCTCTTTGGTATAAACAAGCAATTATTCCGGAGTGAAGCTTGCGATTACGCAACGTCATCGCGCGGCTGATTTGAAAACCACTTTTTCAAGGTATATAATAGAAATGAGCATCGAGAGCACTTGGAGAGTTTCGAATAATTAGCCGCAGAAAAAGAGAGCGCGACCACTGCACAAAGCCTCATCTCGAGCGGCAAAAGCCGACTAATCAGAACCCTGCGCGCTTCCTCGTCAATAAAGCCTCGTCGTGTCGCTCGATTCAGGGATTTCCATGAAACGCGAGAGAGCCTCCGAGCGTCGATTAGCCCTTTTCTCGGTTACCCTTCGGGCGCATCCGGTTTAATCTGCTATATTCATAGCCTTGAAGGGCTTCGAGCCGTGAGGCCGTCGAATTTTCGTCCGTCGATCGAAGGAGATTCGTCGCTTCTTTTGTCCCTCTCACTCGCGGCGGGATTCCCTTCTTGATGAGAATTTGATTGCCCTCTGACATTCGACGTGATTTATCATTGTCGCTGACTGTTTTTTCCCTCGTCGATTACAGATACTGGCGAGCAAGGAGAGCCTCATCGAGCCGACGGAGGAATCGGAATCCGATGACGCGATCCTCATGTCACAGGTGAGCTGAAATTAAGCACGATACTCTTATTCATGCCATACTTTTATACCATAAAAAGCATCGCGTTAAAAATCGCAGGAATTCGGCGACACGGACTCGCTGACACTGGCGCAGCTCCACGAGCACATGGTGAGGAGCCCGCCGCCGGCCTCCTGGAGCCGAACACCGATGTTCCACTTTCCCCACCTCCAGTCGCAGCCTCAGCAGCCGTCGCAGCACAGGACGACGTCGCCGAAATCGATGCTCCACCGCGACGAGCAGACCAAGAGCGACGGCGAGATCAAAGGTATGCGAGCTTCTCATCGAGAGGTTTTTTGGGGGGAATGCGGTTTGCGGGAAGCAATTCTATTCGAATCTATCATTTTCTCGAATAAATTTAACGACGCAAGCTCACACACGTCGCGGCGCGTGAGACACACATCGATTCGCGAATCCGTGACCCGGAGAAATGCATACCCTACGCGTTCGAAATTCAAATCCCTTTCACATGCTAAGCAGCAGCAACCTCGAGCACGGAGAAAAATCCCAATTAATTCTGGCGACCTCCGTCCAGGAAATAATTAAAAGAAAAGCACGCCGCGGCGAGTTTCTCTTTCTTCTCCTCCTCGAGTGGATCCTCGAAAGCTCAGGTACAGAGAGAGAGAGAGAGAGAGAGAGAGAGAGAAGGAACAGCCGGCTCACGTGCGCGGAAATTACGTAAAGTGAATCGCGCCCTCGACCTTGCCGAAGATGATGATGTAAGCTCCTCGCCCGTATAGTCGCGTGTGTACAATGGACACGTCGCCGCGGGGATATATCGATTTCCTATATTTTTAAAGCCCCCGAATACATGCATTAATCTTGTGGCCGACTACATGGTTGTTATAATATATCCAAGCTAAAGCGTTAAAACGACCCAGATTCGAATCGCATAAAAGCCAGACGGCGATTAGCATGATTAGATGCATCGAAATGGAATTTCTCAACTCGCGAATTCATACGTGTCACTCATCCACGCTCTCGCGTGTGTTGCGCCATTATTCAGCGGGATGATGCATAGCGAGAGCCGTGAGTTATTGCAAGCTCTATATGCATAACGCGCGGGCCATTTCAAAGTCAAAACTCGACTGCGTTTTGCGATGATCCACTATTTTATTTGACGCGGGATACGCAAGCGGCTTTATGGAATTGTTCGAACCAGTTTATCGCGGTTGTAATGTAATTTTATGTTATTGCGGGGGCGTGCGCGCGCGCGCGCGCGGGTGTGTATTGGATTATCGATTCGAACGTCGTTCCGCACAATGGAACTTCGTTATATACTATTAGACACTGCGATGCGTTAAATCCATTAGGGATATACAGAATAATATAGCATAATATCGGGGAAATAATAAATCTACGCTGAATCCACTCTAAAGCCGTCTAATCAAAGCTCCGCATATAAATTCCTCTTACAGATCGACACTCGCACACGTTCTCGCTGCTGAACCCGACGCCGATACGCTCGCTCTCGGAGGTCCGGCGCATGCACCGTTCCGCCGAGGACAGCGTGCAATTGATGTCCTCCGAGTGAGGAACAACCAGCGGCAGCAAGCACCTATATGTACCAATTCTTCTTCTTTCGCCGTCGTCGAGCGACTTCATCTGTAACGTATACAGCGAGAAAATCGAAGCCGAGGCGAGATGAGAATTTCTTTTTGTTTACATCGCTGTCTGTTCTTCCTGGTGGCGTTTCGAGTGATTTAGTTTGTAACGAAGGGTTTTAAGAACTGAAATACTCGTTGATTTGACAAAGTAGGCTTTGTGAAATTTTTACGCGAGGACCACCTCGAGAGAAGAATTCTTTTCGTGTTCGTTGTTGACGAAGAATAAAGCTTCGGCACGCGCTGAGCGCGGCGGAACTAATGATGATGCGTGTAGCGAAACATTGTGATCAAATTGTCGACTGTCGACGTGGAAACTTTCACTGTCTACTTTTGAAAAATGTACATCCCTGGAGTGAGGGGTCGCGATGAGATTCTTTAGGTTGGAGATTATTTCGAGCCAACGGTCGTCTCTTGCTTTTTATATGGTTCCTTTTTTAACGTTGTAAATAATTGTTGAATGGTTAATGTTGCATCAGTATTTTTGTTGATTTTGTTGTTTTTGACAAACTTTCACATTTGTATTATATACAAGAAGGAATCAAAAAAGATTTAATTGATTGAGTTGTATACTTATGTGGAATAACGACCTCGCAGGGTCATTTGTCATTCTCTTTTATAGTTCACTCGGTTCGATTAATCTTTCAATATATACCGGTGGCCTTTTTTTCAGTTGAATGAGATACTATATCAAAAAGAAAAATTGCTCGATACGATGACGTGACAGCAGCCACCGCCGAGGGGAATTTGTCTAAAACCAAAATCGTTCGAATGAGAGACGTCATTCCTTTCAAGCGATACGTACGTAATGTTAACTCGTTGAAAGCTATTGAATTTAAATAAATCGCGTCTGAAAAGCAGAGCGACGCGTAACAAAGTAGACAGTTGCCTTTAGCCAGATAAGTTACGATTAAAATTATAATTATAATTATACTACTTATATACGCATGCAGCCGATGCATTTTTAAACTAGGGGCGCGTCTCTCGGGTCTTTCGTACAATTATACAAGCCGGGCCTATGGATTACCGTATTATAATTATAGATCATCGGTTATTATCGTACCTATATATACATAGAGTTTTAATGAAGAAAAATATAAGTCGAAGCGCACTCACAGAACCGAGCGACAATGCATCTTCTTCGCAAACTTTAAAATTTGTTGGTGAAACGCTCACATTACGTGCGGTATTACAAAGCTCCGAAACATTCCATAAGTTGCTGCGGCCCTTTCGAGGATATGTGATTTTAAATTAATCGTAAGGAGATCGGGACAAGGCGTTTGCTTCCTTCCAGGATACAAAGTTGATGATTTCATTCGATGTGGTCGAAGGAAGTTTATAAATTTATCCGCATAATCCTTTGTCAATAGTATAAAGGGACACTGTACTCGCATTGTTTTAAGGAAGAAAACATTGCCACTAAATCTTAAACATAGTGTACGAATAGACGATAATCAACTGCGTTATGGTGATAAGCCTTTGAAGAAAAAGCAATTTTACCGCAAGAGGAAAGAGAATCGTTTCCAACTGTTCAGCTTTTCTTATAACCCACCTCGATCTCCCTTCTAGAACTTTTAGCCAAATACAATACTCGATGTGAACCTATATACCTAACTTTAGCAAAAGCATTTCGTATAAAGAATACTTGAATCCAACACATTTTTCAACGATATTTTTGTAAATCTGATATTTTTTTCGAAAAAAAAAAAATAATAATAATGACAAAGGAGACGACTCGCTCGATCGCATTTTCCGATAACAACGCAAACTATTTTTCTAGTAAAAAAAAAGAAGAATGAAAGACAAAAAGGAAGGGAGATAAACTATAGAATCAAGACCGACGATCGATTTTAGCAACGATCTTTTCCAGTTTTTAAAAGTCCTTTCGACGACGAAGAGGAGATATTCCTTTTTACTCAATGATAACGCGTTCGATTTTCATGTTCTTCAAATTTATCGACCATATTACTGTGCTCGAAGCATACTATGTGGGGAAAAAATGTAAAACGCCGTCTACGTATACTTTTCTGTCTGAAGCTATTATATACTGAATAATTGTATATCATCGCTCCGTCTCTTCTGTCTCTCTGCACTTGTACCGAAAACTTCGCAAATAAAGCTCAGTTGGAAAGTAAACGCGTAAAAAAAAAAAACAAGAAAGTCTCGATCAAATCGCTACTATATGTATCACAGATCTAAGAAAAATTATTGGTTCACGTAAAGTGTTAAGAGAACGATATGAGAAAGAGAGATAAGTAAAAACACAGTTATAAACATTGTCCAATTATATGTGAAATCGGAGTCACGATTATAAATCGGCCATTGAGAATTGAGGTTCAATTGTATCTATATAGGTATAAATTTGAAGAAATGAGATATATATATATATATGTACATATATACATAAATATTATGTACACTGGCAGGTATAATGAAGAAGATTATACGAGAAATCTTTTCTATAGGCGATCGATTAAAAAAAAAGTAACTAAAAAAGTTGTCTAGGGTGAAAATATAAAATGAAGGAAGAAATAGGAGATGAAAAACTTTTCAATCTAGTCAGCAAGCTATAAACTAAACGAATGATACTATACGAGTTTTTATTGTAAAAAAAAAACGAAGCACGAACCAAAAGAATATATCCCTATTTTTGAGTTAGATTTATTTATCATAGGTATTATCCAAAGATATTTGCAAAATGCATAGATCTTTCGAAATAATTTGAACAAAATAGGAAAGTCTCCACATCTACAATATAGTATCCCCGAGTTCTTATCAAATTGTACTTTATAAGTTTTTGAGTGAGAAAACCGAAGGCAAAGTGATACTTAAAATCTTCAAAACGAGGCACAAAACTAATCTTCTATATAAATTATGAATTTATGATTGTAAGCTTGTGCAAGCAACGTCGAAATTAAGACGTTACTGTCGTTTACGTAAGAGGGTACATCCAGGATTTTTCGAGAAAAAAATCCTCAGAAACATTGAATGATATTGTTGATCGTATGTTTACCGCAAAATTGAGTATTTTATCGAATAGTTTACACGCAACCGCAGCTTTGTGTGTTTCCAAATTATATCTTTGTATAGTCGTGAAGTTTCGAATCGTAAAATATATTCTAGCTATCGTTATCAAGTGCTAAATTGCATTTAAGCTTATATTTTTAAGAATTTTACAAGAAAATATTTGAAAAATTTGTACTCTTCAGCTTATTTTTATTCAATTAAATTAATATTCGATATTATTGTAAACGATAAACTTTAAAATTAAAATTAAAAGATATTCTTAGTGCCTAGATTCGATGATTGCATTATTGCATCGTTATCGTATAATTAATGCTTTTTAGCCAAACGCAAAAGAGAACAAATAAACTCTCACTGGATATATCCTCTTAAAAGCTGATAAAGGCCTACATACACGCGCGGATAAAGAAAAATCATCCGACTCGGTTGGCCGATTATTATAAAAAAAAGATTGCACAAAAACTAATAAATGCAAGTGCAGTCAAATCTCAAGCGTAGGATATCGTGTAGCTTTAAGTTTTAAAAATAAAAGGTGAAATATAATAAATGTTTAACAGGGTGCTCTAAGTATATAATAAAACATTGTTCAAGAGAAAAAAAAATATAAATCTTTGCCCGCAAGATCGAATTCACGCTCGTTTGCGAATCGATGCTAAATATTGTATACACATAAACACCGAGATTGCGTTGTTGAGTTTTTGGGAAAAATACCAGTGTTATATCGAATCCGTAAGCAATGAAACATAATTCAGCCGCGTTTGATTAAAGTTAATTGAAAGTACATGTAAACGCATGAGTTTGGATAAAGTTTTGTGTATAACTCGAGCAGATAAATATAAAGGTATTGCCACACACACTTCGTCGTGATACAAAGACGTCACGCGCATAATCCATCGCAGTATAATATCTTGTAAAACGTTTTGTAATTTAAACATGATCCGTACGTTTTACGTACAAAATCTATTTTGATCGTAGCGTATTCGTTAGCCTTGTAAAAGTTAATTTTTATTCCGACAAATTATATTAATATATTTGTGTTACTGTAAATAAACGATAAATCAACGTGAAACTGCATTCGATTATATATTTTCTATTTTCTTACCGTCTGAGAACACTTTGAAAACCGAAAAAAACATATCTACCGAGAATGCCAATTCTTTCGAATGTTCGTCATAACGTGACGCACGGGATTATAATCTCTAGTGCATAAACAATCAATCGTAAGTATTAATAGCGAGAATTTGAAGAAAAGTCCATGCGAGATAACGGACCGGACTTATCGGAATAGAGCAAGACGTTGTAAAGCATTTTTCATCGTCAAATACAGCGCGGCAATATTTAACAAATCATTCCATTGGGACAACCATTTGTTTTCAAATTGCATAACTCATAAATAAATCGAACGATAACGACAATAGCTTGATTGAGTACCGAGAAAAAGTGCAGTAGCAACAACGGTTATCGCAAGCCCGAGTTCACTCGTCTCTCTCTCTCTCTCTCTCTCTCTCTCCGAGTCGAGATAAAAAAATCAATGGACGCACTGCTGCCACCTACATTGTCAACACACGACGACGTCTTACACTCGTCTTCTCCGCACACGTTGTGTGCTCCACAATAGCAGACGCCTTCGCAGCGCGAACAGACGACACAACTGTGTTATATACTTGGCAAAAATAAAACCGCGTGTAGTAAGCTCGCTTGCGGCTAGGCGAAACCTGTTCGTTTGACGGCCGCGCGTTCAATAACACCGCCGTGATTTTACGTAATGCCGAGGATATAGGCGTCGTGAGAAACAATGCGGCGATAGAGAGGTTCGCTCCCCGTCGCGGAAGACTTTTTTTGCGCACCGTATTAGTGAGGTAGACGAGTATTTTTTCATCGAAACACACCATGAAGGGGATAATGATATTCGATCATCTGAACGATGTGCTGTTCACCAAGTGCAACAGGAAGTTCGCCAATCACATACAGAAGCTGGCCAAGCTCCAAGGCTTGGTCGGTGAGAACAAGGTGGGAGTTTTTGAATTCTAAAGTAGTGACTTTGAAATTTTTGTTTTCAAACGTAGACTTTCCTTTCTTTGGTATGCAAATGTTTGAAGATGGTAATGGAATATTAATCTTCCAATGGTGTCTTGCTTCACTACTGCAAACAAGCTTATGTAAGCTGCAGGGCAGAAGTTGAAGAGCAGACTTTGTTTGTTTGTAGTCATAAAACTGGTAATAAAGCTATCTCTGTGTTCGCTTGTTTAGGATGAAAATGATTCACAAGACTTCAAACCCAGTCCAAACATCATAATGCAGTTGTTCTCGCCAATTGTCACTTCGCAGCACGTTATGGCATCGCAGTTTGGGAATACGTACACATCGATGAAGTGTCAAGATGGCACCAACATGGTCTTTGACGAGTTTATGGGATATACTTTTGTCTACGTGTCCAATGAAGACGTGGAGCTTATGAGACGAACTCTGGGGGTCTGCGTCACTATCATAAGGCATCTCTGTGGTCCAGATGTCTCTGTGTAAGATTTCATGAATTATTTTGTGATCGATTTATCGAATTTCAAAACTAAAAATGATAATATTTCACTGCTTATAGATTAAAGACGAACAAACAAAAGGTAAAAATGGTTTCACATCTCCTAGATGCATGGAGTGACTTGAGGGGTAGCGAGCAGAACATTTTGACAGAAGCTGTTGAACAGTTATCAGTAAATGCAGACTTGGCATCGGCAACATTAAGAGTTCTAAGCGATGCAGCTGACAAGTTGAAAGCCCAGTCAGAGTTTTCCAATGTGCACGTTTTGATACTAGTTGAACACAAGTTTCTTTCCTTATACTCCAGCAAGAATGCGCAGGATTTATTGGCTTCTGATATTCTGCTGATGATCCTCTTGTGCTACGTAGCCAAAAAGTTAAGAAATGGAGAATACGATGTTTCTGAAAAGGATACCAAAGATGATTATGTACTTATGTCTCGAACTGAATCAATTAAGAAAGAAGAGGAAGCTAAGTCTCATGGAAACTTTGGAAAACTTTCCATACCCACATCTGAAGATATAAGTAATTTATTTGGTGGGTAAAATTTTCATCGTATATATTGATTGAATTGAGTTAGTTTGTTAAAGGAATATTCGAATCAATTTTACAGAAGGCTCGAGGGATTCATCGGTCAGTGAGGGTCTGTGCTATTTTGCCCTTGATGGACTCTACAGCCAATTGGTGCTTCTTGGTTCTGAAGAAACTGGTTACACAGCAAATGCCATTCACATATCTGAACTAGCCGAGGGTATTAACTTAGTAACAATAGTTGAAATGACAAACTTGGCCATTTCATCTGGTTTGTACGACAGTTTTTTCCACCTGAATGTAATAAATGGGCTTCAGCTGCAAAGAGATATCGATGAACTCAGGCCAGCATTCGATCATTTGGAAACAGCGATCAAAAAAACCTTGGATGGTATAAAGAAGAACAGATCGCACGTCAGCAACGACGTTGACATGTGCCAAAGGCGATTACAGATGAAATGGGACTTTGTCCGAAAAAAATATTTGGAACTTCTGAAGTCCAGAGATCCAGAGTCAATACTTCAAATAGAATCAAACATGGTTGGTTTTGTAGATGCCTTAAAAGAATTATTCAGACTGACTTGCCTTGACCAAAGCTTTTTAAAGCAAGGAACCGATGTGATACTGACAGTCAGTAGACTGGTCAGCCAAAAATTAAACGATTTCAGCGATTTTCTTAAAGTAAAGGCTTTGAAGAACTTCAACATTAGATCATATCCTTTTGATACAGCTTTATATATTGCTATAAGAACATCGGTGAAAGTAGCAATTCTAAAAACAAAGTACTCTGCTTTCACTGTTGTTAAAATTTCAATCCAAGCCAGTTTTCTATAAGAATATCAAGTATTCATTTCTTCAACGTAAAGAAATAAAAACGGGTTCTGATAGAAAACAAATTTCGCTTTTTGTGACATAATAATTATGTGTTTCTGCTAAAACGCTTCTGAGTATCTGTCCTTAATGTCTTATTTTGCGTCTCTACGAGAACTTCCCTAACCATCAACAAATATCTCGAAGAATTTCCCGGACTGGTGCATTTTATATACATAGACAGGACGACCCACAGGTTGACCGCCCCAACGATAGACTTCACGAATTCCGAAACGCTAGCATTAACAACAAAGAAGGTAAATTTATACTGATTTTATTGATAACAGCTTTGAAAAGTCAATCGAATGAAAGGAACGTAGATTTCACTTGTTACAAATCATCGAAGCTTAAAAATTAACGACTTTATGTATAGTACGGCTTCAGTAGATTCTTAGTAAGTTTTTAACTTTCTCAATTTTCGTGTAATCACAAGTTGATTGCAGTAAATAATCACTAATACGAACGAGTTTTCGTTGTTATGGAATTCGATAGAAAAAGTCCGTTGTACAAGCACTTACAGAAGCTTAGTTCAACTAGGTATAATAATACACGTTGTAGAAAAATCGTTTGACTTCCACAGATATGGACGATGGTCGAGCAGAGCAGGATACACCTGCAGGAGGGTCACATGTCCATAATGTGGAAGGACACAACCTTCAACTACGCCTACTTTTTGTGGTTTGAAGACAGCTCGGTACGTGAAATCTCACAGTGCGCTCAACGACTTTAATATAGTATCTTCTCGATTTAACAATCTTAAACGCGTTTTGCTTTTTAGGGCACACCGTTGAAGTGCAAGACAATCTTTAATCACACGCTCAAGAACTTCCCGGTGCCTGGTATCCTCTGTGGAGATTACTACAGGTTTGAACAACCAGAATTCCTTTTCTCAAACGCGAATGCTCAGTTCTCATTGATATGGCAATTTCTTGCAAAAATAAAAATATTTTTCACTGAGCATTCGTTTCCAAGAAAACGGGAACCGCAGAAGCTAAACGTCGTTACTTTTACAGGAAATTAGCCGAGGCGTACTTCCCGAAACTCTCGCCGAATAAGATCCGTATCTACGAGCTGTACTGCGTACATCTGGGCCTTGCCACCTCGTCCTGTGTACTCGAGCACTCAAGGCGGCTTGCAGCCACTATTTGGGAGGTCACTGGCCTGCCCAACAACCCCGCCGACATTCTTTAAAAATATATGCGCCCACGGTGCTCTGTACTATATATCTTTATAATGTATATCTATATCCGTCATCTTTTGCGGTGCGAAAGCTCTTCTTGAGCAGCGGAGTTTTTTCTCCAGTTGCTGCATTTCCTTCCCAGGAACTGACTGTCTCTTCAGCTCATTCCGTGTATAACGACATTTTACAAAAGTATTTACACAAGTTGTATCAGCGAGCAAAGTAAAAAATTTATGAACGTGAAAGACGTGAGAATCATTTAGTCATCCTTAGTCTCTCCTTGATATATCCTTATGAAACGAAGACGATCATCATCCTTCGTCTTTTGTAGAATTTAACGGTTAAGAATCCGGATTGTATTTAGGCGATGGACACAGACCTCGGTGTTGCGTCGTCGACCTCGTCGTGGTGTTCTGTATGAACTGATCAGTTGTTTGCCTAGTCCTTGTCGGGTGATTGCACTCTGACGTATTACTAGCTGACGCTGCGGATTCCTTTGGTGATTTTTCGGACTCTTGAAGTCTCGAGCCATCACCTGGTGAACTCAAGGGCGTAAGGTTGGAGCTGGGAAGTTCTCGATCAGAAGAGCCCCTGTCACGAGAACTTCGGTCGCCACTGCCGTCGTGCGTTATCTTCGGAGATTGTATTGTGGTAGCACTGGTGGATAGCATTGGACTCTGAAATTTAAATTTTTCTGTTAATAAACTAAAGAGAGTGTATTGATCTGTGAGTTAGTTGACTGTCAGTACTACCATTGGAGAATCCATAATTTCAGGTGAAGGAGATTTGAGTAGTGGTCTAGCATATGAATTTGAATCAACTTCCATTTTTTGCATTTGTTCTTCCAGGGTTGTAAAATTATTTTTGGCACCCTCAAACTGTGCCTTGAATATCTGATTACGCAGTAAAGCTACTCGTGTTTCCAGCTCTGATACTTCTTTATCAGAGCTAGATACTTGTGGACTCAATTTCTCCAAAAGATTCTCAGCAGCTCTTTCTATGAGTGTAACAGCTTTAACTCCAGATAAATTTGATAATTCATTCCTACCATGAAAAAAAAATTATTGAATAAGTTTTGTACTATGAGAATCAGTCAAATTGTATTTTGATATGCTTACTTGATACTGTCATATACTATATCAAAGGCATCAAGATCATTTGAGAAACATCTTGGTGTTGGCTTGTAATCGGAACCATCAGGGTCTGTTGCATCGGCTCCTAAATTAGTTATCTTTAATGGCACTGGCTTGAAAATTTTACTGTGGACATAAAAAATCAATGCAATTCCAATCACCATAACTTCTTTCACAACAAACTTAGTTTGGGCATTTGTACAAACTTTTGTTTACGCAACAATTGGTGCTTGAATCTGTGAGTTCCACCAGTTTCATTGACTGAAGAACTTAGAAGACACAGTGTGAAACTTTCCTTCTCCATTAAAGGATTGATACTTGAAACAAGAGTTGACAAGTCGTTGTGTATATTTTTGTCCCTCAACGATGTTGCTAATCGAAATTCTTGTCGGAAGTGATACCAGCCAACAACATTTTTCAACTTTTGGCCCAGAAGAGCTGTTAATTTGTCTTTCTTTATTTGTCCTAATCCATTGAAAAATGGCTCTCCCAGGGGATAAGATACGACATTTTTTATATCTGCAAATCAAGTTGAATTTTGTGTAAAAAACATCATACATATCTTACATTTATTACCTTTAAGAAAAAGCGATTCTTACTTATGTGTAGCTTTCTATGCTGCACATCGTTGTCCGAATCTGTGACTTTTGTCGAAACATAAACGAGCGTTTCACCCAATAAAAAACCAATCTGAAATAGTGACATAAAACTATGATTCACAGAAAGTGTAAACATCAGAGAGCAAGCAAACTTTGCAAAGCTGTCCAGAACGTAACCAAATCACCATACTATTTAAGAATCAATTACAACGAACCATGACAAGAAAAACTTTCAAATTGCAAAAAACAAGCAGCACCGCAAAGCGTACTAATTTCGCAAACGAAAAAACTCGCCGAAAAGTCGCATCGAAGTGAGGTTAGCCCTAACCTCACTGTCCCACAACACACCCTTCCCAAACTCGTAAGAAAACGAAAAAAAATTATGAACAAAAAAAAAAAAAAAGCACTTAGAATCCAAACCTGATCGTGAATACGGGTGTTCTCAAACAGCAGCATGGAAAAAGCAGCTCCCGAAATCGTGACGAGTAGACCGTCGTCGCCGTCATCAGCCATGTTGCCACTGATGTGCAGTTGACACTTGCTCTTGAAAGCCGCGGATACGACACTATGAGAATACACGCGCTCTTTCCTCTCGCGGTTTCCGAGAGAAATTCAAGGACGAAATCAACGGGTGAGGAACAGAGGATGACGTTGCCGCGACGCCGATGTGTTGTTTGGAGGGAATTCGCGGCGACGAGGAATAGGCGCAGTAGTGCCAACCGAGTGACGGGTAAACAAATTTCAAAATTTGATCATTTGTATTTTTGTGGTTTTTGCTTTCGCTGTGGGGTGGGGGTAACATGGTGGCGGAGAAGCCTTACAGAGGACATGGGACATCAGTTTTGGAAGTTTGCGATGCCAGTGACCCACGAAGGAGTGAGTGTGTAGAGGTGTTGTACAGAATTGGATAATAAAGTATTTAAATCTCTTGGATAAAAATCTGTAGAGAGAGAAAAATGAGTAGTGGCAGTGAAAGTGCTTTGTGTATGCACGTTGGAACGTGTTCTTTTGTTCCGGGCAAGGTTAATTTTGGGTCCACCATCTCTTATCGCCATGAATGAAGGGGCAAATTTTGCAGCAACAAGTAAGTAGGTTATGATTTTCTAAAATAACCGCATAATCTTAGAAAAACGCTATTAATCGAATGACCTTAACAAAATCTGAAAATACAAGACTTTTGTCTGACTCATTCGCGGAATAACTACTCAGATCCCAAATATTATCATAAGCCGTTAAATCTGTGTAACCAAGGATAAATTGACCGGTTTAGTAAGTACTTCAAACGTTTTTTAACGAAAAACTCAACTTAGCAACACCTCAACACAGTCCCTCGAACACCGATTTCATCGTTAACCTGCCATTAGAAAACATCAATCCTCGAAATCCTTTGTCCAGACGAATCCTGGTATTTTTTCAAGCCCAACAATCGAAACAAAGGCAAAAAAATTTGTCAGAAGTGGGATTCGAACCCACGCCCACAGAAGTGGACTGCGACCTGAACGCAGCGCCTTAGACCGCTCGGCCATCCTGACTTATGATCGAGATTTTCTCGGTGCGCAGTTTGAAAAATCAATATCGCGATCGATCTTTTCAAAATTTGCAGAAATTTTCAAGCTCCTGCTTGCGGCTCTTCGAAAGTTAAATCAGTTCGAACGAAGAGACGCGTTCGTTAATCACGAGCTTTGACGTAGGAGAAAGAAATGTCAGTAGTGGGGGATGCGGTAATGAGATAAGCGAAGATAAACAAGCGTTATCTATTCATTCTGGTATCACCGTAATGATATGCATTAGCAGCTGCTTACTCATCGATTTTTGTAACGAAATCAAAGCTCCTCTCTTCCCGGGTTTATACGAATTCAAAAACGTTCGATGGTTCAATTCCCTTTAAAAAGTATCACGAATCCGGAAAAATCCACGTCGATCTATTTTTACCCCATCGACGTCTCTCATTTGTTCGAAATAAATCGAACGGCGTGTGGAACCTCGTGACGGGAAAGACATCAAAAGCTCGCGGAAAACCGGTACACATCAAACGCACGCCGTTCTCGACCGTTAGACGGACACTTGGAGTTCATAGCCTTGAAGTGTGCTTACGTGCCGAGAATCGCCGATGTTTGAATCGTTGACACTGTTCCCCCGCGAGATCGACGAGCTATTAATACAATGTTTCAGCGGGATCGCGACGAGAAAGAACGAATATATCGATTCGATCGATGGCTGATTGGAGATCGGTATCATGATCGATGAAGTATAACATTTCAAAAGATAAAAGATCATCGCTCCGATAAATCCAAACAATCGAAAAAGCCCGCGATTCTCTACCGAATGTCAAGTGCAAACGTCTTCCTCAACCCATGATAGCCCCCACACAGAGATCGGTCACTCAAAAATACCCTCAGCGTTCTCCGTCTTCGTCTTCTCAACCAAAAATACCTGCCTATGCCAGCGCTTGCGTGTGTATTTCGAGCGATAGACTCGCGCGCGCGCGCGTCTCTTGCCTTGAGAGAGAGAAGATCGTTCGTACGGCAAAGTGTCCGTTCTCTCTCTCTCTCTCTCTCTCTCTCCGCGCGCTTCGAGTCGAGGAAAAGTCGAAAAAATTCCGCGCATGAGAAAAGTGCCAGGGGAAAGTGTCGTATACCGGAAAGTTTGCTCTGCCTCGTGGTGATCTTCTGCTTCGGTTGAAAGCTCAGTGAAGAAGAAGAAGCTGTTCGGTTGGGAAGATGGCGAGCGAGGCTGTTTCTTGGGATTACGTGAATGAAAAGTGGGAGCACATTGAGCAGAACGTGAGTTTTTTCTTCGTTGATTGATTTCCTAGAGTGTGAGCTTTTGGCATAGAATGTAGGTGGCAAAAATCTATCGGTCAATTAAACTGGAGCTGATCCATATGCGAGTCTGCGATAAAGCACGCCGTTCAAATTTCCAATCGAAGGGTTCAAAGCGTCAATGTCAGGTTATGCACCGCGAGTCCGAAGTTGATGACGAACTTGACTTCAGCTCTGAAGCCGTTACGCAAGGATTGATTTGTTGCAAAATTTAGCATTGAGCGATTATTATAATTAGCCGTCTCGTAACCGAAACCACGATTTTGGGGGAACTCGAGAAAGATTAACGCCGAACTAAGAGATAAGGGTAATTTTTTTTTTAAGCTAATTAGCAACAAAGCGACCTATCGGTTATGAACGCGTTACGCAAGCTTTGTTTTCGAGCATAGGACACGCGCTGACCTAAATATAATTGTTGTTATGCTATCGAAGCGTATACACATCGATTGAAGTATGCTTGGATCATCACGATGTGCAAAAATAGAACGGACCTCCGATTCACCAAACGAATCTAGCGCGAATTATGAAAATTATGTATACATTTGTAGAGAGGCAAAGTGTGTTTCAAAGGCTATTGTGCGAGTTGGTGTGGGTGACAATGAGAATCGCGCGGGCGACTTGCAAACATCGGTTACGAAAGCTCTCTTCCGCACGAGTGGAGGATGCATGTCGGGGTTATGTTGACGAAATTGAGACGCGAGCTGGCGATGTGCGTTTATCGAGTTGGAGATAACGCCTCTTGTGTACGCTGATAAATGCTTATTTTGGGGTGATGATTTTTCAAGATTTTCAGAGTATTCTTTCATTTATAATACACTTCGTATTCTTTATAAACAAACTATAAATAAAGTCCCCGATGATATAGCATTCGCTGAACAAATTGAAGCAAAGTGTGTATCGCACGGAGATTAGCCGAATCGCCGAGAGCAACAACAAATAAGAGAGACAGCGCGGAACCATTCATGAACTCGGAGTATACAGCCAACCTTCCTCCACAGCAATTAACAAGACAAAAGCTTCGTACGCGATTCGCGCCATTGATTGTTTACAACTTGTGATACTTTATTCCAGAAGCGCTGCTCGACCTCGTACTGCTTTCGGCATATCAGCTGACAGCGAGAAAATCACGCGTCTACCCTCGATGTTTCTATTGTCCTTTTTCTCTTCTAAAACTTTACAATCATTTTATCATACACCTCTTAACTCTCTGCTCGACGCCTCATTTTGGCAAAGCAATAAGCCGAGAGCTCGTCATTCTTGGCGGTTGCGCTTCCGAGCGAAGCGATAGATGTCGAACTGCCAAGGCCATCGTGTGCAGCTTCTTTTTTCAAGCTCTACGTAGATACGATCAGCTGTGCACGCGGTTTTTCGTCGTATAGACACGCATTACGTACCGGGAATTCGCGCAACGTTAATTGTGTGCTTTTATATTGACTTTCGAGTCGTTTGCGAGTCTTCTAAAAAAAAATCGAGTCGATGCAATCTTATCTATCGCCACACCCTTCCGCGCAGCATCAAAAATGCCCGCAAAGTTGAAAATTCCCGGTAATCCAGCGCCGATGCGATAATCTAGACACTCGCGAGCCATCCACGCAGTCTCCCCCGCCGCTCAGGCGCAGTAGTGAAAAGTCTCTCCAGGCGTGGTCTCCGACCTCTACTACACCCACAACGAATTTGTCCTCATCTCTCTCCTGCACAGTTCTCTCGAGTCGTCCCTGAACTTCAACCCCTGGCATACCTCGCAGTTCCCTCGTGTGCATAAATTAAACTCGATCGACTGATCATGAAGAACAAGAACATCTCGGTTCTGAGCAAACTGTGCAAGTGCTACTCGCGCGAGCAGATGCTTCGGGAGGAGGAAGACCCCGAGGATTCATCAGGGTCAAGTTCAGCGGTGACGTCACAGGTAAACGCACGCCTCGACCGAGTGCATTCGTCCGGCGAAATGCGATACTTGTACCGCGTGTTATCTCGCTTATGTTACACTCGTTATTTTCAGGATTGATGACTTTTTAACGCGCGCTTTTTTAATTGCCCGCATGCAGATGAAGTGTGCATGTTTGCGATGGGTTGTGACGAGTGTGATATTTTAATTGGAGATGGGGTATGATTGATTTTAGTGATTCGAATTCGTTCTGGTGGAAAATCACTTAGGAGCATGATCGATTGCGGATTGCAGGTTATTCTAATGCGCTTTTAATTCGTTATTGCTGCTGTTTTCCATGTTTTCAATATTGTATCTTATACAATACACCGTTTTCAGGTATAAACTCACGCGACTCCTCGCTTCTGCGCCTCGAGAACGCCTCTAATGCAACAGCCCAATAAAAAAATTCAAATCCCCATCGAATTCCAAATCATAATAGCTAACGTCATAATCGAGGCTCCTGGTCTTTCAAGATATTCAAATCGATCGCGCCGCCCGCCTGAGTCGAGTTCAAGGTCGGCGCTTCGAGCCGCACTACTCTGTGTACTGGCTCTCGCTTATCTATTGAAATCTCAATTTCGATTTCTACAGCCGGCGGCTTTTCGGCTTTATCCGACGATCGAGGATGACGAGGAGAAACCATAAATAATTGTAAAATTAGACGAGTCCTTTAAATACCACCTCGATCTTCCAAGTGATCCATCGTCAGGCCGAAAATAGCCGGTGCAGCTGTTTGGGTTTATTTCTGCAGCCTCCAGTGTAGCTCGATGGTATTCGATTGAATATTTTGTTGTACAGAGAAAAGGTCGCCTCTGCAGCTCGACGTCACGTATTCGCGACACTGGCGTGTTGACCTCCTCGCGCGCATGTGCACGTTGTATACGAATCGAATGAAATTTCTCTGTAAATTCGAAAGCTCGATATTGAGTTAACATTAAATATTGTTAAAAATATCGTAAAGCTGCACGTGCAGCACGAGAGTTTATTACGCGCGACAGAATTCAATATAATCGACCGAAGACGCCATATATTATACTAATCTTTACAACCGAGCGATGCGCTCACTCGTTTATCCTCCGGTGGAATTGAAAAAAATCCCGCGGATCGTTTTACGCTCATCCGCGCAAGTTTCGCTTTACAATCCAAATTAAGGGATTTGATAAAGTGCAGACTCGCGTATGTGTCACGCGTCGGGCTCATGATCGTCGTAAAGATTATTGAATTTTGCAACGCGCTATTACACTTCTTATTTTTTCCTCAAAACGTGCTTATGTGTGTTACGCGTTATACGTTCGAGGTTATCGAAAAGGAGAGGGGGAGAAGATTAAAGAATCGGGACGAGAAACGAGGCAAGGGCTGATAATGGCAATAATAAATCGAACGTAATAACAAGCGAAATAGGGAGACGTAGCGTGAAGGACTGATATATTTTTTACGCTCGTTTATGGAAGACACCGAGAGATAACGCTCGCGATTTAACGAATTCAATGCTTTCTTTGTGTGCTCACCATTATGTAATCCGAGAATAGAGAGCAGCATCCTTGTCTCCCGAAAATTCTTCGATCCATCGCGCACAACGCAGCGTCAGTTCGGCTGTATCGCAAAAAGTCTCCGCTGAGAGAGAGAGAGAGAGAGAGAGAGAGAGAGAAGCCCCTCTCCAGTGCAGGCATACGTATATATAAACACAGGATTCTACGTAGGCGCTGGCATTTCCCCTGCCGAACCTCTCGGGGACAACTTTTCTCCATATATATACACAAACACTGCGACAACGTCCCCACACACACACACACTCCTTCCGAGACTCGGCGCCGTATACAGGTCGCCGCCGGCGTCAGACGCTGCCGATCGCTCGTTCGGGCAACACGTGTTTTCAGCTCAGTCCACCGGTTCGCGTCGTGTTCGCGTGAAATTTACGGAGTTGGTTTTGTTGTGATCGTCCAGTGGAGAGTTTAGCAGAGGACGAATCATGCCGACCGTTGTCAGCTACCTCAGCGGACCCATGCCCGACGATAGCGTGAGTTTCGATTTTTTTTTTTTTTTTTTTGCCGATATATATATTTGGACGGTATGTTTGCCGAAAAATTAGTCCCGTCGAGTGGAAGCCTTTTGCGTGAATTATCATTAAGACATGCTTTCCTCTTCTTTAATCGGCCGCTTGAATAATTCAGTTCCGCGCGTGAGCAGTGTGCGAATCGTGAATTTCAAATTCAAACGCGAAAAAAGAGTGACGCCCGAAATCGCTCATATGGGCCGAGAGAAAAACCGCGGGAAAGTTTTGGTATAGAAGATGGCATCGGTGTGTGTGTGTGTGTATGTGTGTGTGTGTACCGGAGAGAAGGAGAAACGTAAACATCGCCGGCGGCGGAATCTATATCACGCGATTATTATGCGACGTTCCTCGAGAGCCCGCACGTGTTCGATAGGCAAATATTTCTTCGACTTTTGACGAGATTTTGTGTTTTTTGACGGATGCCTTTGTTTCTTGTTTTCGGAAGCGTCGACTTTTTTGCGCACGTGTGATGATTTGGAGTTACATAGTTTAACGCTTTTTTCAAGTGAATGGAATAAGCAAATGTTCGAATGTAGTCGATTATGATAATTCTCGGAGTTTCTTCGCGTACGAATGTACGTCACCGTAACGCCGTTCGTCCATTCACGTGCATGACTTTTAAATAGTCTTTCAGCTTTTAAAACTTTTTGTATATATTTACAACAATTAGCGAACGATAAACATCGAGGAAAACGTCCTGGGAATCCCAGATCACCGACGGCTATTACGGGGGCGTATCGAACGCGATTATTTAAGAAGTATCTCCACAAAAAAGATTTTCCCATTCTGCCACCAAAGAGTCATTCACACTTGAGCATCGTGTAATCCGCGCACCGCGGAATCGTTACATCAACAGACGACGAGATCCGCGGCCTTTAAACACGCGACTTTTTTTACTCGCGCGATCACGTGAGCCGTCGGCGCAAACCTTAAAATTCGTGGAAAGCTACGCGTCGTGTGTCTGGCGATACCTTTAATTCCTTCACAGGCTTAAACACAATTTCGCGCTGCTGTTTTGACTCGGGTATTTTTAGATTCGAACTAATCGATTAAAATTCGTGGGCTTATTGTATTGAATGGATATTAATGTTACGCATTTTGGCATCGATTGCGCACACGTGTGTTCTTTTTAGCATATTTAAAAAGATTACTCGTGAAGAATTATTTACAAAATGCATTTTTAAAGAGCCGAACGATCCTCTCCTTTCAATTTCCAAAAATACACTAAAACGAATAAAGCCTCTTCGCTTCCCCCTCGAAGAGCATCGGAATTTAAAATAGGACCCTCTCGCAGCACTATAAATTAAGCCAAAGTTCATAACGGTGTGTTAGTCGCGCATTTTTCCCGAGTCGCGCGATTAAATACCAGTTTCTTATGCTAATATGCTCCGGGAATTCAATCGCGAGGCTTATTCTCGGGATGTTTAAGCGATGAGACTCGAGGCTTTCAGGTAAGGGGTCGTTATCTTCTTCGGATCTCGAGGGATTGATGGCTGTTTTTGGACGGATGAGGTGAATTACGCTTTGTTGATTTTTATCGGGACGACTTTTCACGCTTTTGTAGGTTTAGTAGTAGCAAGTTTATCGTATGCGAAATCGTGCGCTGTCATTTTACGGCTTACTGTTTTTAAAAGTCTTATCACGCTCTTCGCTAGAAACGTCATATTTTTAGCTGTAAAACCATAAAACTTTTACGACCAAAGGTAAACTTAGCCTTCTGCGACGCATACCAAATTCCATAAAGATTGCAACGTTAATCTTTGAAAAAGAATCGCCTGATATCCAACAAAAGTCCTTATTACTAATTGAGAAAAAATTCGATGCAAATCAGCAAAACACACAAGCAGAAGACAAAACTACAAGGCGCTCAGTGTGCGCAGGTGAATCATGTAACGCTGGAATGCCCGGGCTTTAGATTTCAAAGTAAAAAATCCGCTCTCTCGCGCGTCTCACGTTTTTACACGAGGAAACACGTGCGCGGTGGCGCTATCGCAGTGTTGTACATCGTAGGCATTGTTTTTACCCAATCTCTGGTTGCTTCGAAATTAGGTTTTCTGAATGTAAATTGCGGTTGATATCGATTTGCTATTACACTTTGCATTTTTAATACACTTGTATGGCCGTTTATACCGAGATAAACCGTGTGATTATTAAACCGAGCATAAAGTGTAGAATGAATTTCCTTTCGGTGATAAATTTCGCCTATTCAAAAGCCTCGCGCGATAAACGTCTAAAAGACATTGTTGACATAATCGGGACACACACTATGTATGTGCTTTTCTGTTTTACATCCGCTTGAGATTCTGCGCAGAAAGAGTATGTAAATCCACTGATATGCTAAGTCGTAGCTTACACCAAGCTCGAACCGAATCGCACTGAAACGTAGTTGCAGCACTTTTTCCTGATTCAAAAAAAAAAAAAAAAATTATGAATCAGAATGGCAACACAGATCATCGTATATCTCGAAAAAAAAACCAACCCAACCCACGGAGCAAATGACTTCTAGGAAAACTCGTGGTTATCAATTAAGACCAACACAACGACGCTCGACTGCAATCTGGCTCTCGCTTTATACGTTGCAATCCAACAGCGACATATGTACGCGACGGTGTAGTAGTAGAGAGACGCCAGTATCGCGCGAGTTACGCAACCGCGACGTATAGGTGTCTCCTATACAAAAATGACTATATTGGCTAACGTGCTCTCTCGCGGATCGCGTTACGAGAGATACGCGACGAATATAATATCCACTGCAGCACGTGTGATTTTTTTTTTTTTTCATTTTCGAAATCTTCCAAATCGCAAGTCCATCCCGAGCGTCAATGAGAGAGACGATGGAGAAAGACGCAGAAGCTCGCACGCGCTCATTTACGAACACGTGACGCAGCCTAATGCGTTAATTGCATCCATGCACACGCGCATTCAAATTTATGAAGGAGGAGTAGTTTCAAAGTTGGAATTTTGTCGTTGGAGTGCTTTATACGAGTGATCTCGCTTCTATGAATTGATGAAAGCAGTTTTTATGTCGAATTTCGGTCTGAATTCGCTTATCAAACAAATTACGAAATCAGCGTCCACTTTCACCCGACGACGAAAAAAAAATCCGTCCCTCACCGCTCCAAGACAGAAATCGATTCCGAGTATACGACTGATTTCTCTCCATCTCCAGAAGAACGTACGCGACGAGACATACGAGTCGATCTCGATCGAACAAAACGATCTCGCGCGCGATACACCTGTAAAGCTACACCGACGACGAGCTGCGCGGAAACAAATATCCGCTTACCGGCGCTGCCACTTAATATAGACACGAGATGCGTAATAATGTGCATAGGAGCTATAGGGATCGATATCGAGTGCGATCGATTTTTAACGGACGATTTGACGATCGCGGACGAGGTTATTTGATTTCATCGGTGGTTGAAACCGCGGCTCGATTTTCGCGCATCGATCTCCAATAATTCAGATCTTCCTCGAACACCTATAGGCGGAGATAAAATTCCTTCTTAATTTCTCGTTTCCGCGCGCCGAGCTGCGCGCTGAGGAGATATAATGTAATGAATTCATAATCATCAATTCCGAAACGCAAACCTGTACGAAAATTATTCCACCACACAATAAGTTGCCGTTGCCGGCCGGCCTAGTGCATCGTCTGATTAATTAGCGATGCCGGAGCGCGTCTTACGCAACACAGCGGAGTTGAAGTTCATCGAGCTTATACTTACTACGCGTGTGGAGAATATGCGCGATATCGGTGAGGAGATTGAAAAGTTTAATTTTGTTGTTAAGCTGAGAATTATTGTTTATTCGAAGTGGGTTTATGAGGCATCGAGCGATAGCATCGTCGGGAGGATTTGATGTTTGAGTTTGACGGGAATCAATAATAATTCGTTGATAAGTGGGGTTCACACTCGGTATCGTTACTGTGAGTGCGTGCGTTTGACGCCAACACGCTGGAGGAAGAGTCCAAGAGATCAATAAGAACGCTCTCGAAGAACATCTAAATTTTGGCGTTTCCCTGCAGCTGACGAAATTTACAAGTTTACTCTTACACCCTTTAAAAGTCTCTTTCACACGGAGATAAAGTTTGTTCTGTTTTTTGGATAGTTCAACTATTCGTTTGGTAAAACGAATAGCTTCTTTGAACTCGTCTAGCTAATCAAATTTTGAGAATTTCATTCAAACAATAAATGCGTTTCTGAACACGATGGCTTATAAATCACAAAGTATTCCCGCTAAATTTACGACGATAATTCGCCGGAGATACGCTCAGCGTCATAAACAATTGGAACAAAGGAAAATCACAATGTTCTTCGACTGCTCATATTTCGAGAGAAGTTATGATTTTCAGTAAAAGAAAAAACAGTTACTCAGACCGATAAAACTTTTCTCAATGACTGTGTTTACTCATATTCGACCCAAAGCAAACACATGTGCGGACTATAGTGCCTTCGGGTACAGGATTCTATTATTAGCGGCTGTTGCTGCAGTTGGATGAAATTATTGCGCCGCGGTAAATCAATCCTTCGCAGTTATATTTGCTCAAAATAAGAACCAAGCGTTGACACTTTTAATGGACTGCTTTGTGATCGAACACTGCTAAACTAAATATGTAGCCATCTCAGATGTAAAATGTCTCTCACTGCTGATCTAAAAATAGACTCCAAACAAACGAATGCGGTTTCAAAACTCCAAAAAGCCGTCGTCTCGGGATCCCGAAGCTCAAGGTGAAAGTTACGTAAGCCCGAACGCATATAATCGAGAGGACTTTCGTTTCCACGTACACCTATACGTAAACTCGAGAGACGCCAGTCTGGACCTCGTGACCACGTGGTCCTTCTTCGAAACGCAATGAAGCTCACGTGTGGCTCGGCACGTCGTCCTCGGCTTTTCGTTCCGCTTTCGCGATATTTGCTACGGGTATATACCGAGCTGTTATCTTTGGCGATGAGTTTTTTGGGCTGTCTTGTGTGCTGATGTGACTTTTTGCGTCACCTATAGGCATTTGAACTAAAAGTAGATCAGATTTTAACTTCGGCGACCATCATCCTCGGCAGTATCTATAACAAGTGTGCAACAGCATCAGGAGAGACCGAGGAGAAAAAGGGCGCGGCTCTTGGTATTTCGGTTCGCGTAAACCGGTTCGCCATGTGTGTGTGTGCAAGTAAAGGCAATGCGTCGTCGCGCACATGCACGTATACATTCCCCGCCCGGTTCGTCTGCGATCGTTCCTGCTGCAATCCCACTTCAAGTGTATTAGTTATCGATTCGAAGTAATGATTTTCAGCAGCTGTTGTTTGTTTTGGATGGACTGGAAATTTTTTATCGGCGTGCATTGCAGAAAAATAAGGAAACGATCGAAGCTTGATTAAAAACAATGCGTTCGATCGACGATCGGATTGAAAAAATTTTTGAACAGAAAAACACGCAACAGGAGGTGAACGGAAAACTTTTCGCCGACAACTAAATCCTCGCGATATTCGCACTGGCGTTAATCGGAATCTGAGAGGCCTCGAATGTCACGTTTTTTCAGACACTTCGCGTATACTCACCGAGTTCGACAATGAATTTCGATAAATAGAGGTAATGCAACGTGATTCACCTCGCTCTCATTCAGATTTTTTTTTCTTCAAATTCACGCGTTATAATCTCAAAACGCAAACGCCGAACATTTCCATTGCCCCTTTGTTATACAAACAAACGCCGATAACAAACACACCCATCGACATTGAGCCAGCTCACCTTATCGCAATCGACGACTAATCTTTCGCGAGATTTCGGCGCTCGATGCGTCATCCTCGTGCGGGGGCACGTCGCGGTCGGGATATTTCGTCAGACGCGCCCGCGATGCAGATTATCGCTGCGCCGTGCAAAGTCTGGGCGGTGCAAGTCATGCTTAAAAAATGCGATGTGGAGAGAGAGGTGATAGTAGGCGTGTGTGTGCGGAGGAGTTTCGCTTCTAATGCAACTCTGGTTAGAAAATGTGGTACATTCATTCTCGTCTTTCACTCTTTGCGATAAAATATCGCAGCGGACACCTCTACACCCCTCGTACGGCGACTCAACCCTTCCACCCGTGTCTATAGACTTCCCCTCGCGCGACCTCCGTGATCGAGCGCACTCCTCGGAGCGATACCCGCTAACCGCGCCTATATGGAGCTTCTACGAGGTGACGTCAGCGCGTGGGGGGATCGACGCGCACGCGAGCCCCTCGCCAAGGGCCAATGGCGAGTTGCGCCGACGTTGCGTCAGCCGATCGCGCCCCTACTCACGTGGAAGCCGCTTTGTCTGCGTGTATGTGCTACATATTGTAGTAGAGAGAAGGTCCTTTGCATAGACATGAAGGAAACGTTGAAGTGACGCAAGTGATGATGATTAGGCTGATCTGATGTTTACGGGGTGCTGACGATGCTTCGATCATTGGACGTTCTTTGGACGGATTTTGTAAAAGTCCGTAATGCAAAATCGATGACGCGAAATTCTCGTATCTAAATAGGACAGCCGAGAGGGCTTCTGCTGTTACTTACTTCCCAGATGACTGCAGCGAACAAACTTTGAATAATCTTCACTGTTCCATAGTGCGTATCGTTATCGTTCCGACTTATACTAGAGTCAATTACAGTTGCGTTCCATTTTCAACGCGGGGAAGCCGTAGAATTTAAAAGTTTAATAAAGAGGATGATCCGCGCGGAATATGGCTTATTGATTCAGAAAGTCTTAACTTTTAATCTCACGGTTAAGGTTTATCTAATCTATATACAAGTGCCTGTTATAAGTATGTCATTTTATCTACTTCCACTAATTGCGTTGACCTATGCAACTACTGCCATATTAGCAAAAGTAAACGCATTTCTCTAATAGTCTGTAGTAACAATCGAATTTACACGAGATGACGAAACCCCACCGGCTGGCGCAACGGTATTCGCGAATTTCCCGGGCTGCGTGACCTCTCCTCGACCTTCGAGCCGAGCCGAGCCTCCGTGAGTCGTGGCACGCTTCGTCTCCTTCTCTTTTGACGCCCACGAATCGAGACCCTATTAGTCTTCCGCTACGACGAGAAGATTTGTCTTCGTCCGTATATAGGTCCTTCCTTTGCGTGAGATTATTCTTTTTCGTACAAGTGGTTGAAAACGCGTGAAAAATGTTCAGGTAACTTTTGAATTCAAAGTTTTCTGAGAAAACGTTCATTTTCCCTCTCGCGGATTATTTTAAGCTCATCTCGCTCTCGGGACGAGATTTTTCATTCGTATGGAAATCGCGACATTTTAATAATACTTGGAAAAGCATCAGCGCTTTTAAAAATTTACACTTTGGACGAGATTTTACGATTTCACACTTATAATAAAAACAACTATGCGCAGGTTTGAATAGAATATTTGTTTGAATTTTCTTTTCTTCGCGAATCGATAAGGTAACTGTTATACAGCGTACCATAATAATGAGCATTTCCTATGCTTTTATCTTTCGCGGAAAAAATGAAGTTTACAACGAACGCCGGTGTGTACAAAGCTATAAATACAATAGCCTTTGTACTGCAGCGTCATGACTACGAAAAATATTTCGTATTACGATATCGCGAAACAATCGAGTCAAGAACATCCGAGATCCGGATCACTATCGCACATCTGATTAGACAAGCAAAAATATTTCACTATACGTAATAGTAGTCAGGGTCCGCTAGAAAAAATTACGTCTCAAACAGCTGCAATCAATGTCACAGGTATTCGGCTCGTATCTCGTGTCAAAAGTCAAAAGTCAATATTCTTCCTAATGGCGGCTCGGAAAAGAATTATAGAGAGAGACGTCATTAATTCTTATCGCATTATCGCGCGCACTCGACAACCCGTGCCGCTGTTGCACATTGCGTAATCCCTCGCGACCTCGCGCGATTTTTCGCAAACTAGAACGCAAAGCACGCACGGACGTAAACATAACCTCCATGACACTTTGACACCAGTTTATCACCTACAACAACGTCTCTCGTCATCCCCGAAACACAACGCAATACAACATCGTCTCCAGATAACAAGGTCGTGAACTCGCTCTAACTCCAGCAACCTAACCTACTTAACCTAAAAAATTTGAAAACCCAGCAGACGACAAAATTCGAAGAATTCGGAAAAACACATCTGTCGCAACATCCACGCAATTTTGCTGCAGCTCGTCGCGTGAATTATATGCCCGTGCACGCTCGTGCCCCCACCCTCGAGGCGTAGACTCCCTCTGGTGGGGGAAGCACCAGGGGGATTCCCCTCTCGCGCGCGCGATCGTTTTTTCCTGCCTCTCTCTTCGGTTTATATCTTCGCTATATGTGTGTGTGTATGCGTATCTCGTGAGGCTGCACGCATCGTGTGACTCAAATTTCTCGCACATATACGTCCGAACTTCCTCGTTTCTCTTTCTCGTTCCTTCTCGCGCGCGCTCCGGTTCATTCAGGTTCGTTCTCCCTCCCTCCTTTTATTTCGGTGCGTTTCGCTTGCGCACGTGCGCGAGGTGATGCAGCTGTATAGGCTCGAGATGCTTCTTTTGTAAATCTTGATGGATACGCGGGTCTGGACAGGATCGATGCTTCGTTGTGCTGTCGTTGTCCTTTGTACGTGCGGGTTTGTATTACGCATCTCGAGTGAGTTTTTTCGTGCTGCGCAGATTCTGAGTTACAAGTATAGGCATTTCTATTTTTGGAGCGTATTCCGGTTTTTGTGCTCATTTTTCTCTCTCGTCTGCTCTACTTTCCGCGTCATGCCCATATTCGTCCTTCCAGCGCCCTTTTAGCTTGTTTAAATTTTTCAGTCGCTTTGATAAAAAAAGGAACCTTTTGAGTTCGGCCGTTATCCTTGAAATTCCTGGCCAACGATACCTGTCTCATTGCAAAAAGAAGCAGCGAGATACCAGGTCCGTCTCCAAAGTGACTTTGCAACGCCGCGCATATACCTTTTACCGAACAAATCAGCAAATCATCCTCTCTGTTTACGCTCCCGTCATCATCGGATTAAACCCAAACAGCGATAAGGTGCGCGTGTGTCTCTCGATCAACCAGCGATCTTTACCCCCCATACCGGAAGAAAGCACTCCGTAGGCCCAAGGTCACCTTGTCACCCCTCCGGCCAGCTATACGTTCACCAAAAGCCAACCACCCGGACACTATAACTAAAGAGCGTAGAGCTCCTCCTCCCTCCCCCGGATTCCCCGGAACCGCAGCAGTGGCCCCCACCCTTCGAGCGGCGCGCGCAAGTCTCTATGGAGAGCGTATAGGTGGTAGGGAGGGAGGCGCCGCTCGCGGCGGCTACACGCCGGAGTGTGTGTGTCGGCAGTCGCGATATAAAACTGGACTGGTGAGCACGCGAGCGGCCCAGACGAGTAGTGTATCGTCCCCCCGTGTGCTTCGACATTTTATCTCAAACTACGACTCGTTTTTACGTTTTACGCTCGCAATCGAAGTACACCTCGCGTGTATTTGTCGCTAAGCACGAGTATCAATCTCGGCGACGGAAGAAAGTTCGTCGGTGAAAGTTCCTAGGAGAGAAGAAAGAAGGATAGACCTACGATTCAGAGGGGGGTGAAAGAGGGCGCGGAACGTCGACTGCTTTACTACTTCTGTGTATACCGACTCACACTGTCAGCCGCCACACTGCTTCACAAGAGGATGAAGATGACACCGAGCCTCTGCACGAGTGACTTGCTCAAGCCGGAGGTGAGAGCGAATGTGTGTGTGTGTGCGCGCGCGCGCGGATCGGATTGGCTTCGAAGGGGTGGTCCGATGCGAGGTAGAGACTCGCCGCGAGGGTCAGTTTTGACTCAATCGAAACGCCGCCGCGGCTGAGCAGCGTGGGATCGATAGCGAGAGCTCGCGAGGAATTTCGAAAAGTGACTTTCACTGCAGTGTGACGTACGATCTTGAATTATACAGTCCAAAACTACGCTCTTCTATGTGTGTGTGTGTGTGTGTGTGTGTGTGTTGAGAGACTGATTACTATTTGATAATTCGTACTTCCCGCGCTTATCGCTTACGCGACGCCGCGAGTTTCGTCAATTACATCACGTCGCGCTTGAGGCCGACTAAAGAGAAAAGGAAGTGCAAAGGAAATACGAGAATAAGTATAATCGCTCGCAGTCGGTAAGGCAGCGAGCCGCCACTGTTTACCTCGCGTCAATCAATACGCAGACCCGAAAACGTCAAAGCTTTCGCGGAAAACGCTCGCGAGCACGATGACTGACATCGTGAGTATACGTATACTCTGTGTGTGTGTATATAGTCGCTGACCCCGCGTGACGTTTTATTCTTCTGCTGCCGCGCAGAAGTGCATCAAAAAAAAAAAAAAAAAAACAGGCTCGTCATTCGAATTGCCACAGTTTTTCAGTTTCGCGGATTGATTCGATTACGTAAACTCGGACTTTGCCACTATTTTGAACTCGATGAAAATGACCGTTCTAAGAGGGGGAATATTTGAAAAAAAAGCTGTGCGAGCAGAGAAAAATGTAATTATCTAGAGAGTTCCCGTATACGCTCGTCGATTCAGGGATTTTCTCTCCGCATTCAAGGCAAGGACTATCGATTTTCTATTCCCCGGCGCGCAAGAGAGAGAGAGACAAGACACGCTCGCTGGCGACAGTGTATACGTATACCTATACTTCGGAGCAGCGTCACGATGATAATGATGACGATGATTAGAATATTTCTCGCTTCGCGGAATCAGCGGGTGTAATTTTGAAAAATTAGAAAACGAAGAAAGAGGTTAAGTGGATGCTGATGAGTTTTCGCGTTGCAGGACTCTGACTTACCGACGAACTCGCGTGTGTTGTATTTGTTGAACATTATCGGTTATGCTTGTAACGCGGTTGATGAAAGAATGACGAGGTAGGCGGCTTTTTCGAGATGCGACGATCGATCGGAGTCGTGAATGTTTTGTTGAAAGTGTGGAAAACTGACTCGGAGTATGACTGGGGTAGTTTGAATTTTCAGCGAAATTCATCAACTGCCTGAACTTGTTATCGTGAAAAATAAGCAGCGACGTTATAGCGCTTTAATTTCAAGCAAAAAGCAATTTTCCAACCGAGTTTGTGTCAAAGGCGCGGACGTTGATTTTTAGTAAATTGCGAGTGGGTACACTCACCGCAGGTAGCTTTTTACATAACCTCATCTGTCGTATGTCGGCGGCAAATTGAATTATGGCACGTGATGATCATTAAAATGATTAGCATTGTTGTAAGTGCACTAGACGCGCATTACGCTATTCGGGAAGATTGTAAAGTTCGCTGATGGCGATGAGATAGAATTGTTTATTAGACGGCCGCTCCGAAATTCATTTTGGAGCAGTTTCGGAAAATCGTATTTCCCGTCCAAATTGGCGGCCGTAATTGCTTTTAAGGCACATCTACTCAGCTGCTTCCTCGTTAAAGTCATTTGGATACGCCAAGTTCTATAAATTGTTCTCAAAATCACGGTAAAAAATAAAAAGCGCAAACTGAGTCTCTACTGCGTCAGTCTCTAAATACACGTAAACGCAAAGTTGCAAAAGGGTCAAACCCTTGCGTCGAAAAACAATTATAGTCTCTCGATCGATACCTCGAAGCAAAAGCCGGAAGGACGTCGACGGTAAACGTCACCAAGGCCGAATTTATTGTTAGTCAGGGTAAGTGACCCAACTACTGACTTTCAGCTCCGCTCTCATTTGGAATTCAAGAACCAATTTTTTATTCACTCACATAAACATGCCCTAATATGCAATGAGCTCTAAATGTAGGCTCTGTTTGTTCCGGTAGACCCAGAAATACTCGGAGTTCAGCGCAGGTTTCGAATATCTGGTAGTTATGGGTCACTAGACAAGATGTTCGATAACCTGAAGTCCATCCGCGTTCGTTCACGCCGGTACATCGGTAAAGCAACGGCTGCACTGACGGAGGCCTTAACCTTGAAGGTCCTGCGTCGACTTAGCAATTTTACTAGCATTTCCTGATCAGCGAAGTTGAGGTTATGTTCGCGTGTTGAGAGTTTCTTCAATTAGCAAATTATTCAAGAATCGGCTTGGATAAACATTTTCTTTTCTTCCAGAGGGTATTTTTAGTGCAAAAAACGGGGTCACCGTGAATCGCCTGTGAATGTACGGGTAAATGGAGCGTATTATTGGAAATATTCGCACGAAGTGTGTTTATCGTCCGAAACTTATTTCATTATGTTCATCGATCGACTTTCCAAGCTAGCAACATACGAAAACGAGTTTTGCAGTGTAAACAAACTAATTTTCGATAATCCTCGGCTTCGGTTTTTCCTGCGCAAATAATAACAGACAAATCCTGCATCGATCAGTCAAATAAGCGAACAAAACCGGCTTATTTTAAAACGGCAGCTCCTCCGAAGAAATACGGAAAAGCCCGAGTCCGCCGCTCTGACATTGGCTTTCGCGCTCGCGTCACACACACACACACACACACCACCACACACACACACAGACGGTAGCGAGGAGCGAGGGGAAGAGACGTGTTACACAATGCCAGCGGCGGAGAGATCGATAACGGCTGACTGCGAACCGCCGGCCTCTTTTGCTTCTGCTGCTGCTGCTACTGCGGCGATTCTCTGGTCTGAGTTCTTGCGTTGGGATTCGGCAGAATTTTCGGATTGACGTTTGGATTTAATTTAACTTTTAACTTTACCCAACAGTTATTTCACACTAATGTCTATAGCATTGAATAAAAAATCAGTCGACTTATCAAATATCCGAGAGTCACCCGACTAAATGGTTTTGTTGATTCTGGCTATAATTTTTTCCGTCACCGCACTCGATGGTGTATAAGTAGCTGTCCAAACGAGTACCTGCGTCTTCGTTAGCGAACTAGACGATACTCGAGACTGAGATCTAAAGTGCGATGAGATAATCACTCTGATGCATTTCAGCAAATATGACACGTCCGACTTTCAAATATTACAAAACCTCCTCGTAATATTTATCCAACCGATCCACATCCGCTCGGTTACAGCGATTTCTTTTATGACTCAGGAATGACTGTTCCCTTGAAGGAAAATATTCGATCGTTATCGGTCATGTCGCGGCGATCGTCTATACTCGATAACGCTCGCGCACGCATTTCGCGAACCCAAACTCTCTCTTCCGAACAATCGATCGGCAAAAAAAAAATCGATCAATTATAACGCAATATATCGACGTGTCGCGGTTCTGTGCACTTTTAAAGTTCAATACTGCCGGCAAATCGACCGAGAAAATACCACCGTACAATTAAAGTGGAAAATCGTTATTGCATATCGGCGCGAAAATAGCTATTCCAACGAGGATCGATCATTTTCTGACCTACACTCGTCTCGAAGAAGAGAAAAAAGAATCTTTCCACGATACAGAGGAAAATCGAAAGATTCAATAGGGCGCACTGCGCGCGTAATAATAATGCATGAATGAATTCAAAATAAATGTCGCGTCTCTAATCTCGCCTTGGGACAGGTCATGAATTCCCGTTCGACCGTGTGTATAATTAAGTAGTAAATTTTATTTTTAAACTGACGGATCGTTCCGTTTCCAGCTTTCTAAAAAATTACTCTTCTCCAGTCATCGATCCTCGTTCATAATTTACCAGGAGTTTTTCCATATACTCGGAGCTCTCGATATTTCGTTACGGGTTACAGGCGTTGCGAAAGCGCAAGAAATGGTGTGTAATGACACGGTGCGACACAAATTTTCCCTTAAGAAGAAAAAGAAAGGAACGAGCAGTGGCGGTTTGGTTAATCCACTGATATAATAATCGTCGTCTCTCGAGAAGCCGTCCGTCGCGGTTTGCCCCGTCGTATTCGAGTGCGCTGGCGCGCTTCGCTCAAGTTGGTTTACGAAGCAATTTGTCGAGCATTAAACTGCGCGCGCGTCACCGTTTGAATACAGCATCAGCAGCAGCAGCCGAGAGACGAGAGAAAAGGCTCCCAAGTTAAAGTGCTTCTCTTTCAGCAACTGCACCTGAAACATCAAAAAACACACTCGAGTAAATAGTCCAAAAGTATTTCGATCCGAGACAAACGAACAAACAAAGGCGTCCTCCTCGTCGATACACGACGCCTCGGAATGTTTCTCTCTCTCTCTCTCTCTCTCTCTCCTCTTGGATAGCCATAATAACACGTGTGTGCATCGGGTCCGTTCCAGTTGTTGCATTCCGTGCATTGAGTCAGACGCGCTATGCGCGCAGACGTTTGTTGAACCTGAGGAGTATAATGGAGACTCGCGACGGACGCGATTTGATTCGATATACCGGCGCTTAATTCGAGCTCGATTGGACTACTGATTCGATGATTTTTTTATTAGCCGGCTTTTGATTGACGAAGACGTCGCGTTATTGATGCGTTTCGTTATAGTTGGATAAACATGACGCAACGCCTTCTGCACTCGCCAATCCCTTAAGTAGGTACATCGGAACGGTTAGGTAAGGATGTACGCAAGGCTTACGTAAATTCGTCGCCCTCTCCAATCCATCTCCGCGTCTAATAAGAATCCGTACTCGCATTTATAACTCCTTCCTCCTCCGTTTGTACAGCATCGACGCAAAGAATCTCCAGCCTAAAAAAAGCTCTCTTATACCGCCCGTTACCGTTCTATTCTTAGCAGCAGCATCTCCACGTGTGTCCCGATAAGCTCCCCGGCTTACGCTTTTCCGATCGTCATGTGCGCACCTGCTCCCGCGACGACGAGGTACGACTCATTCATGCGCCGCATCGGTCGCGGGTGTGTCGTGGCTACGTCATGTGCGGATCGATCGCGACGAGATGCGCGCACGCGCGCCTTGGAATATGGGGGGAGCTTGCGGAGGGCGGGAAATTTGAATTTTGGGCGAGCCTGTTGTTTTTGAAGGATCAGACGGAATTCCAAAAGCCATTAGCGCACACGTGACTGAAGAAACTTTGGATTTTGAGTTAACCCGCTCGGTGCACTTGGAAAAAACCTTGAGTGTATGATACACGGTTGAGGAAAGTCTTTTTCTACCGAAGCATAAATTAATAGTCGCTGCGTCGATCGCTAGAATAACTGCAAGGTTACTTCGGTGCAGAACGAATAAAACTTCATCGGTCTTCAAGCGACTCCGCGAAAATACTTCA
The DNA here is from genome assembly GCA_024372645.1 of Trichomalopsis sarcophagae. Lineage (NCBI taxonomy): Eukaryota > Metazoa > Arthropoda > Insecta > Hymenoptera > Pteromalidae > Trichomalopsis > Trichomalopsis sarcophagae. Next base: position 2,102,021 of record QLSS01000006.1, read on the forward strand.
GAACTAATGTATTATAGCTACTCTTTTTATCTATAGATTTGCAAGGCGTCGCTCCAAGCCTTGCGGTGACTAATCGTTTTAGGCTTTCAACGTCGACGTTATGCTTCCTGCTTTCTCTCAGCTGCATCGTCGAGTTTCCTCCGCGCTTCCACGAACAAGCAGAGTCTATCTCCGTGCGTCGACATTCCGCGTTTTTTCTCGCGCGAGGAATCCGATGTAAAAAAAACTCGTAAATAGAGTAATCGGAAATTGCATTCGATTCACTTCAGCACAGTTCATAAATACGAAATACCAGTTTGGAGCTTTAAAGCGTGTATGGCTCTCATTTTTATCGGCTGGTTTCGTTTAATCAAGCAACCCAACGACCTCGACAAAAATGTTACTGGCCTTTCGGAGTCTCGTCTTTTTTTGTCTCCCTTTCTCTTTCGAAGAACGTATAAATTATACACGCGCGAGCACAGTTCGGTTTTTCAGACCATAACGAATCGAGTATAGCCGCAGAGACTATATAATGATGAGTGCCTATATGCAGTGCCGAACCCGTCTCTCTTATTGTGCATAAATTATTATATGATTTAGCGGTTGGCCTGACCGGTGTTTTGAAATATTTTATGCCATGTGCACGATGATGTGACATAAGAATTGCTTTAGCGTCGGTGGAATTATTTAGTATTGATAATAAAGAAGCTATATGTTAAGTTATGACTTATCTATAAAAATGAAAAAAAAACAACGCGCAGTAACGCACGGAGTAAAGACTCGAGGCCGAGACTCGCGAAATCGCCCGCGTGTACGCTTATATACGTATCGACCCGGACACCTTTCGCAAGCGGGCTGTGACCCAAATCGCCGCCGCCGAAATCAGTCTGTGCACGTGTCCGACAGCACGTCCGAGCTTCGTTTTTTTTTTTCGCGAACGGAAACGCCATCAGGATTGATGGGTTACTTTAGATCTTGAGATTTGGGTTTGTTGTTTTGCGATTCGTGATAAAGTCGTGGGAGTGAAGAAGTAGGGTGTGATGAGTGAGAGATGTTTGCTTTTCTAATTTTGAGGAAACCCGACGATGACAGTATAGATAAAGCTCGGGAATAGTAGGGCAATATTTCAAACCTTATACTTTCGGCGTATTTTTCGAAACAATAGAACGAGGAAAAATCGTTTAAAATCTTCCGCCGCAAACACAACTCGGCCATTATCATTCAAACCGCGAAATCTTTCTCTCGCGAGATTGACCCATGGCGTCAGCAATACAGCACCGTAAAGCAGTGCCGGCGATAGAGACGTAGGCGGTGTGTCACTATTCCTCGATTTACGAGCCGCGGCTGAGTGTACTCTCGGTGATCGGCTGTAATTGACGGCAATCGATGATGGGTCGTTGCACCGCGACGATCGAATCAGTGCCAGAGAATAAGTATATACTTGTCGAGGGGTTGACGTTGGAAAACGTTTTTGCTCTGAGCGAATAGGCTTTTGTTTGATTTATTATTACGTGTTATTCGAAAAATCGCTCAATGAACGAACCAAAGCGCTATACTTAATTAAAAGAGAAGGCCCGTATCCAACGTCTGACGTAATTTCGGATTCGTCGGCTTTATTTCCTCTTACACCAGTCCGCACACGCGACTCACAGTATTACAAAAGTTACCTAACCCAATACGTCCAGTTTCACTCCGATGCAGCGCATCAATCCGCGAAAATACCAGAACCTTTCCGCGAATCCCTATATACACGAGAGCCGTTCCTCCATAGAGTCACGCGTCGAAGTCGTGATCGTTCCGTGGGACACCGATGATTCTGTGCTCGCTCGCGCGTCTCTCCTTTGCCAAACGTAATCGCGTTATCGCGTCTAATTGAGGATTCGCTTTTTGCCGATCGTACGATGTCTCGGCCTCAACACGCAGACGGTATAATCGAGGAAAGCTCGATAAGATAGTGGGCGACTTTTTGGCGCGTGTTTTGATTTTGATACATAAAACGCAAAAATTACCAGAGCTTTTCCTCGAGAGCTTTCGAGCTCGTTGGCCGCGTCAAAGTTGAAACTGATGGTATCTGTGTACGCTCCCTACTGGTTGAAACTGGTATCACACCAATCAGATGCGTCTTTTCAACTATCGCACTGTATACCGAGAAAGACGGTGACGTAAATTGTTTACAGCGCGAAATCTGCAATAATAAAGAACCGATCTCGCGCTCGAAATACGCAATAATCGAACGTCATAGAGGATAGCAGTGCAGCAAACGACTTTCGACACCGGTTGCACGAGATGTAGGAAGTGCGTTGGACGTGTTAATTACTCCCGGCCTTGGACGCCTCGCGCGCAATTAAAGCTTCTGCGTCTTCTTCTTCGAATTTTCCTCCCGAAGATCTCGTGTCAAAGGTCGGCGCTGAAATATACAGAGAATTTCTCTATGTGTGTTTTGGATTTCGCTCGTTAACGTCCAGGTGCGAATCGCGATTTTTTTTTCATATAGTTCTCTCCTCGTGTTTACGATGATAATTCAGTTTCATCACTCGGAGGTTTCTGCAGTATCATGCGTTCCGCAGTATTTTTCAAGCAGAGAGCAAACGAAAACACGATCGTTAATTACCTATACCTACCATCGTCGATTTCTCAAAACTGTCTTGTAGTTATGAGAGAGAAGAGCGGAGTATACGGATCATTAGGTCTGCCAGTATTTTTTTTTTTTTTTTTTTTTTTTCAAAGTAGATAGATCCAGTAAAAGAGGAGAAGAGATAGCGCAGACTCGCGCGTGCGTCGTTCGGCGAGTTTTTATGAATGAAACTCGCTGTTATTTTTATTTCGTCTGTAGCGATAAGGAAAATCGTCAGAGGAGTCTCTCTTGTCTATAAAACACAGCGTCGATCCTTAAAATTCATACACACCACAACTCGATTATACGTTCGATGCGTTATGCAAATTCGAGCGATTCCTCGCGCGAATTTCAAAGACCAGTGTAATTCGAGCTTATCGCCTGCGCTACTAGCGCTCGCTTATCGCGACTTTGACCTTCACTATTATAGGAAAGTCTCTGTCTCTCCTATGCGGTGGAGAGACTTTCGGAATGTCGAAACCGCATCAGCGAGGTTTGCGAAATAGAAAGTCCTGAGCTGTAATAATTATAACAGACATATATATATATAATTTGAAAAATAGCTCTCGCGAGTAAGTATATGTATAGCGAATCGATAGTCGAAAATCACGCGTTTACCCCGGTTCAGGGTCCCTCCTCCGCAGGAAAAGCTCGACTCGAGCGCCGCGAGACGACGTTCGAAGGTCGGCCAAGGACGCTCAAAGGTCAGCGGCGTACGATGCTCGCGAGATTTCGCTGTCGATTGTTTTACGATCTGTCGTCGGAGTCGTAAATTTCGAGAGGGAGAGAGGAGGGATTATTTAATTGCACTGGCGGAGATTTCGAGATGATTGATAAGTTTTATGGTTCTTTGGGTATAGAATGGAAGAATTAAAAAAAAAATATATATTTCTGTTACCAGCCACGTAAGGAGCTGCGGTCTTGCGTAATCGATACTAGCCGCGTTTTTGCCCGGTTGGATAAAGGGGTCGAATATCTCTACAGAATTATGCCTTATTCAATTTTCATTCCGGTATTAACGAAGATTCAAAATTTCCGTTCCAGATCAGAGATGCGTGCAAAGACCTCATCCTCACGGACGAGCAGCTCCGGCTTGTCATGGAGCGACTCAGGCACCAGATCGACCGGGGTCTGTCCAAGCAGAGCCACGAGGAGGCTATCGTCAGATGCTACACCACTTACGTGCAGGATTTGCCCAACGGCACCGGTAAGCTTCTCTCCTCCAAGCCTATGATAAAAGCCATTATATTCGCTCTCGGTAATTTTCGCAATAAATTGGCTTTTCAGAAAAGGGCAACTTCCTGGCGCTGGATCTGGGCGGCACCAACTTCCGCGTACTGCTGATCACCCTGGACGGTCAGAGCTTCGACATGAAGAGCAAGATCTACGCGATACCGCAGAGCCTGATGCTGGGCACGGGTCGTCAGCTGTTCGACCACATCGCCCAGTGTCTGGCCCTCTTCGTCAAGGATCTCAAACTCGAGCAGGAGGTTCTGCCCCTTGGCTTCACCTTCAGCTTCCCACTGAGCCAACAGGGCCTCACCAAGGGTCTGCTCGTCAGGTGGACCAAGGGATTCAACTGCAGCGGTGTCGTCGAGCAGGACGTCGTTGCCCTCCTCGAGGATGCCATCGCTAGGAGAAATGTGAGTCTCGCTTCGTGTGCCTGCGTACCGGTTTCAGCCGGTTCGTCGCCAGAAAAAATAAAGCTGCAATAAAGTAGATTGATTCAAGGGCTATACTTAGCTCTGTATAATTGTCGTAAAATGCAAGAGTTTGTAATGGAGGTCAGTCTGTGGAGAGAGACTGATAAAAGTCGCGATAAATGCTTCTTTTGACGTTGCTCTGATATGTCTGATCTATGCCAATGAACATAATAAGACTCTGTGCATAAGATTGACTTTGTTATGAACTAGAGTTTCGAACTGCTTCGATAACGCCTATTCGTCTTCTGTTTTAGGACGTGAAAATCGACGTGTGCGCGATCCTGAACGACACCACTGGTACGCTGATGTCCTGCGCTTGGAAAAACAAGAACTGTCGCGTTGGCCTCATTGTCGGTAAGTTAATAATAATCGATATCGCGCGCAAGAGTATGTATATCGTGCTCTAGTAATGACTAAATTAAACACGTTCTACTCGCTCGCGCGCGACACATACAGTCTCAAGGCGATAGAAATCTAATCCTGTCCTCTTATTTTAATGACTGACCGCATCAGTTTTTAATTCGAAGAGCAAAGCTTAATTAGATATAGCGTAGCTCGGTCGGTAATGCGGAATCTATGCATTACAGTAACGAGGTTATCGACTTTTTTCAGGTACCGGCAGCAACGCCTGCTACGTGGAGAAGACGGAGAACGTTGAGTGCGCGATACCGGGCCAGTACGCGGCGCACAAACCCCACATGCTGATAAACACCGAGTGGGGCGCGTTCGGCGAGCAGGGCACCCTCGACTTTGTCCTGACCGAGTTCGACCGCGACATAGACGAGAACTCGATCAACCCGAGCAAACAGCTATTCGAGAAGATGATATCGGGAATGTACATGGGTGAGCTCGCCAGGCTGGTACTGGAGAAACTCACCAACAACGGACTGCTCTTTAACGGCAAGTGTTCCTGCGATCTGAGGAAGCGCGGCAAGTTCTTCACCAAATACGTGTCCGAAATCGAGTCGTGAGTATACACGAAGGGATATTACATGCGATAAGTTGTGATCGAGAAGCCTGTTTTACCGACGGACGTTCGTTTTTCAGCGATCCCAAGGGAAAGTACGCCAACTGCCGAGAGATCCTGGCTGAGCTGGGCATCAGGAATGCGACGGACCAGGACTGCGAGAACGTGCGGTACGTCTGCTCGGTCGTCTCGAGGCGGGCGGCTCATCTGGCGTCCGCGGGTATCGCCACGCTCCTCGTCAAGATGGGCGAGAACAACGTTACGGTCGGCGTCGACGGCTCTGTCTACAGATTCCATCCTCACTTCCACGACCTCATGGTCGAGAAGATCAGCGCGTTGCAGCCGTACAAGGTGAGATATCGTCGCTGCACATACCGGCAAACTTGAAATTTAAAATTTTTATACTAAACCGCATCGTTGTTGCTTCACAGTTTGACCTGATGCTTTCGGAAGACGGCAGCGGTCGCGGTGCGGCGTTGGTTGCCGCAGTAGCCGCGCAAAAGCGGTGAAGTTAGGCGGCAGGGCCGCTTACAACTTTACTTAAAAAAAAAAAAAAAACTTCTAGACTAAAGTATAAATATTATTATACATAATAAATTTAAAAAAAAGTACCGACAGATTGATACACTTCTGTACATAGAGCACAAAGAGCGTAGTCTAGTTAATTGAAAGAAACAAACAAAACGAAAGAAAAAAAGATTGATGAAAATACCTACCACTCACACATGTCGGAGAGCGAAGAAAAGACGTCGGAGAGGGCTTGGCCAAGCTCGAATGTGCACCAGCCGCTTTGAACGAGTGATCGTGAGGAGCTTGCGGAGCCGACGATTTTTAAGTGAAAATACACATGATACACGGCAAAAAATGTTAACGGAAAAGTGAAATTATTATTATTATTATTATATTATTATTTGTGGACGTCCGATGCGTGGACGTCAGTATATCATATGATTTTATCGTTACCCTGATCTTCTGAGAGGGAGAGAAAGATATATACAAGTGCATGTGTGATTGTAATAATTGTTTCTCGTCGGGAAAACAGATGCCGGACAATTGTTTCTCGGTTCTTTTTACTGCGATTATATTCGTTGATTTTTTTATATATTTTTTAAAAATTGGCTCTTCGAAGGATAATACCGGACGTTGCGAAGAATGAGGTGAAGATAAATGAAAAAAATATATATATACATATAACACGAAGCTCCGCCATATTTTTTGATACTGAAAGAGCCTCGCATCGCTGTCGTATTTTTAATATATATAAGTGAGCAAACTTGGATAAAAAAAAAAAATGATGTAACAAAACGTTGTAGCGCGACTCAACGAAGATCGACCTTCATTTCTTTTTTTATTATTGTACATCGGTTTTATTATCGTTACTTATCGAATTCGTTTTATGAATTTGGCAGCATCGGCAGCTAAAGTACACGAGCGTGTTAGCTAAATAAAAATAAAATATCGAAGCGTATGTAAAATATACTGCGACTCGCATCCAATGATCAATGGAAGAAATATCTGTCTATAAATTCATATTGTAATTAATCATATTATATTATATATATATTATTACGTATTATCCGAGGTATCAAATTTTACTGTGTAGTGCAAGAGAGAAGCTAATATACGAGAGCGAAAGCATTAGAGGGATGAGAAAGAAACGTTGCGTCGACGAGAGCAAAGATTAACGGTGAATGTACGTATTTGGAGGCCCCAGATCGCGCGACTCAATATCGTAGGTTCTAAGTAAGGAGAAAGAGCTGGAAACGCCTTAACCGCGATAATATTATGTAAAAAGAAACGTCTCAGCGATCGAACCGCGAGTTTCTTCGGCGTTTTCTCTCTATTAAATAGAAAAGAAACAAAGTTACTACTTCTGTATTTATTACCGCTCGAACTCGTTGAAAAATTTTGCAACCATTATGTGACCGGCGACTCCGTTTCCTTCGACAAAATTCAAACGAGAGAAATATACGAAACTCGCCGGTTCGCCAAGTCCGACGTCATTACATAGTCGAGAAGCGAACCTTTGAAACACGCCTGCTTTAAAAATAAAAAGCTCGCGATCGTCGATACACGCGTACGTATATAGATGTATACCCGAACACACAAGGCTAAACTTGTGCGTTGTCATATCGCGAATAGAACAGAAGCGCGTAGAAGAGGGGCGAAGACGTGTATACTTTTTACACTTTTCACGAGCACAGCGTTCCAACATCGCTAAGCGGAAGAAAATCCACACACCCTCACGAACACGAGATATGCGTACAACGAAAAAAGGAAAATAACCATCGCGTCGGGTGGGGGGCTCCGGCCACACGCTACATTAGGTTCTCGAGAAACTTATATACGTCTGTGTATATGTAATAATGTGTGCGTGCGAGTTGTGTATACGTGAAAAACAAGAAAATAATAATAATTCGACTGAGTACGAGGAAGTGAAGCGCGCGAAGGGAGAGGTCGATGAGCGTATAAATTGAACAAACAAAAAGTAATAATAATTATTGTTAAAAAAAAAGTAAACGGAAGGAGACGAAGAAAGGGTTATTATTAGATAGTCCAAGGAGCGATCATATTCATATACGTTTAAGCCTGGCGAATCTATTATCCTTGTGTATACTGTACTATCGTTCGAATCTTTAAATTTCCCACTTCGTTGTGATTCGACGCGACGCACTGTATAAGCGAATAAAAAGGTACACACCATGCGCGTGTACCTCGCACTGCTGTACGTCGTATAATAATATAATGTAGAGACGCGACGACGATCGTTATCTGCTGATAAGAGACGCGAGAATATTTCATGCCTAGCCGCGCAGAGAACTTGTTTGTTCTCGCGCGGTTTTGTGTCATGTACACCTAATTCTTTTCGGATTTCGAAAAGCCAACGAGTTGGTAGTCTCTTGCTCGGCGTCGACGATGTTTCGCCGTCTGTCGCGGAAGTCGGTGAGTAGAGTATGAAGTATCCGATTGATAGCTTCGATCGAAAATCTCGAGCGAGTCGACTCTTCGAATATATTGTTTTAGCTTGTTTTAGTCACTATTATAAATTCGATTTTACTTGAGAACGACGATTGACGATCGAACTCGAGATTTACGATCGGACTACGACGAGCTGTTTAAGGTTTCGTAAAGGAGAACCTTTGAAGCGCGTTGGTAGTATCGTGTAAAGAATCGCGTCGTCACCTGCACGTTACGATACATCAAAGACTTTATTATTTCGAAGACGCTTTGTTAACAGAGTCACACATTCTACAGCGGCAACGTTGCTTTCGAATCTTTTTAGAGGATATTACTATTATTATTATTATTATTATTATTATTATTATTATATGTGCGCGAGAGAGACAAAAGTAATAGGAAAAAACTATACGATTGGTTTGTTATAACGATTCTTTTTATAAAAGGCTGTAATAAAGTGTGTACCACTTGTGTATACTTTCAAACGTGGATCCTGCGTATATTATGAAAATCCAAAGCGATGGTAAAAATATTTAGCAACAAAAAATCGACAACTAAATAGCAAAACAATGCCAGGCTGAGTCGAAATACACACCAAGTGTGTGCAGGTGCTACAGCGCGAGGAAGATTAAGAAAACGAAAAAGCGTTATTATAGAGAAAAAAAAAGTAAACAAACACAGAGGCCTTTATGAGGCTAGTAACCGACCGGATGCTTAATTTTCATGATTATTAAGGAAAACAAAGTAATGATATGTATAAAAGTATACAAAGTACATACATGTATAACATTTCGATTGATCCACCATAATTTTTTTACATCCAAGGATAAATGTTGTTGAATATGTATACACGTTGAAATTGCAAAATAAAAAACTATTGAATCCTACGTATAAGCTTTTGTGAATTATTTTTTAACCGATAAGTCAAACACCGCTGTGCACATTGAAATTATACGGCAGTCTTAGGGCGATAACGCGCCGATAACGAGTAATTCGTTCAAAATCATACCTAGAAGTCGTAAGTCGTGCATAACTGCATTGAAATTCATTTCGTTTAACTCCGAGGATTCTTCTTCAACGTAATTTTAAAAACGTTCTTTTCATCATCCCATCAGCTATGTATACATAATAGACACCGCAACGATAAACAGTAACAGAAAGAGAATAAAAACGGAAACAATTATGATCCCACCGTCGAAAGATAAACGCTAATTAATTCTATTTTCGCGTCTAAGTTTCCGAGACCTTCCACGATCGTTTTTTCCCCTCGACAAGTGCTGCCACCTAAGGTCCAAAAGGTGCAAACCTCTCGATTCCCTTCTGCTACACGGCAGTGCGCGTTTCGCTGTCCGCGAGAGTACATATCGCGCATTTACCAGCCCACTCGCGTATATTGACGTTTGTGTCACTGCAACGACGACGACGAGCCTGAATTTTCCAACCTCGACAGAGAGCAGCTCGGTGTGGTTTTTTTTTCGTTAAAAAAATGCGGTTCTACTCGGCGGTGACTCTACGCGTCAGGAGAAAGTAGCGCAGAGCGTCTCCGTCTTTTCGCATGAGTATCGCAAAGACAAAAACATGATCAGCGGTCTGCAGATTGCTTTGAAAAATGCCATTGACGTGGTGAGTGCGCCACGCTGCGCTCGTCGTTTATGGCATATTTGCATAATCGAGTTTCTTTTTGTTCAGCTTCATTGTGAATTTTGTCGCTCGTGCTGTTTTAGTTGTTTTTTTTTTTTCCAAACGCATTCCACCACTGTTTATGTTTTTGTTCGTGACCCACAACCTGTTCGTTCCCCTCCTTTGCTTGTCGTTGCGCTCCATATTTCTTTTTTCTTTAACCTATGCAATTTTTTACTAACAATTGATCAGCATATGTAGATTGTATGCAAAGTATGTAACTCGAATTGCTTATTCTCCTGCTTTGCTTTCCAGATCGCTCCTCCAGCTACGCCTCTACAAGACTTCACATATCACTGGAAGCAGCTTATGAACTTTTATGTCAATCACTTGAGCGATTCAAAAGTACCTGTAGAAACCACAAGCATACCAAAACACTTGGATCGTTTGCTGGAGCTCTTGCTAGAGGAGGAAAAACATGGAGATGAACCAGGTCCATGCCTCGAGTATCTACTGCAGCACAGATTGTTGGATTTACTGGCAACTCTGGCCAGCGCAGAAACACCACCCGGGATGAGATTGGTCTGTTTGTCCTTCTTGCGGAGATTGTTGACCAGATCCAAGCATCCTCTGCTGCATCATGCAGCTGTTTACGGGCCTGTTCAAAGACTTATAGCTATGTGCAATGGAAATCTTGCCTCACCTATTGAGAACGAAGAAATACAATTTCTTCTGTGTCTCTGTTTTCTAGTTTGCAAGTACCCACATGTAACAAACATAGTCAATGATTCTAGTAATGTAAGACAAGAGAGTGGAATTTTGCACTGTGATTATGAAAAGTCAGAAATTGAAAAGGTTACTTACATACCTGCTAGGAAAATGAATAATGCCAATCCTTTGTTTAAACCACTGAATACACAAGCTATTACGTTGGTAAATCCTGATCTGTTTCAAACGAGGTAAGAAATATATATGAGGAATAATTGAGTGTTCACTTACCATATAGAAGAAAAATTTACGAATCTTGCTAATATTTTTACAGCAGGAACCATTCTTTTCACAATGATTCTGTTGACAAATCGATCGCACAGTCAGAGGACTCACAAGAAAACAAACCGTCCAAGCACATACGTGATACGTCTACAAGATCAAACTCCTCGACACAATCAAGCAGGTCATCAAGGGACGTGGAAATCGCTTCTCGAACCTCGAGTCCACTTACACAAAAGCCCAATGAAAACATTCCAAATTCAGTGTCCGAAATTAGCGACGACACCCAAGAAACCGAACATTTGTACAAAGTACCTGAACAAGTTGAATCTTCTACGTATGATCCAGTGATAGCTGCACTTAATGATTTTAAAGACTTAAGAATAAGCGAAGAGTATGCTTCTAGTAACGGTGATATTAAATCGAGAAGCAGCAAACACGATATTACACTCAGTGGTCCAGGCAGCCCTGAGCACTCTAAATGTCTGCTCTTGGATTCCCTCAAGAGCTACGTAAACAGTGCAGTAGGTATTTTTATTTTAAGTTGACGGATCAGTACTACTCGTACTGACGATGATTTTTTAATTATTTCAGGACAACACAATTAGAATAAGAGCATGCGAAGGAATAATGGTTCTAGCTTCATTGGACGACCCCTTTTTTGCTGAAATTGTTGCCAAAAGTAATTTATCGGCTGTGCTAGCAAAACGCCTAGAGGTTCTCTTTAATTTAATTCCGGCTCACGTTGAGCCTGGCGAAATCGAAGATATCGAAGTAACGTGGGGCCTTGATTCACCTCCTCTGCTGAATGAAAAGAAGTTTCCTGGGTGTCGAAGAGTAGCCGCTTTTTTCATGTGGCTCGATTTTTGTGCTCAACTCTCCAGGGAAGCTCATCCGGATGTCGCGGAAGTCTTAGCTCAAAATATTAGAATAAACTTTTTTGAAAAAGTGTTAACCCCGGCGTTATCGGCTCATCATGCCGTTCTGATCACGGCGTTGATCACAAAATGTTTGAAGGATATTCCTTCCTCCCCGCTTAGTACTGGTGAGATTTGATTCTATCTAGGAACTACTTGCATAAATGTAAAAAGAAATTAAACTTTAAAAAATTTTCTAGAAATCGGCCGATGGCTGGTGGGTCAGCAGAGGGATCCCGACATTCCAGACGTGTGGTGTTCACCCGTCATCCATAGGCTCATAGACAATTGTTGTACAAAAAGTGACGATCTTACCACGGAAACGTTAAAGTTGTTCGAGGAGATGATCGAGAAAAAGGATGAACATATCCTGCACTGTCTAGTCTTAACGTACTTAAACACGCGTGGGTATTACGATAACAGCGCGGCCGATAGCGCAATCGCTTCGTGGAGCGACGAGGAGGACGAGAGGGAACGCGAAAAAAAAGGCTCTATGGATATCTCGCACGGGACGAGTCACAGCAGAACTTTGGCACCGAGCAATATACACAGAATCTTGAATTGGTACTGCGAGATTGATTTTGTAATTCATTCATCGTTCGTTACTTATGCCTGCTAACGAGAATATTTTTGCAGTTTTCTTTCTCTGGTACCCAGACAACTGCAGACTGAATCGGACAACAATTACGGAAGGTACATGGGAGATTGGGAGAAGCAGTATTCGATGGTTGTAAAGAATTGTGCCCTTCTTGCTTGGCCACTAGAAGCCGTGACGTTGGATGACTCTGGCAGTTCTGACTCCAGACCAGAAACAGATAATTCTTCGAGCAGGTTTTATCCAGGACCTTTTCTCTCCATGTTACTAGAGAAAGTCAGCAACATCCCTAAGCAAAAGTACGACATCAACTTACAACTGACTGTCCTGATTTCCAAGCTGGCCTTGCTACCGCACCCGTATCTCCACGAGTTTCTGCTGAATCCTTTGATCCCTTTGACACCCGGAAAGAAGAGTCTATTCATTTGTTTGCAGCGAGTTGTTAAACAACTTATGAACGAAGTTCCTAAGATACCGAGCTACAAGCAAGCGCTCAAAGAGACCAGGCTGCGATTATTCGATGATTGCTGTCAGATCGATGATTCAACAGTTTCCGAATCTAGCGCCAGGTATTATTCTTTTACATTTTCTGTACTCGAGGGGAAACATTTTACGAGATTTCATACATTTTTTTTTTTTAGGTCAAAAGAGGAAGAAATTCTGCTTGAAAGTGCGGTTGTGACAGAAGAATTTTGCAAAGAGTTAGCGGCGATCGCATACGTTAAATATCATCATTCCACATAGCAGTTCTGATTACCCGAAATTTATGATATGTAAATTTAGCTGTAAATACAATCATTTGCATTTTATAGGAATTTAAGCATACAAAGTAGATCTAGCATGGAATTGCGCTAGACAAATTATAACAACAAATTTTTAAAACGATTAACTACATGTATATTTTAAATTGTGTGGATAATCATCTCAAGTATTTGTTAATAGTTTAGGTGTGAATCAAAAATGTTAAAAATTGATTTTTTGACGAAAGGAATATATATGTATATAAAAGACAATAGGAATTTTCGTACAAAAAAAAAATCATCTGTAAATTTAACAGCGATTTTCATGCACAATTGCTCTAGTTGTTTAAAATAAATATCATGAAAAGATTTGCGCATTTTTACTTTACTTTTGACACCAATTATCACAAGTTTTGTACCATCGTATATGTATATAGCAGAGGGATGGTGCGTTTACGCTGGAAAATGAGTCCGAAAATGAGGGGAAGCTCTCCCCACTTTTCCGACGTTCTTGTGTGTTTGGCTGGCAATTGGCATATATGCATGTAAGTGCAAGGTGGCTCGTGTCAAGTGTCAACTGTCAGTCGTGTCGATGTGCTCAACATGCGTATCCGTGTATTACTACTTGTAATTAGTAGTACCGCCTAACCATCAAAATGATATTCACACCTAATCAAGTAGCTGAAATTATTGTTGAAACCATCACAGGTCGTGTTCATAAGTGTCCGAAAACAGTTCATATTTCAAAAAATCCGCATTATGATCTATGCCATTATGATTTGGCTTTCCCGATGGAAATCCAGCATTGGAGAGGTTATGTCGAACTCAATACACCTTTTTTGCAGAGCCTAAGAAATATTTTGGATTATTCCATGCACAATTTGTTAGGCTGGACCGAGTTTCAGTCAGACAAAACTATATATCTTGATCTGCTGAGAACGCAAGTAAGTAAATTGTATTTGTTAACTATTTTTAACCTCAAAATTGTACAATACTCATATGTTAGACTAATGCACTTTTCTAATTTTTAGATGATCTCAAAATGCATTAAAAAAAAAAATGAAGACATGGCAAAGTTTCTGTATATGTTGGATTTTCGTATTCATCAAAATCTAGTTCATATCAAATATCTCAGAGGAATACACGCAGTTTATGCCATTAAGGCTGTTTATACACAAGGTAAGAACTTTGGAATTAATGAAGACTGCGGAATCAAAGTCAAATTAGGAGTTGAATATGCCGAGGAGTCCGAACTTACCAACTTGAGGCTGGATTTGCTTAAAAAAGTTTCTACTAATCTGTTGAAAGCCCAAGGTTTCAATGTTCAAGATGAGGTATGCGATCACAATTACGTCTTCACAATAAAGTCAGTAGGTAAAACTATTGACAAGAACGAGCGATATGTATGTGGAGCTGTCGTGAATAGCAGCAAAAAAAAGGAGAAGTGCTTGACAGTAGAGAGTTATATGCAAAATAAAATTTCAAAAGTTAAAGAATTATGTGATCAAAGACATCCTGATGACTTAGTTGCCAGAAGCAACAGTGAAGAGGATATTAAAAAAATTGCAGATGCATCTGTATCTCATGAATTACTTTCGACAAAACACATCAGTACAGTAATGTTAAAAAACTTTGATAATATTGATAAATCTGTCAAAGGTAATTTTATTGTATTGTGAATTGTTATAATAATCTAATAATTGGGCTGATAAATAAATAATTTTTCTTCTTTACAGAGGGATCATATATTTTATATAATAATGTTCGAATGAATGCAGTATTAGATAAGTATGCACAACTTCTATTAAAGGGAGAAATTCCACAAATCCCGGAAGTTGAAAATTTATTTACATTCTCAACATTGGACATTGAGGTATTGACATACATTTTTAATATTTCTCAAATTTAATTTATAAGTTATAAATATATTATCTTACATTTTTTAGGAATGGAATCTCTTTTATAATTATATAATTAAATATCCAGATGTATTAAAGGCTACTGTTACATTTCATCCAAAACTTAATGTGAATGTTCACTTGCTGTGGTCATTTGTGTCTAGTCTATGCCATGAATTTAGTCGATATTATGAAAAAAATCGATTTTTAATGGTGAGTATTTACCGAGTATAAACTGTGGTAATTGTACCAACAGAAAAATCAACATTTTTTCATTAATATTACAGCCAAACCCGACTTTCGATAGCCGCATTTCTGAGTTATGTTCAGAAAGGCTGCATCTCCTCAGATCATTGCGAATTATTCTACGTAATTCGTTGGCTCTGTTAGAAGTTGAGGAAGTCCAATACATGTAGTCGATGTAAGTAGAATCATTTTAAATGGTTTGTATATGTATAATGGAGTGATTTGGAAAACTGAACCCTACAGATAAAATATATTTTCAGATCTGAGAGAGCATCAAGTGATGTTGCCTTTTAAAGAATGAAAAAGTCAATAGCATAAAGAGATAAAGATTGATTACTTAAACATCGACAGAATGTTTAAAAGTTTTGTTTAGTTGGCCAGGATAAGCAGATTTTTAGTGCAATCAAAACCTACAATTTAATTTAATTTTATCAAATACATACATGAGAGTAATCGTGTGAATAAGTATTTTTATATCGATAGAGATAAAACTGCCTTTACCGCAGTTCAAAGACGCATCCGACTTTTATTTATACACTCGTTATACCACGAAGTTATCCACGTTTGCTAGCTAATAAACTTTTTGTAAAACTCCGACTTTCAAATTTCCCTCCCCAAAGCTCTGCCAGTAGAAACGGCCAAGCGCGGTAAGACGCAATCTTGAAAGAAAAAAAACCTAAGCATCACATAATAATCAAAACCGCGCCAAGAAAACTCTCCGAATCTCCTCTCCCCCACCTTACGTAAAAAACAGCTGACGTTCCGATAAGCAACGCACGCAGGAACCCACCTGACCGACCAGCTGTTTGCTTTGTTTTCCCCTCGTCGGAAAGTGCGCGTTCTCTCTCTCTCTCTCTCTCTCTTCCTCTCGGTGTCCGCTGCAAGCATGAGATTCACGTGACACGCTCACGGCCGGCCGGAGCAACATCGTCTCCCATTGGCCAGCGAACTTTGGCTGCGAAGCTTTCCAGCCAATCGCCGAGTCCGACAGTCCGCGTAAGCTCGACCTGAGGTTTGACACATCGATAAAGGCGTGTTGGTGAGAGAGAGAGAGAGAGAGAGAGAGAGAGAGAGAGAGAGAGGATAGAGCTGCTGCAGCGCCGTGTTGTTGTTGTCGCTGGCTGCTGTCGTCGGAGGCTCTTGTTATTGTTGTCGGCGGTGCTTCGGACGCATACACCTCGTCGACGTGGAAGAGAAAGACTATAACTACTGGTGTCGAGGAGGCGGTGCAGTGCAGCGTCTATACGGGACTCTGTGCTATAACAGTGAGAGGCTCTCGCGAGCTACCTATATATATACAGTATAGTGGTACGAGACTCGCGAATTTTTTCGCGTGCAGTGCACATAACAGAGAGTCGAGAGAGCGGCGTATAGACCTCGTGACTGCGCTCGTCGGTTTTTTGCACTCGGTTGCCGGCTCGTGTGGAGGTGTTCGCGTGTGTAGGTATACCTTACCGGGAAGATTGAGGAAATTGAAAAATTAGTGCGGTTCTCGCGATCTCTCGGCGGGCTTGTGATTAGAACGAGTGAAACGTTGGATTTTTAGGCAGCGAAGTGTTGGTTAAGTTTTTATCAAAAGTAAGCCTTCGAAGGCTGCTTCTAATTAAAACATCCAGAGTCCGAAAGGAATATAGAGAGCGGGTAAAAATCCTTTTATCCGGATAAAAGCAGTAGCATATCAGATTTAATAAAAACGGTAAAAGCATACCTATCAAGCGGAGAAGCGGGTTATATAAAACGAAAAACTTCGCCTCTCTCATTCCCAGCGAGATAGAGCCGTTGCTTTTTCCTATCCACTTCGCTGCGTTCATCTCACCGGAAAACTACACAACACAATACGCCTAAAAGCCACAGCGCAGCGGCGGCTAAGTCTCGGAAACCGGACCGAAATTTTCAAGAAACGCGGAGGCGTGACGCCGAAGTTTCGCTCCGGCGAACTGCTATTTTCCCTCGTAAAGTTCACGGCGGATAAACGGTTTGTTTCGTTTCCTCGACTATATCTGCTCCGTATATATAGTCTCGCACAGTAATAAAGTTTTTCGATGATTTAGTTTTTTTTTTTTTTTTTTCGCTCTGCATTATATTCGAGCGCTTCGCGGAAAATATCCGTGGAACAATGAGGCGAGAAAAAAAATTATACTGCCCGCGTGTGTCATTGCCGGATTGATTTCAAGGCTTCGAGTTTTTTTTTTCTAGGCTGTTAGGTTCCATTACAGTATAGGCTGCGGTAAACATCGCTGTAGTAGTCGATTCTTAATAATCGATTAAAAAACGTTTCGCGGAGAATCGATATCGGTATAGGCGTATAATTACACAGAGTTTAACGAGAGAGCCCATATCTCTCTCTCTCTCTCGCTCTCTATCGCTATGCAACGACAGTCGAGTTACCCAGAGAGCCATTGTCGCGCGCGGCGCGTGGCAACAGCGGCGAAAATCCGCGACCCAACCTGCGCGTCACGATGCCAGTGCTGTATACCTATATACATTGCGAGGAGGTGTAGGAGGCTCGACGGGAGAGAGAGCCGAAATTCGCGCGCGGGGTTACTGACCCACTTTATGCGCCGAGCGCGACGTTTGCCCATTGTTGTTGTTAGCTACGCGCGCTTTTCTGTATAACGCTCGTTTTTTCAGCGTCGTAATAAATCTTCGTTACTGGTCGTTATTATTAATAATCGCAAGGGATAACGCGGCGTTTTGTTCCATTGAATTTTAATCGCCCGCTAAAATCGATCGATAATACACGCGACGCGCGAAAAAAAAAAGAGTCGAGATTTCTTATCGCTCGCGGCTGAAAGCGATAAATATTTATGAGCCGCGTCGCGCGCATATAATACACACGAGGAAAATAATTAGTTGTGCAACTTTGTGCAGTTTCGTATTATACGGAGGAAATTTAATATACGCTCCGTTTTCCGAATCCGAAACAGGTGTTGCCCACATCTGCGAGTGAGCCGATGATAAAAACGAGTGTTAAAAATTTATTACACGCGTGTGTGCGAGTGTGTGCGCCACCTTGAGCCGCGTAAATTTAGATTTATTGCTCGCGTTACGCAACGCGAATAAATGCACGCATATATACCTGTATGTGTAGGTATATAAAGAGTTTTCGAAAATGAAAAACAAGCTAAATCAGATATACGAGCGAAATTCCATTGCCCGACAGCAGCAACAACAATGAAAAAGTAACAGCCCCATTAAATCATCAAGCCAAATTAGACACCGCGTCGCAGCGTATCAATTACTCCCGCAGATAGGCATCTCTCCCTCTCTTCGGCCCCTTTTTCGAGGCTAATTCCTGAAAAGCAGTACCTTATGCGGGCCGCCCCGTGAGAACAACACGCGGTACTTAGGGCCTCAGCCGGCGAAGCGAATTTTCAAAACATTCTTCTCGCCTTATAAGTAGCTATATATATATATATATACACACACACACACACACACAGTGCGCGCGTCCACGTGCGTCTCTGCCCCCTCCGCTAAACTGCCGGTTATAGGCGCGACCATCTGGATCCAGGTGAACTCGTGTGCGGCCGGTGCATATATCTCTCTTTTCTTTCTCCGCTCGAAAGTAGCTGGTGGTGGGGGATATCGAGGAAGACGCGTTTTGCATTTATAAGTGAGCGATGATGGTGTTTTCGATGGGGTATACTGCTGCTGCAGGTGCACGGACGATTTTTTAATGGCAATCTCGAGGGCTCTCCGCGCATATATACCGTTGTTTACACTCGTATCTTTTATCAAGTTCATTGCTTGTAAACGTTCTGTTTGCGCGAGCTTCATGAAAATTTATGATTCTCTTTAGCGAAATTGCGGTCTCTTGAGGTCACGCGCTCGCAGATTCGCAGTGTGCTCGATACAGCTCAGCGAGCCTTTGTTCGAAGTTCCCGCCAAAATTCGAAAAATCAATACTCCCGAAAAAGGGAGACAGATAGAAATCCGCGGAAGCTTCTCCCTATAGCTCGCATCAATCGCCGGCATCAATCCACATCGCATGCACATCTCTCCTCTGCGTTCCGCTATTCTCTCTCTCTCTCTCTATCTATCTCTCTCCCTTATATACCCCCACCGCCGGGACTCGCGAGCGCGCGCGCGCAACGCCACCACCGCCTGTGCGATGCATTCGCGCGGCGGCTTCTCAGTCGCTCCTCGTCCTCGGTCGCGTGCGCGCGTGCAGCGTTTTTTTTCGCCTCGTTCGACAGAGAGAGAGAGAGAGAGTAAGAGAAGGATCGAGCTATATACACCTATAGCACATACGTACATACAAGAGAGAGAGAAAGAGTGAGAAGGAGAGGTCGCTGTATCGTAGCTGAGAGAGAGAGAGAGTCGGCTGTGCAATATACATACCTATACGCGCGACACGCAGGTAGACCGCTCGCGAGTGCATATTATCTATATCTCGCGCTCTCTTTCTCGCTCCCTCGCGGTTGTTGTTTCTTTTCCTCCTTTCTCGTATACAGCCGAGTTCTTTGGCAAATCAGTGCGCGTAACGCGTTGAAAAATTAACGGAGGTTATTCAATTTCTCGCGAGAGAGGGGAGAGGGAGAGAGAGAGCGAGAGCTAGTTCGCCGCGACAGTGCAGTATAATACAGAGCCAGTGAATAAGGCCGACCACACGAGCCGTGTGCAGCACGTGCTTTCTTTTATGTGCACATCGCACGCGTATACGAGTTTCGGTAGCTAACGCGCGAGTCGCCGGTGTTTCTGTTTTTGCAGGATCGTAAGTACACCCCTACGATAGACACGAAGAGCATCATCGTCGGCAGCGTCATCCTCGTCTCATCCGCACAGCGAGCAAACGGACGTAAAGAGCAGATTCGAATTTCACCCGCAATATTACCGCCATCGTCCAGTATAGTGCTTGTGTTGTACATATTAATAATAATATTAAGTAGTTGTCTCCGTCGTTGAGTAACAGTAGGAGTATACGTTATTATACAAGTGTCTGGTGTTGGTTCCGCTCGCGCTTCCGAGACACAGCGAAAGAACGAGAAAAAGAGAAAAAAAAAAAAGAAGGAGAACGTACGAGAGAGATAGAGAATATTCAGTGTGTGACCGCGAGTGTACATTCGCAGGAAGAGCCGGCGGTGGGAACAGCGGGGGAACACGCCAAACTGGGGAAATATGAGCATTGCTGCCCTCCTGCAGGCCGCTGAGTATATCGAACGAAGGGACAGAGGTGAGTTCTTTTTTTTTCTTCGGCACAAGTCACTGTATGAGTAGGTACTCGTGTGCATGTAGAAATTGACGCTGCGCAAGAGCGGCTTTCTTTTCGCGAGAGGACGTGGCATTTAAACGCGTGTACGCGCAGACCTACCTAACCTCTCCTTGCTGTCTTGGCTCTCTGTCTCTCTTTCTCTCTCTCTCTCTCTCTCTCTTCCTTGCGCTGCTGAGTCGTGCATCAGCGAAGAAAAGCGTTTACGCTTTTGCCGTGGGTTTTAAATCGCGCTTTTTTTCTTCAATTTTTGCAACTTATCAATTTTTTCTCCCGAAACGATTTTTGCTTCGTCGTTCGACCCATATTTCGTTATTAACTTTCGAGTTCTATCGCGTTCCGAGTTACGGTTACGTTATTCGGCAAAATTTATTTTACTTCGCCGCGCGTATAAACAGTGGGGCTACTTTTCTCGCTACAGTTTCCTGGAATATGGTCAAAACACGGCGACCCTTCGGTTTTCGCCTCAAAACAACTTCTCGAAACTCCTGAAAAAACAATTTTCGCGAAACGATCATTTCAGAGCATGGTTTCTTTGTTTACACGCGGCCCATACGTTCGACGCTGCATAGATACTGCGCGCGCGGTGGCTCTCGCTGCATAGGTCAACCGTTTCTGCATCTCCGGGAAATAACAAAGCTACATCGAGCATTCCGATCTAATTAACTTCGTATGCTCTAACCTACAAAGGGTCGCGTTGAGATACAATGCTCGCTGAAAAAGTTCATTTCGAAATTTCAATTGGGACACGGTAACCGACAGACGCAATAAAAGTATGACGTGACTTCTGTCTCTCTTTCTCTTTTTTTTGCTCGCTTTCTATTCTCAAACGGCAGGATTCATCGCTCCGGGTCTTTTTTCGGAGTCGAAGGGTTATTTTCGGTGCATCGCTTCTTCGAGTTTCGTAAAAGTATCTCGAGCAATTTTTCAGCCTCGAAAAAAAGAAGAACGAAATAAAAGTTAATATTTTCAAGCCCGTCTCTCTCTCTCTCTCTCTCTCTCTCTCTCTCTCTCTCTCTCTCTCT